>WPIO01000100.1:0-17500 GCA_009760855.2 Cristatella mucedo
TCAGTCAAAGTTTTGATCGGTGTAATTAAGGCATTCGCGCTTGCCGGAAATGCAGATGTAATGACGGCCCGTCAACGCTTGTTGAAGCCGCAATGGCTGCGCTTCGCGTCCTAAGCCAGCTCGATTATAACCGATAGTCATTTTCACGGTTTCAGAATGGTCACGGCTAGGAGTCTATTGCACGATGATTTATGGCCGAGGCCACACAAAAGTCAACGCCGTTAGATAGGTGTCGTGAAGGCATTACCGACATTTTAAAATAAGCTACAAAAATGTTTTCAAAAATATCTATAAAAAATATTTAAGTGAAATATTGCCCTCTTCTATGGTGGTCCCCTCCAACTCCTCGCAGTCAAGAATTGATCAGCGATGTTCCTTTCGGAAAACGAGGGCAATCCTTGCCCTCGTTTTGAGGATCTAATAAATGCTGCCGCAACCCACGCGAATGATTTGCCGCCATGTTTGTAATGAGCTAAATCCTATTTAAGGTCTCCCGTCTTACCGGTTCTTGCAAACTCCTGCACAAGATGATGGCTTAAGCGCCCACCCATGCTCAGATATGATCTCACAATCGTTAGTGTGCTTATACGTGGCGACACTGTGCTTGCTGCCACTAACCATCTTGGCATGCTGACTCTGTGCATTTCACCTCTAATCGTGCTATGCTTGTTAAGAATAATAATATATTCCATAAAGTACCCTCAAAAAATCCAATCTTTGTCTAGGTGCTTTACGATTGCTGCAAAGGAAGCACGATCAAATGGTTAGTGGTAGCATGCTCAATAAGCAACAAGAACAACATGGTCAGAGATGACATGCCCAGGGTCGGCTTCAAAGAGTGGTTAGCGGCGGCATGCAACAGTCTCAGCACGCATAAGCACATCAAGGACGAATGACGGGGACCCGCTAAATGCTGTTATAAATAGGTGCGTTTTAAGTTTCTTTTTAAATGCGGACAAGTCAGGAGATGTTGTGATGCCGGTTGAGAGTGAGTTCGCATACGAACTAAAGGCACAGTTTCTAAAGGATTTGAGGTTTTTACGAGGTATGGGCAAACAGTTACATTCCAAAAAAGCGGGTGGAACGAAGCTAAGCCTGATGGTGGAGTTGATCTGATAGGTAGGCTGGAACCAAAGAATGAAGAAACCTGAAAGTGAGTGACAAAACCTTGAAGTTGATGTCATTAATCATGCTACAACTTACCATTTGATCATGCTATCTTTGAAGCAGATGCAAAGTGCCTAGAAAGAAATTGAATTATTTGTTGGTGCTATAAAAATACATTATTATTATTATTACTAAAATTTCTCTTCATCCCACTTTGCACTGCACAGACTGCGCGGACGAAGTGGTCGGATCGCAGGAGCTCTCGGCAGTAATGCCACAGCAGTAATTTTACTTTGTCTAAGTAAAGAAGAACATGAAAATGCCCTGGAAATCAGGATTTATTTTAAAAGACATTTTAAAATGCCTTTTTAAAATAAGTTAATACTACGCTCCGCTATATATGCAGTCAGTTGCGATTCCCGACTCGGCGTTCAGCTGATTTCAGTTCTACGCCACGGAGCCATCGGTGTACTTCGTGGCCGCTGTCGGTCGCCTGTAACCCTCCGCTGCTGTAAAACAGACTTTTCTACGCTATGAATAGGCACTTGTAATGTTAAGGTATGAGCAGCGCTCTTCGTTACTGTTCCTGCGTCCTGTCTGCATGCGTTCGCGAATATGATGGATGCTAGACCTACAAGTACCTTGCCGCGCTAGCGAGGTTCGGGGCGTCGTCACCGTTAGTCGGGCTTCTGCTGAGACGGGCATCGTTACGAGCGCTGAGTTTGCAGCCTCGTTCTATCCGGACACGGAAGCAGAAGCACTCCGCTAGTAACGTTTAATAAAGCGTAAACGTAACTAACGTCCTCACAACCAGGTAGCCATTCTTCCTGGGAAGCTTGCAAAAAACACTAGGCGATGAATACATTTTTTGGCCAAGCTTAACGGAAGCGACAGCTGAATGCCTATTACGAACTGCCTCTAAGGGCGAAACTGCATTAACAAAGTGGGGAGTGGCAGAGCCGTAGTGCTTATCGTACCCAGCTGCGTTAGCCCAAGGGTGTGCGATAGTCTGTGTGCAGACTATGGCAACGTTCAGATCGTTACGATCCGGGCGATCAAAGCGATCTTCGCGGAAAGAACTTTTGTACCCCAGAGGAAAGGTAAACTTTCTGCAGTACTAGACTAAGGCTTGTCACTGGTTGTCTTGATCCCCTACCACATTGTTCATGTTGTTTATCAAGTATGCTACCACTCACCATTCGATCGTGTTTCCTTTGCAGTGAATGTAAAGCGTCAAGAAAGAGATTGAGTTCTCTGAGGGCACCTTGTCAGGTGTATCACTATTATTATTGTTATTATTATCTTCACTTCTTTAATCCCAAACGGAAGCCCACTCGACAGGATAAAGTCTGTAGGTACAGCTTGTAAAGTGGACGACGTAGACAAAAATTAGAAAGTCTTGTATGTCATTGAAGTGTCTTACTCCGGTCAGAGAGAGAAAAGCCTATGGAAATAAGACACTATTAGAACTGCCTAAATTGGGCTTCCTGTGGGAGTAATTACGGATAGTAATAATAAAATAATGAATAAACATTCGCATGGCCCCATGAAAGGATCGATTCTCTTTCTAAGCACTGTACATATGCTGCTGAGGAGGCACGCCAATGCCTTTGTGATAACATGTATAGTGTCTGCGAATATAAGCACTCATAAAATGATTGCTACCTCACTATCAGCAAACGTTTTGAGGAAAAGGTTTGTTTAACGCCTTCTATTTAATGTAATCAAGTCAGGAGACATCGAGAAATTAAGTTCCAGCTTTAAGGAGCTAACTTTCGAGCGTCGAATACGGAACCCGATACAGCTAAGTCCTGTTTGAATCATATTTGTTTGCCTTTTGACCGTAGCGAGTGATAAATCACGTGCCTGTGAACACCCATGTGGTCGCCGCTTGTGCTCAGCGTTGAGTCAGCATGCTTACCTGGACCGGCCACCATGCCAGCCTGCAAAATTCTCACCCAAGCAGACTTAGACCATAGCTCCGCAGACTCCTAGTGACCTCACTATTCGGTTAGATCCTTAGCATCTATTATATTTTCCATTTGCCCTTCCAAGGGAATCCTGGTTGATGCTGCAGCCGCCGGGGTTCTTGAACAAGGACGCCCTTACAAATTTTCTTAAGCGATAACTGGCTAAAATCGTCTAACCGCCCGACTATGACCGACTCCAATCTGACAAGCTTCTCGCTCTTTCATACCCAGAGATCAATCAAAACCCGCGGATGACGTGCTGCTGTCTCTCGTTCCTGCCTCAATTTCAAACGTGTGCAGTTCCGTCGGAGCAGCCTTTAGAATCAATTTTTATGAAGTGTATTGTTATTATAATTACTTAGCCTCATATCTTATCCCTGCACCTTTCAAAAAAGGCTTTTGTTTAGCCACTTTTGAAGAAGGCGATACTAGACTAGGAGAACTTAATAACAACAGTAATAATAATAGTAACACATTCGAATAGCTTCCTCAGAGAACTGAATCTCTTTCTAGGTACTTTGCAGATGCCGTAAAGAAAACATGACCAAAGGATTAGCGGTAACATTTGCAATATCAGCAAGCAATGTATGGTTAGATGTGAGATGCACCGGCTCAACAGCTAGATATGGTAAGCAACTTCCGCCGCCCATCACATCTAAGACACCACAACTGGTTTGCGGCCGAACTGCTAAATTCTTATATCAAAATTTCTCACCCGGCGAGAAACTTCCTGTCCGGTTTTAGAACTAATGACTCCACAAAGTTGGCATTTTTGCGGATTATAACGACCTTCTAAATATTGCAGACCTCTATAGATAGAGGAGGTTCTTTGCTCATTTTGCTGGATCTCTTAAGCAGCGTTCTATTCTATTGACCGCCAATACCTTCTCTGGCGCCTTTCACCTCGCTTAGGCATCACTGACACTGCACTGCAGTGGCATATGTCCTGCGTCGGTGGGAGAATCCAGCGCTAGAGTCGTGCAAAGAGCTTGTAAAGTATGGCGTACCCCAGTGCTCCTGTATGCTTTGCCCAATTCGTTTAGCAATGTATGCTCCCTCTTTTGTCGATTTAATTGCCAAGCACTATCTAAGCTTTCGCTTATATGTAGACGACGCACAGCTGTAGCTGTGCTTTGATCCCTCCTTGCCTTCAAGCATGTCGGACTCTCTTAGCTCTCTTGCTGCATGTGTTGCTGACATCGGCACTTGGACGGCCATAAACAACTTGCATGACGCTATAACCAACTTACTAGGTACGGACGAAGCATGTGATATTCAAAAACTGGAAAACCTAGCTCTCAAAATTGGCTCGGTCATCTTATTTGCTGTACCATCTGCACGAAATCTAGGAACCCAATCCAAAGTGACTTGTCTCTAAGCGACCACATCCGCTCCGGTCCGCCAAGTCTGCCTCGCCTACTCAACATTGCACAAATTCGGGCGAAGAAAAGAATCCAAGGTTGTCCATGCATTGAAGCCCGTTGATGCATTTGTGACATTTTATCAGGACTTCTGCAAATCACAACTCGCAGATGCAAAGGAGTACTTGCAGTTGATCCCAAACTCGACAGCAAGGCTTGTCTGTTGTGAACTTTGCGATCGCCGTACTACAACACTTTTCATCGACCTGCACTGCACGGCTTTCTTTCCAGCCACATTGTAACCTCAAGGTTTTTATTATCACTTCTAGGTCCCTCCATGCTCTTTTTCCAGCCCATCTATCAGAATTACTTCCCAGTATGCCCAGGCATCAAAGACTCAAGGGGAAGCTGGAGAGCGACCTTGAACCTCGAAGTCGACGCGCTTCTCGACGGCAGGGAGCAGCATGGGGAGGTGTCTGGAAAGAGGATCTTGGTGGCCGAAAGCAGCAGCGAGCGAAGCGGACAGCGCTCGCTCCATCACCGCTGGCAGCGTTCGACGCTCTCAGGTACGCTGAGCGAGCCCCGACAGGCCGCCTGGTTTGACGCCTCGCCGTCGCTATCGGGGCAGAGCCGTGGCTCTCCGCTATTGCTGTACTTCCGGCCCGCTCAGACAGTTTTCCCGGCGACTGAACCGGCACCGCAACCGCGGTGCCTTCGGTGCATGTGGTGCAGCGCTTGCCCCGCCCAGAACTACCGTATTTGCATAACTATTGCTACTATTATTGGCAAAGAGATCGTCAGCTCGCGAGTTTCGAGCCGAAATGGCCGACTCGGTGAGCGGTGCGCCTCCTCTCCGGATCGCGAGAACCTCAGACGAGCCTTATTCGCCTTTCGAGAATTCTCGCCGTGCGGACGTCGAGTTCAGTCTGACCCGACGTCAGACCCGGCTCGCACCGGCACGCCTGTCCATCCCGAAGCCGTCGGCGAAGCGCTCGAGTCTCGGAGCATCCGCCGAGCTGAGCCAGCACGGCCGGCGAGCGGCGGTGGTGCATCGCGCTGCTGCCGCGTTCGCCGGCCAGCGGTCAGTCTGTCGCCTCTATAGCCTCTATGCTATAGCCTCTCCATATTTTCTCTGAGCATGTTAATACGCTCTAAAAACGGAAGCGGAAACAGCGCTAGAGCGACACCTTCCGCTCGCCGTCGGCTCGGCTGAAGTGCACTGTCTGGCCGTCGCTCGAGCGGCGGTCGGCGTCGTCCGGTCAACCGGAACCAGAAACGGCATTCGCGCGCAGGTAGAGAGTGGAGTAAAGGGGTAAAGAGCGCGGTCGAAATCGAAAATTTCGGCGACGCGTCGCTTTCCCGCTACCGCTCACCTTCGTCGAGGCCGCCTAAGTACGCCTGCTTCCGCAGAAACTCCAAGCACCACTCTTTCTTGAGTCCGACGGCGCACATGTTGCACGCGTACGTCCTGGCGGAGAGCGAAAAGGCGCGCGCCTGGCTAGTGAGTCCAGGCTTACGCCGGACTTCCGGTCGGCGGGCCGCGACTAGCGCGATGCAAGAACCGAACGGAAGAAGTGCACGGGAGCATCGGGGAGGAGTCGCCGCGTCGCCTAGCAGCGCTCAAAAGCTCGACGGGCCTTGACGTACCCAAGGTGACCGAATACGATGCTCTCCTGCAGCTTGACCTCGTCGTCCTTGTCGTTCTCCGTCGTGGAGCTGGGGAACGACAGAGAGCGAGCGAGCGAGCGGAAGCGGAAGTCCGCTGATTGTCAGTGAAGCTGCTACTGCTGCGCCTCTGCGGCTTCGCAGAGGGAACAATGATCAAATGCCAAATCGCGGCCAAATGACCTCGCCTCCCGTCCGTCAAGCGACCATACGTATTAACGCTTCTTGTGTTATTAAAAATAATAAACTCAATTTAATTTAAACAGCTTAATTTAATTCAATAAATTTATTTATTTCAAACTAAATTTAACTTGATTTGTTTATATCATTAAACGTACGTTTGAAAATATAGAGAAAACCGAGGCCGTCTGCGGAGAGACTGAACACTGAAAAAAAATTGGTCTCGCGTGGGGGCCGATCCCGAAACTTAAATTTTACCGGTCCAGAGATTCATTCCGTTGAGTTATCGAGACTACTCTTCCTGCGGCTTCCAGAACAGCCAGTCTAAAGACGAGATAGGCAAGTTTCGGCCTGTAGGCCAGAGACGGCCTAGCTAATACTCCAGTCCGGCTTATCCGGCCTAATGGAATTTGTGCGGTTTCGTTCCCTTTCGTTAGTACTGTTTTCGGCTCAAGCCGTGGCCTGTGTTTATTGTTGGAACTAAGGTAAGGCGCTTGAATGAAATCAAGCGTCTCGGGACCAGGGAGGGATGCTAACTGTCTACCCCTACAATTGCCGTGCGTTTCTGCTTCGGCTGTTTGTTCGTTCGTCAGGCCACACCCACTCAGCAGCCCTGGTTGAGTGGGCGTGGTCTCTTCTGGCCTAGTCTATCTTCTTGACAACCTGATAAGGTTTAGTAGTCCGACGAATTGTTCTACCCCTGCCTAAAGCCTCAGCTTTAAGCCGTCACTTAAACGAGGTGAATCATGCTGGACTGCGTCAGCGAGTGTGCATATTTATAGGTGTGAATTATGGCGTCAAGTGCAACCAGTAAGCCTGCTTCGGTTGCAGCAAGAATTACTAAAGGCAATCAAGCGAAGGCATTGATATAGGTGTGTACGAGCTGCTTAGCATGTGTATCACCGTATTAAAACGCCAAGGATGTCGTGGTGTTCTTGTGAGGAAGTCGTCTTCACTTTCTAATGGAGTTGTACGAATGGCCTCCGATATCACGAGTTCAAGTCCTACCAAACTAACTATACAGCTATTCCAAATCTATCTCTCTCCCCCTGTAACTCTCTCTCTCTCTCTTTTTCTCTCTCTCTCTCTTTCTCTCTCTCTCTCTCTCTCTCTCTCTCTCTGTCTTGCTGTTAATCTATTTTTTCCTGTCTGCATACCTCGCTGCATCTTTTGCTGTCTGCGTCTCTGCTTGTATCGATCTATCCCTTAATTTCTCAGCGTCTGTATTTATCGCCCACTCAATCTCGTCCTCCTCGATCTCTCTCGTTCTATCTTTCTCTCTAAATTGTCCTGTGATAATAATATCTATATATTTGAATGGTGCTCTTGGAGAACTAAATCTCTCTCTAGCCACTATACGTATTCTGCAAGGAAAGAATGATTGGTGGTGACAGCTTTCGCAGGACGAGCACGCCTAAGCACATAAGGACAGACCACAAGGACCAAGCGAATGCTGTGAAGAACAGGCACGCCTATAGCTCCAGTTTAATTTTGTCAAATCTGAGGATGTTAAGACGCCAGTCGGAGTTTTCGGCGATGTCAATGCATTCTTATGAGAGCCGATTTCGAAAGCTGCATTTTCAACCGGAGTCTTTCTTAACTTCAGACGTTTTTAAATAAAGTAATCCTAATCTAAACGTGCGTAGTGCAGTGGTCTGCTTCTGCATTCGTATTCAACGTAGTAAGGCTGCTGGTGTGGGAGGCGTTAGACTTTATGCCATTGTAAATACGTGGTACCTATAGTCAGAAAAATACCCACAATGTAAAGTGCTTGCAAAGAGATTGAGTTCTCTGATAGTGCTATATCGACCGTATTATCATTATTGTTATTATTAAGCATAGTAGATCCAGGAGGGCAGTTGAGGTAGTGAGTAGCATGAAAGTAGAATCTCATGATGGCTTGGAAGGATGTAAAACTTTTGGGAGTAGAAGAGCAGATGTCGCTGCGTAAGAATTGCGGAAGTGAGTTTCACAGTCTATAACTTGAAGAACAAAAGCGGCTTCTGTCGCAAGCAACATTAAGCGAATGAATAAACAGCAAATCTATTTACTACGGAGGACGTGGGAGCACAAAAAGGTTGAAAAACGTGCACGAGTTCAGCTGGATAGGAAGTAGCCAAGCCGTGGAGGGCCTTGCGGGTCGCAGTAAGAACTACACTCTGTATCCGTTCGTCAACCGTCAGCCATCATAGCTCTTTCATCAAAAGAGACACGTAGCCGAACCTCCGGGATTTTCAGCTAGCCTTGCAGCCACATTCATCACCAGCTGCAGTCTAGCGGCTTTTTCGGTGGCACAGCCAAAGTGGAACTGAATACTCTAGCCGAGACAGAATGCGTGAAGAGAGCTACTTAAATTTTTAGCAAGCAAGCCACCATGGCGGACAGTCACTAATCTTAGATAGGGTATGGACATGATGGCTGGTCTTCTTAAAGAATTTCCCAAATTCAGCTGTCACAGACGACGCCTAAATTTTGAGCATACGGTGACGGTCGCACAACAGCATGAATTATTGAAAGAGCAAAGTCTTCTAGTTTAGCCACGAGTCTGGGGTGTCCTGCGAGTAGCAGTTCCGTTTTACCGTCGTTACTATTAAGGAAATTTGCACAGATCCACGATCGAAAATGTCTTCGAGGCAAGCATTCAGCTTGTCAGTCGCTTTAGCAAATTTCGATAGTTAAAACGAGGAATACAACTGATTATCGTCAGCATGGAAGCAACTGCCGATTCCTGGGCCCACATTACATTTTCCTGAGGCTCAGTATAAATGATCAAAGGTAAAGGACCGAGGACGGACCCTTGTGGAACAGGTTATTGGGTTGGC
This sequence comes from Cristatella mucedo, assembly GCA_009760855.2. Classification (NCBI taxonomy): domain Eukaryota; kingdom Metazoa; phylum Bryozoa; class Phylactolaemata; family Cristatellidae; genus Cristatella; species Cristatella mucedo. The sequence goes on from WPIO01000100.1 coordinate 9,106, forward strand.
GGACGATACCTGACCTCATATCAAACAGATTGAACACGAGTAGACAAGTACAATTTGAACCACCCCAGTGCATCGCCTGCCAGAGCGATCGTTGTTCGTGCACAATAGTGTCGAAGAACTAAGTGAATATTCTCCAAAAGATTTGAAGTTGATTCGAGCCACAGCTTAACGACTTGAGACAGGTTATGGGTGTATTTTTTTGTGCCTGATTGGGATAATATTATAATTATAATAATAATAATATTGCACTTGATAAAGCGCCCTCAGAGAACTTAATCTCTTTCTAGGCGCTTTACATTTGCTGCAAAGTGATATGCAATTGAATAGTAAGTAAAATCATGCTTGAAAAAACAAACAAAGTGAATATGTTTAGGGGTGATATGCACTGGGTCAGCATGCAAATGTGGTTAGTGGCAGCATGCACAGTGTCAGCACGCATAAGCACATCAAGGACGAATCACAGAGACCCACTAAATGCTGTCCTAAATAGGTGTGTTTTTAGGTTCCTTTTAAATGTGGTCAGGTCATGGGATGTTCTGACGCAGGTCGGAAGGAAGTTCCAGGCTTTGGGAGCATACGAGCTGAATGCACGGTCTCCAAAGGATTTAAGGTTTGTACGAGGTATTTCCTGACTGTTGGATTCCGAAAAGCGGGTGGTACGATGCTTGGCCTGATGGGGTAGTGTATCTGAAAGATAGGCTGGAGCCATAGAATGAAGAGACCTAAAAGTGAGCGACAAAACCTTGAAGTCAATCCGTTGCCTCACTGGTAGCCAGTGCAGGTCAGCGAGAAGTGGAGTAATGTGGCAACTGCGACGCTCACGACAGACAAGCCTAGCTGCAGAGTTTTGCACCAGCTGCAATGGCCTGATCGCACATGCTGGTAGGCTAGTAAGCAGTGAGTTGCAGAAGTCGAGACGAGATGTCACGAATGCATGGACCAACTTGGACGTGGTATCTTTATCTAAACAAGCCCGAATTTTAGCAATGTTATGAAGCTGAAAATAGGCAGATTTGACTGTGGAGCTGATGTGGTCGTCTAACGAGAGGTCGCTTTGGAATATGACACCTAGATTTCGAGCTGATTCAACTGGAGATATGCTGGCAGAGCCAATTTTGAGGGTCAGCCTTTCCAATCTCTGGATCACACTGGGTTTGCCCATAACTAGTAAGTTAGTTTTATCATCGTTTAGTTTTATAAAAATAGCTGCCATCCATGTGCGGATGTCATCAATGCATGCAGCTAGTGAGTTTAGAGAATTTGAGGTGCTCGAAGGCTGGGAGGGATCAAAGCAAAGGTACAACTGAGTGTCATCCGCATAGAAGTGAAAGCCTAGATTGTGCTTGGCAATCACATCAGCAAGAGGCAGAGTATAAACCGTGTAAAGAACCGGACCTAGCACGGAGCCCTGAGGTACTCCATATTTTAGAGGTACTTCAGATGATCTTTGTCCATTCACGTCAATACTCTGGAGTCTCCCACTGAGATAGGACCTGAACCACTGCAGAGCAGTGCCAGTGATGCCCAGGCGAGATGAGAGGCACTCTAGAAGTACTTTGTGATCGATGGTATCAAAAGCTGCCGAAAGATCTAGCAAAACAAGAAGAGACACTCTACCCATGTCTGCATTGCTAAGTAGGTCGTTGTATACCCGAAGCAATGCTGACTCTGTGGAGTGATTAGCTCTAAAGCCAGACTGGAACTTACTATCAAGGTGTGAGGTATATTAGAGTAGTTCATTTAGGAAGGAGCAAACGAGTATGAATAAACCTAAAAGTGTGTGACAAACCTTTAAGTCGATACGCTTCTTGATGGGGAAACAGTGCAGGTCAGTAAGAAGCAATGTAATTTGGCAATTGTGACTTTAGCGACAGGCAAGCCTGGCTGCAGAGATTAGAACTAAGTGTAGGCGCCTTACTGCTCAGACAGGAAGATCTTCAGGAAGTGAGTAGTAATAATTATTATTTTAATAGTACATTTGATAAAGCACCCTTGGAGAATTCAATGCTTTTCTAGGCGCTTTACAATTGCTGCAAGGGAAGCACGATCGAATGGTTAGCGACAGCATGTTCAACAAACAACACGAATAACACGGTTAATTATGACATGCACATGGTCGGCGTGCAAATAATAGTTAGTAGCAGAATGCACAGTGTCAGCACGCATAAGCCCATTAGCGACGAATCACAGGGACCCACTAAATGCTATGTCTTAAAGGTGTGTTTTTAGTTTTTTTTAATATGGTCCATTCAGGAGATGTCGCGACGCAAGTCGGGAGTGAGTTCCGGGCTTTAGGAGCATACGAACTAACGGCACGGCCTCCAAAGGATGTGAGGTGGTGCAGTGCAGTGCCAGTGATGCCCGGGCGAGATAAGAGGCATGCAGATAAAGATCAAGATGAACCCGGTGATAGATGATACCAAAAGCTGCCGAAAGATTGAGCAAAACAAGCAGACATACTCTATCCATTTCTGCGTTCCCACGTTGGTCGTTCTACACCCTCGCATGTTGTACATGCTGACTCTGTGGTGTGATTAGCTCTAAAACCACACTGAAACTTACTAACAAACTTGAGACGGGATGGCTCAACTAAACAGGCTCAAATCTTTGCAACTTTGAATAGCTGAAAGTAGGCAGACTAGAGGAAGTGGAGCTTATGCGGTCCTCTAGTGATAGGTCACTTGAGAACAGGTTTCCCAGTTATTGGGCAGATGCTTGCAGATATATGCTGACCAAGCCTGTTTTGAGAGATAGGTTTTTTAATCTACGAATAGTTTGTCCATCGGTTTGTCCATATCCAGTGAGTTGGTTTAATCATCATTTCATTTGAGAAAGTTTGCTGCCTCCCAAGAACGAATGTCATAAATACATGGTGCAAGACAGTCGAGGTAGGGAGAGAGGGATAGAGATGGAGAGTGCGACTGGGTGCAAGGCAGAAAATAAAAATATAATTAATTTATGTAGCGCCCTAAGAGAGCTTAATCTCTATTCAGGCGCTTCGCATATGCCTTTGTGCTCGAGCCCACGACCTCGGCCAGGCCTTGGTCGGGGCGAGCACCTTAACCGCTGGGCCAAACCAGCTCGAATAGATCGAAGCACAAGTGCAGTTGTGCGTCGTCTGCATAAAAATGAAAGCCTACATGCTGGATGCTGAGCAATTACATCGGCGAGAGAGACGGTATACATTGTCAAAAGAAACGGTACAAGCACAGATCCATGAGTATGCGCTTATGTAAGATAACACTTTGTGCGGTATAAGTTATCAACTGAATGCTCGCTTTTGTTCGGCTTACGTGAAGTCTCAAGGTAGAGATACAGTTACCTTTGGTTGCTACACTTTATGGTCGTGTCATTATTTTCACATAGATGTATTCCTATTAATAGTAATAATAATAATACATTTTTACCGAACTGAATTGGTCCAGCGGTTAAGGTGATGAACAAGGTCTGGCTGAGGTCGTGGGCTAGAGCCCCGAGGCATATGTGAAGCGCCCGAATAGAGATTAAGTTCTCTTGGGGCTCTACACAAATGAATTATATATAATTATATTTGCTAGAGTGCCCTCGGACAACTCAATCTCTTTCTATGCACTTTACATTCAATATACTTCTACCGTCTGCCTATGTCTGTGCGTCAAAACATGCTCGTCAGCGTTTCCTTCTTTCATCTTTCATTCTTCTTTCCTCACCTCCATTAGATCCTCATCTCCTCTACTAAATCACTTTCCTCATCTCCTTCGGGCCGCCCGCCTGTCTTTAACTTCTCCCTCACCCCCGCCTCCCATTTCGCGCCCGTCTCCCTTGGTCTACGCCACGGCTTTAATTAACAGGGCGAGCGTATCCGGCCGGGCTGGGCTGGGTCGGGTAGAGTCGGTCGGCAGTCACGTGGGCACTCGCGCGAAGATCGACGAGAGCGGCAGCAGACGGCCGAGCACCGAGGGCCCGCGAGTCCGAGTCGCTAGAAGCCCGCTAGAGGAGCTGCTGGGAGCTCTTTTTTGAGCGGCCCCGGAGACTTTCTGCGCCCGCGCGGATTAGCCGAACGCCTCCGCGCTAGACAGTCGACGGCGGCGGCTACCGATAGTAGGTGCCGCGCGAGGCCGGGGGCTGCACGGCTCGCAGGATTTTATAGCTTCGAAGACAGACTTAATTTGCGTGCGCGCGGGCGTTAATGGAGGCGAGCTCCTCACCACTTAAAAACGGCTTAATTGCCATCCGCGGTCGTCAATGAGGAAGACCTGAACGCCTCGGCAACGAGCCGCTGTATCGACGGGTGAGCGCGAGCACGCGGAGGCCCAACGAGCGGTATCGCTCGCAGCACCGCCTGCCGCCGCGTCGAGCTATCCGCGCCGCGCGGCGTCCGGTCGCCCGACCGAGACGCTGGCGGCGACGCGAAGCGTGCAGCGACGCGGACCGCGGCGCGCAGACCGCACGCGGCTGCGGCTGCGCAGAGCCGCCGCTCCTACTCAGCTATGCTGGCGCCTGCTGCCGCCGCCAAAGTGCGGCACGCCTGTACGCCAGGCGCCCGGTGAGCGCCCGCCACTTCGCCGGCGGCCCGGGCTCGGCGCGCAAGCGCGTAGCTACCGCTGTGTGCAGCGCGTGCCTAGAACGAAACTGTAGCGCCCAGCTACGAGGGAAATAAGTTGTCCTGTGGCGAAAGTGGCGGACGCTGAGTGTGCGGAAAGTCGGGATCGATTCGCTGTTTATTTCCTGTCCGGAAATTGAGTCGCCAGAAACGACGCGACGCGCGGAAATAACGCGACGGCACCAGGAGAGCCAGTCGCTGGCGGCGGCGGGCGATTTCTTAGACCGTGGCTTGAGCACAATACCACAGTGCATGCTATTTCTACTAACCCGCTTGTTGTGCTGCTTTTCCAGCTTCTCTGAAGTGTCTCGAAAGAGGGTTAGTTCTCAGGAAATGTTATTCATACTAATATATATATATATATATATATGTGTGTGTGTATATGTATATGTATATATATATATATATATATATCATGTAAAGATCTACTTCTTTCTGCAGCGCTGCACAAATGCTTAATAAACGATGTTATCACTATCATTTTTGCTCTTAATGTGGTTAGATACGAGAGGTGCAGGAAAACGACAGTCACGGAAATGTGGCGATGAACAGTGAAGTCTTCGAAACAAGAGCGCCACTGACGGCGAAGAAACACGTGAGCTGCTGCCCCAAACAAGCGTTCCGGCGACGAAAGAAACGCAATTAACGACCCAGCTCACTTTTACTCTTCGCCTTTTTGTGCTCTCTTGCTTCAGTCTTTTGGCTCTCTCGCACTATCTAAATCTGTCGCGCTAGCTTTATCTATATCTCTCCACTCCTTTCTATAAGCCTTGTTTAGTCTTGGCCCAGTTTTGCATGCTGACCCTGTGCATGTCACCCCTAACCACGTTATTCATTTTGTATGTTTATCAAGCATGATATTACTCATCGTTCAATTGCATTTCCCTTTGCAGCAAATGTAAAGCGCCTAGAGAGAGATTGAGTTTTCTGAGGGCGCTTTATTAAGTGCATTATTATTATAATTAAGGTGCTCGCCTCAACCTAGGTCGTGGTGAGTGTATTTGATGACTGAGTTCGTGGGATCGAGCCGCATTGCATATGTGAAGCGCCTGAACAGAGAGTATCCTTTGAGAGCTTTACAAATGAGTCATATATAATCTCTGCGCCTCTCTCCCGCTCGCTCTGGCTCTCGCTCGCATGCTCTCCACCCTTTTCGCTCTCCTTCTATGCCTCTCTCTTCTCGCCAGCATTTTGCTTCGGTGCGGCGATGAAAGTGAGAGCGCTTAAAGAAAGCAACTCTGCGTTGTGCACGCGTCAGATCCGATTGGGAAGGCTCAGCTTGCATGCGCACTGAAGCAGAGGCCTCTGACCGCCCTTGATTGTCTCGTCCCGCTTGATTCGTTACGTTACTTGAATAAAGATCTATAATTACAGCTAGCTTGAACTTGCAGCGAAACTAAAAAGTATCAGCTGAACCCTATGCTCACCTTTTTTGCGTCAGACTACATCCTGGACGACAGCGGCTAATGGAACAGAATGCGTCCGCCTGCGTATCCGCAGTCTAACCTCGGGCGCTGATGCCGCGGAAGTGCATGATTTTCTGTAGACTCTTACCTCTCGCTCGTTGCCAGTCGCATTCTTTCCGTCTGAATTGTTTCAAAGAAAGCTGCACTCCAGAATCTCATCGACTGCCATATTGGCTGCGCTTTGAGATAAGAATACAGGAAGAGCTTTCGCGGTTTCCCAGACGCATCTTCGTCTGGAAAGAAAATGTCAACTAAATACCGCCGTACTCAGCCACTTGAGACACAGTCAGCGATACGCGTCGCTATTGCCTCTGATACATAGCGCAGCCCGCTACGTACTTCTAGCGCAGCAAACGTTCAGCTTCTATCTATGCTTTTCATTCTGGGAGTTCACTGCGGTAGCGACCTGAGGGCTTCCGGGGGCACTCGTCCAAATGATTTGGCATTGTCTCACTGACAGCGACTCTAATCTCGGCGCCCCAGCGGGCGAACGGCGAAGCACGTCCTCCGCTACTCCAGCTTCCGGTGAGCAGCCTGCCAGGACGCCAAAGTCGGACGCCCGAGAGAGCCAGGCCAAGATCCAGTTACGTCAGAGCCTGGGGTGCATAGCGAAGGGTGGCAGACACCGGGACCACTAGCAGCAGGGAGGAGGGGAAAGGGAGCGAGCCAATTCACACTAAGCGCCACTGAGAAGTCGATTCAAGTGCCTCGCTCTCTCTCTCTCTCTCTCTCTCTCTCTCTCTCTCTCTCTCTCTCTCTCTCTCTCTCTCTCTCTCTCTCTCTCTCTCTCTCTCTGTCTCTCTCTCTCTGTCTCTCTCTCTCTCTCTCTCTCTCTCTCTCTCTCTCTCTCTCTCTCTCTCTCTCTCTCTCTCTCTCTCTCTCTCTCTCTCTCTCTCTCTCTCTCTCTCTCTCTCTCTCTCTCGTGTGGCATCGAAGAGCGCTGGCAGCTTTCGCCCCCCCCCCCGCTCGCAGCAAGCGATAAAACATTGCTCGCTGTACTGGTTGAACCCGGCTCCGTCCTGGTCGCGGCGGTTCGCGAACGCCTTAACGCTGGACCGCAAAGTCACTTCGTGCGGCATCCCAAGATAGCGATCGAGACGATTTTTTTTGTTCATTCTCATTCTGAATCCTTTCAGGGTCGCACCTCGGCACGTCTTCCTACGACGAGGCCGACAGAGGGCGCGGCCTCGCTCCTAACGAACTGTCGGTCTAGCTCCGAGACGGCCTCCTGCTGTCCAGCGCTCCTTCCGAGCTAGCGAACCGCTTAGCTTCGCCCGCTCGCGATAGGCGGTTCGCTCTCGTTGGCAGCCCCTTCTGCAGCTCTCTTTACAGTTCTTCGTCTCTCCGAGCAGACGACTAGCTGCGACTTCTAAACCCGCGGCCAAGCGAGCGATTGAGCCGCCAGAATCCGGCGAACCACTGGCGCGGTGCTCCGCTTCGTGGCACAGGACGGAAGTACACGTCCGAGTCGAAGCTGAGGCCGAGCCCGTCCGCAGAGAAGGCGACATCGCCAACCTCTTCAGTCTCGCGACATCTGCGGCGTTGGCGGTCTTTGTAAACTCTATTCTCAACTCGGCAGCAGCGTTTCCGATCGTCCCTTAATCTGCCCGCAAGGTTGCGGTGTAAGTCGTGACCTGCGACAAGAACCCGGATCCCTACTGATCGCGTCGACCCGCCCTATCGCTCCGGGAGGCCTGCAGTTCCGGTGGCCTTGTCCTGGCCGGTGAAGGTCGTGGCGGCGGTTTGGCGTGCTGCCGTTTACTAAATCGACGGGAGCGTTTTAACTGCTGCCGGCGTGCGACGGCGTCCCTCGACGGAGAAATGGCACGCCTCGCCGAGGCCGTTCGACGAATCGCGTCTCCGATAGCGAGGATAAACTTTCGGGTTGACTCAGCGTGCAGTCGTCACCGAGAGACTGCGACCGGACACTAGGGCCCCCGCACATCCCAGATTGCATAAACTACTCAAAGCTCCGCCTTTTTATCAGTAACTCCGTTTACTGCTTCGCCGGACGAGTGTCCCGGGGCAGCGGCCCTTGGCGCTGCCTGCAGCGCCCACCACGCTGCCATCTTTGGGTCTATTCAAAATGCGCGCCGTAGCGCAGCCACCGGCGCAGCTAGGCGTGCGCAGCTTCCGCTCTCAGCTTTAGCTGCAGGTGCCTTGTCGAGCGCACGATTGCGGGGGCGGAGCGTAGCAGAGCGGAGCGGCGGCCCACTCAGAGCGGAGTGGTGCGACTCCACGCCGCACCTGCTACGCTCTTAGCGGGCTGCCTCGGCCGCAGCCGTCGGTGCTGGGGCAGCTGTCTCGCGCGCTCACCTTCGTAGCAGATCTTAAAGCAGGCATGCAT
>WPIO01000100.1:22500-127500 GCA_009760855.2 Cristatella mucedo
CTCTCTATATATATATATATACTCTCTCTCAGTCATTCTCGTCTCTGTCTCCCTCTGTCTTTCTCTTTCTCTCTCGGTTCTTGTTCTGTGTCTCTATATGTGTCTCTGTCTCTTTCTGTCTCCTTTCCTCTTTTTCTTCGTGTCTCTCTGTCTCTCTACAGCTATGTCTCTCTCCCTTTTCTCTTTCTCTCGCCCTCTGCTTCTCTCAGTCCCTCTCTCTCTCTCTCTCTCTCTCTCTCTCTCTCTCTCTCTCTCTCTCTCTCTCTCTCTCTCTCTCTGTCTCTCTCTCTCTCTCTGTTTCCCTCTCTCTTTTTCCGTCTCTGTCTCTCTATGTCTCTCAGCGTCCCTCTCTGTCTCTCTCACTCTCTCTCCCTCGCTCTCTATCCCTCGCTCTCTCTCTCTTCCTTTCTCTCTCTCTCTCTCTCTCTCTCTCTCTCTCTCTCTCTCTCTCTCCTCTCTTTCTCTCTTTCCCTCCCTGGTCACGTGGTACAGTGAATCCTCGGGCTGGAGCCCAGGCATAAGCGGTGACCCTCTCCATAAGAAACGTTTAATTGCTACGCAGTCACCATTGAGCGGACTGGATGGATTGGCGGATCGATCGATCTTCCTCCGTTTGCTCCTCCTCCGCTCAAGCAGCAGCATCGCAGCAGTACTGGCAATCGATGGAGGCGTGAAAGGAAGGCTACCACATCCCACGTCGGTCTAGCACCAGCTAGGCCATCCGCAACGGAGACGCTGTTCTCTGTCGAAGAGGTGTGTATTCTGAGGAGAATCGCCGCTTCCTGAGTGCATTCCGTGAGCTGTCACTCGAGACCATTGCAGACGAACGCTTCAGCACCGCGCGAGCCAAGCGATGCGACTGCCATCGTGTGGCATCGTAATCATAGTCCGTACCTTCAATGGTCGTAACTAACCGCGGCGGAATCGGACTCCACCAGCGCCGAATCTCATGACGCCTCTGCAATCAAACCTGCGTGTCCTGCTTTAAATGACCATCTTTTATCAGATGATCGTCACTCCATGGTCTCAGCAGCAGAGGTAAGGCTCTCACACGAGAGCGAGCGATCCAGGTCCCGTGGGTTCGAGTCCTGCCCTGGTGGCATCTGTGGCGGCAATCCTTAGGTCGCTCGCTGCCAAACACGGGGGGGGCTAGTGATAACGGCAAACGCTCTTCTACTGCTGCTGCATGCTTTTCTGCTGAATCAACGCTCCCTTTCACTTTATTTATGCTGTTAGCTGCACAGTCAAGGATGCCTAATGCCTATGATACGACAGTGCAAATGTTCAAGCTCGCATACGCCACGATGCAATAGCCAAGCTTTTCCGTACATTTGTGACATTCCGCCCACAGTTGTGCAAAGCTCAACTTCCGGTTTTCTGCCTGTGCGAAAAAGAACTTGCAGTCTTCGCCAACGTCTGCAGCTTTTTCTGCCTGTCGTGAGCATCGCATTGCGCCACGTTGCGGCATCAACCATCCACGCCGCACTGATTGGCTCCAATTGACCAAAAGTGGATCGATTTCTTCGAGTGTCTCTCTCGGACTCTTAGGCTACTCTTTCCTTGAGTCAAGCAGTTTAGCTTTGCCTTAAACCACCCTCCTCTGATCTGAAAGAGGCTTGGCTGCAGTTCACTTGCTCCAAAAGCGTGGAACTCACTCCCGAATCCTAGCTGATTAAACAGCCTCTTTTTGTATAGCGACAGAAGAGCCTTTTTACGGCTATCACCACCGCTTGCAGTGGCGATAAAGGATCGCCCACCGCAGGAATTGAACCCACGACCTCGGGACCGAGGTTGTGAAAACAACCGCCTTACCTAGTGTGCCATCACGGCTCACTCCCGAATGACGGACGACGCCACATCGCTGACTTGACTGCGGTGAGGAAGAAGCTTATAGCCCTGATTTTTGTCTCAGCATGTGTGGCGTCTCCGCGAATGACCCCGCGACCAGACTGTCACAGAACAGACGGATGTGAACCATTCACGCGTGCTTTGATGAGCGGAATTTCGAAAGCTATCGCTAACCAGTGGAGGAGCCCTTTTTTGCATAATACACGTAAATGGCGTGCAAAAAGATTTAGGTCTACTAAGACGCAATATAAATTTTCCTTATCACTGTGGCTATCAATAGAATCTTCTATCTGGGCCACCTGAAGTATTTGTCTCCGTTTGCGCTCATTTCCCATTCATTTGCAACTTGAACAACTGGTCGCAACTGGCCGCCACTGGCTCCTGGAGCTTCGCTATTTAAGCGGGACGGAAGTCGTCCGCCTCGCTCGACATGACATAAGCAGATCTTCACGTTTTACTAGCTTAGCAATGACTTCGTCGAAATCGGGAAATTTCCGGTAGCTGCACTCTAGTTGACGTTCGGAACTCTTCTCCTGATCGTTGCAAAAGCGGCAATGGCAGCGGCGTCACACGGCCTTCTTCTCCGCCGAAGCTCACCGAGCGGACGGCCTGAGCCAGCATGATGCGCGCGCTAGCTACCCGGTCAGTTGCCCGACGGTCTAGTTGCTCGGCGACAACATCGCCGGCGCAACGGTTGCTCTGGGCGCCGGAAAGCGCGTTCGCTCTCCGCTCAGATGAGTCCGTTTACAGACAGTGGCGCCACTTCCCCGAGCCCACATTTCACCGCTCAATTGCGCCCGGCCGCTATCGGCCACGGCGGAACTCTCTGGAAGTTTTGCTCGACCTCGGCGCCCGAAGCCCCAGATGGACCGTCGAAAGACGCCGCCGCGACACCGACGCAGACGTTCCTCGGAGCCCGAGCGCGAGCGGCGGGAGAGCGCCAAGCTCTCGCGCCGGCAGGATGTCGCCAGCTCGCTCGCGGCCGCCACTCTACCCGGCGTCCGATTAGCTTTCGGCATCATGCACGCGCGTGCATGATGCTTTCGGCACGGATGCTCGCACGCGCCCTTCGCTCGCTCTCGCGCGACGGGCGGCCGATTAGCCGTCCCCGGAAGTTCGCGCCGTTCGCGTCCGCGGCCGAAGCCCGACCGGCGGCGTCCAGCCGCTGCAGGAAAGCGCTCTAGCATGCGGCCCGATGAGGCAGCGCAATAAATCGACTGCAAACAAGCTCACTAGGTCAAGCGGCTGCTCGGCACGCTCCGCCGGCATCCGCCCCGCGAGCAGCCTCTGCACTTCCGCCCTGCGAGCCTCAGCCGCTCGGCACTTCCGCCCTGCGGGCAGCAGCTCCGAGCTCCGGCGGCATCGATGCCGCCCGATATGGTCTCGCTCGAGCTACGAGACAGTGAGAGAGAGTGGGAGAGAGAGACAGTAAGAGAGAGCGTGGGAGAGAGAGACAGTGAAAGAGACAGTGAGAGAGAGAGTGAGAGAGAGAGAGACAGTGAGAGAGAGAGCCAGTGAGAGAGAGTGAGAGAGAGAGAGCGAGAGAGAGAGAGAGAGAGAGAGAGAGAGAGAGAGAGCGAGAGAGAGAGCGAAAGAGAGAGAGAGAGAGAGAGAGAGAGAGAGAGAGACAGTGAGAGAGAGAGTCAGTGAGAGAGAGAGAGAGCGAGAGAGAGAGCGAGAGAGAGACCGTGAGAGAGAGAGACAGTGAGAGAGAGAGAGAGAGAGAGGGGGGGGGAAGAGAGAGAGAGAGAGAGAGAGAGCGAGAGAGAGAGCGAGAGAGAGCGAGAGAGAGAGAGCGAGCGGGAGAGAGCGAGCGGGAGAGAGCGAGCGGGAGAGAGCGAGCTAGAGAGAGGGAGAGAGAGAGACAATAAGAGAGAGCGAGAGACAGTGAGAGAGAGAGAGAGAGAGAGAAGAGGAAGATCCGCAAGAGCACTCCGAGCCGAACAAGAGCGAGACAGGATGCGAGCTGCCGATGACCGTATCGTCGCACTTGACGATCCAGGCGGTGGCTTGAGTCCTGCAGCGGGCAATCTTATACTGCTTACTCAAGCGTTAGTGACAGCCGTTATGGATCTTCTGCTGCTATTTGAATAAGGCTCTTAAGTAAGCAAACCCTTATTTTAATTTACCTCTCACCACTCGTAGCGCCTACCCCCGCTCCCCTCCCCGGCTGCCACAACGCCTACCGCGAGAGCTCTGCGTCGCCCACGACGACTTCCACTACGCTCACCCTAATCTCTGCTGCGCCTATCTTGACACGCGGAGCGGCCTTGGAGAGGCGGAAAAAGCCTGGCGCAAGGCGGCCGTACGGGATACGGACTAGCTCGGTGGAGAGGTGTATGACGAAGGTGGCGTTACGCAGCTAGTGGAGGCTCTTACGGCATCGACCCTGAGGAGACGGTAAAGCTCGAGTGGGTTAATCGAATCTTTAGTCAAGCCTCGAAAGTAAATGTACATAAATATGAATAATTCATGTGTATAGCGCCCTGTGAGAACTGAATCTCTATCCAGGCTCGTGAAATGCACCGCAGGGCTCGAACCCACGACCTCGGCACTCAAAGGTGAGCACCGTAACTCCTGGGCCAAGTCAGGGCGGTAGTCTCGGGACAGGTATTTCCGATGGCCATTACTACTAATTTAGGCATCGTCGCTAGTTACGAGCGATTTTTTCGGTGAGACGTAAAGCTTCGAGGGTCTCTCGTCGACTAACGCGAGAAATCAATCAAAAGCTCGAACGCTTCGCGCCGCCGCAACATGTTTGGTGACGTCATCAGAGACGCCCGCTCCCGGACGGGCTCAGGTGCAGCAGCTTTAACCTCGATACAGCGCGCTTAGCGGCGCGACTGCAGCTCGGTGCAGAGCCGGTGAGCTCATGATTTGCAGCGAATCATTAATCGGCGTCGCCGTTTCCGCTAGCGCCCCCGGCGGAGCTAGCCAGCGGTCACTCCGCTCGCCCGGGGAAGCCTCGCTAAGGCGGGCGTAAGGCGGGCTAGCGTAACATACCGTAAGAGCTTCCGAACGGAAGCTTCCGGGGCCGTTCAAGCAAGCCTCTTTCGCACAAAGGACTGTGACGGCGACCGCGCGCGCGCGCTGCGAACGGTTGCTGTTCGCTCAGTCTGAAGACGCGACAGAGCGCGTCGGCTGCTTGAACTCGAGACCTGCCGGTCAAGCACTCGAAGCGCGAGCGGCTTCCGGTGCGAACTCGGCAACCGACAGCGAGCCGCGTCTCGCGCCGAAAGAAAAGGCGAGAAGCGCTGCTCAAAAGGGAAGGAAAGCACATCGAGGCGAAGTGAGTGAGCGGCGAAGAAAGAGCGGCGGGAGACAGCGGAGACAGAGATCGATCGATCGAAATGCCGGAGTCGGAGGCAGTAGAGCTTATAAACCTGGGTCATGGCCAAGGGCTAAGGTGCTCGCTTTTCACGACTCGCGTCGTGGGCTCTACACCTGCAAGCGGTCAATCGTTTATTGCCCGCTGCAAGCGGGGTGATAGCCTTCAAAGCTCTTCTGCCGCTCTGTAAACGAGGCTGGTCGATCAGGTGACCTTTACTTATAGGGAGTCGTTGCCCCAGAATCGCACAAGTAAGCTTCGCGGTCTTCCTGCACGGAAGAGAGAAACTATGAGCTGCCAACAGTCTCTTCGTGCTATTGATATCGGCGTCTAATAAATCGTTTCATTAGGACCTCGCGGTAAGAGAAAGCCAGAATCGCTGTAATGGTTCATGTAAGTGTGAGTTAGCTTAGCTGCGGTGGGCCTCATAGGGTCTTGAGAACAACAACTGCCGTCTTATAACCGGATGTCCACCTTTCAAAAAAGTGCATGGCAAATTGCAGTGGATTTAGAGACCAGATTGAGTTACCGTATATTCAAAAGCTACACAAACTCGTAGTATTTATTGTTGTAAGTACTAGTATTATTATTATTATTATTTCACATTTGTACAGAGCTCAAAGTTTTCTAAATCTCCAAGTACAAACTTCGCAGAAAGTTCGAGGTTAGACAGAAATTATTCGACCCTCTTGGTCGTAATAACATCCACAGCTGCCGCAAGCCAAGTAAATGAAGGACGATACGCACCGAAAGAGCAACCGGTGTTAAACAGAGGTGAAAGTTTTTAACTTCTTTTTACATGTCGTAAAGTCAGAGAGTATCGTGGTGTCGTAGCGAGTTACAGGCTTTAGGTGTGTGGAAGCAAGGAGGCATAGGAAGTGGAGGCAAGATTTCCAACAGACAATCACTACAGCAGCCTCTTTTTATAGCGACAAAAGTGCCTTTATGGCTATCACCACCACTTGCAGCGGCAATAATGGATTGCCCACCACAAGATTCGAACCCACAACCTCAGGACCGAGGTCACTAAGAGCAACCGCCTTACCTAGTGTGCCATCACGGTTTACCAAAGTATCTGGGGTCGCTTAGCGGCACAGATGAACTGTCAGAAGATCTGATGGAGGGGGATGCATGAGGAGTGAATATTTCTCTCTCTCTTTCTCTCTCTCTCTCTCTCTCTCTCTCTCTCTCTCTCTCTCTCTCTTTCTCTTTCTCTCTCTTTCTCTTTCTCTCTCTTTCTTTTGCTCTCTCTCTCTCTCTCTTTCTCTCTCTTTCTCTCTCTCCTTCTCTCTCTCCTTCTCTTTCTCTCTTTCTTTCGCTCACTTTCTTGTCGCGACTCGGCGATGCTCCAGCTACGCAATCTGACGTGCCGTAGCTACCGCCGAAGATGATGCGACACCGCCACAAACTGTAGAAGCCCAGATTGGGCACGATTCGAGTTATGTTGGCGACAGAAGCGCACCGACGACATGCGATCAATCTACGAGCAGAAGAGGCTGGCATCTATCTGGCTACGTAGAAATCCCTCTCGCACGTGTTCGGAGCCGCCTCGCTTTCACAGTTCATGTGAGGCAAATGCTGCGTTGCATCTTGAAGCAGATGACAATGAGAATAGGCAACAGCGGTTTCTCAAATTATGCACGATGCTCCTCAAAAAGCTAGTTCCACTACTAAAAATGCCTGAATTGGTCAAACGGAACCGAAGATCCAATCACGGCTACAGGATCGGCTAAACCACGACCGCAGCGGAGTACGCATCAATGTGTCACACTGGAGTCGCTTTCACTTGTAGCTGATGCATTGGGTGTGTTAAAAGTGCAAATTAAGCAATTCGTTTTCTATGGATTTTAGATATTCTAAGCTAGCGTCTCTGAGGACTGGCAATCTCCGATTTTCTTGCATTTTTCTTAGTACGAGGCTATCTTACGCTTGCACAGTCTGTGCGAGCTCGAGAGGAAGGTTTTCCCTAACCAATCGGAAGAGGGCCGGCTTCGTTCGGCTAGTTTTGGCGCTTAGCTCGAGATGCCTACGAGGTCACTACTCGACAGCACCACGAAAGGACGATTGCAGGACTTGCATAAAATTGGCTTAAGCAATCGAGAAGTGGAGTGCACTCTTTAAATCAAGTGTGCGCCGTCAGCTGCAATGTTAAAAAGCTGAAACGCACTGCTCTGTATTGCTAGTTGACGGCGCTCGGGTGCTTGGCCGAGGAGGGCGATCCGCAGGAACGTAAAGACGCTGACTCTTTGGCGTCGGAAGGCTGCATTCCAGGCACGGCATATAGACAAGGGTAGCCAAATGCAAGCCTTCGCTCACCGAACAGCCTAGAAGACGTTGTTTCGGTTGTGCTAGAAACCACGCCCAGTAAACGGCCGACACGACTGGAGTCAAGTTTTATGGACCGACCAACGAGTAAAGCTATTCATGCTTTTTATAACGCTAAGCGAAAATACCTAGTTTTAAGCTCCTTGTCGATCACTACCCGTGCGTTCATAAAAAAAACTATTAGCCGATCTAGCGGCCTCATTTCGTACAGCGACAGCAGAGCCTTAAGGATGTCACCACCGCTTGCAGTTGGCAATAAAGATAGCCCACTGCAGTATTCCAATAACCCACGACCCACGAGGTTGTGTAGGGCAAGCGCTTTAGCTTCTGGCCATCGTCTGGCTATCGTGGCCATCGTCAGCGTCTAGACAGAGTGAGCCACCGAAGGTTTACATCCAAGCATGGCAAATTGAGAGCCGGTCTCTGGTAGCTTAGGCATTTGCTATCTATGCAAGCCTTTGCTATCTATGCAAGCCATTGCTATCTATGCCTTTGCTCACCGAGAAGCAATAAAGAGATGATCTCTCTGATGGGACAGAAACCGCGCTTGGTAATAAAATAAAACACTAGCTGATTTAACAACCTCTTTTGAATAGCGACAGAAGAGCCTTTACGTCTATCACCACCGATTGCAGCGCCGTACCTGTTGCGAAATCACGGCACACGGCCGACAACCGGGGTCGAGTTTTATGGACCGACGAATAAAAAAAAACTAATTCTTTTCACTAACAGCAAACGAAGGATATCCGTAAGTGGCTGAGAATATGAGATGTGCGACCCGGCTTGGCTCCAGGCAGCAACTGTATTTGATGTTGCTACGATAATAATTGGTGGTTGTTTCTGCTCCTCCGGCGTCGGACTTCTGCACCGTATCGATGGACTTGGGCCCTTAAACTCTATCGAGGTCGAGGCCTCGAGCGCTAACGACCTCAGTCAAGGTCGTTAAAGAGCGAGCACCTCACGCCTAGACCATGCCAGGGCGGCAGTTCCGCTAGGGTCGCCTGCGAAATCGCTCGCTGTCTCAGCCCCGTCGCTCGTTCCTCAGCTCGTTCCTCCGCCCGCGCTCTATTTCTTCGGTATCCAGCTTTGCATAGCGCCGCCGCGTCCCGACCCAAGCAAGCGTTACCGCGGCAGCAGTTTTCGCTACTCTCTCTCTCTCTCTCTCTCTCTCTCTCTCTCTCTCTCTCTCTCTCTCTCTCTCTCTCTCTCTCTCTCTCTATCTCTGTCTCTCTGTATCACGTCTCTTCATGTCTGTCTGTCTGTCTGTCTGTCTGTCTGTCTGTCTGTCTGTCTGTCTGTCTGTCTGTCTGTCTTTCTGTCTGTCTTTCTGTCTGTCTGTCTGTCTGTCTGTATGTATGTATGTCTTTGTCTGTCTGTCTCTCTCTCTCTTTTTTCTCTCTCTTTTTTCTCTCTCTTTTCTCTCTCTCTCTCTCTCTATCTCTCTGTCTCTCTCTCTCTCTCTCTCTCTCTCTCTCTCTCTCTCTCTCTCTCTCTCTCTCTCTCTCTCTCTCTCTCTCTCTCTCTCTCTCTCTCTCCCTCTCTCTCTCTCTCTCTCTCTCTCTCGGTTTCAGTCGCGACTCTCGCGCCTTCTAGCGCCGCACCGCAAGGCTCCGGCGCCTGGGCGACGTCGCCGTTCGAACGCTGCATCAGCTGCCGACATGGCGAAAGCATGCTCTCCGATTGGCCGGCTAAAGCGTTCCCTTGCTGCGTTCGCTCGCCGTTCGTTCGCTTCGCCAAGGGAGAGGGCGATCGAGGGGGTAGGAGAGAGAAGGCCCGACGATCTTTCGCTTCCGCTCGGCTTCCACTGCGGCTGGCGGCGGCAAAGGGCGCGAGCGAAGAGTCCACGCACCAGGCATTACTGCGGGCGACGCGCCTCGCCCCAGAGGCCGAGGCGCGGCGTGAGCGGCCCCTGATGCGAGAGTGCCACCATTTGGCTTCGTAGAAATGACCGACCGCCGCGGCGTGCCGCTGAGCGATGCCGATTGGAATCGATGGTATTCGCGAGGGTGGGCGCTAAGCTCGAGGAGCAGACGCAGTGGGAGATTTGCCAGAGCACTGCTGCTGCTGCTGCTGCAGCTGCTGCTGCTGCTGCTGCAGCTGCTGCTGCTGCTGCTGCTGCTGCAGCTGCTGCTGCTGCTGCAGCTGCTGCTGCTGCTGCAGCTGCTGCTGCTGCTGCAGCTGCTGCTGCTGCTGCTGCTGCTGCTGCTGCTGCTGCTGCTGCTGCTGCTGCTGCTGCTGCTGCTGCAGCTGCTGCTGCTGCTGCTGCTGCTGCTGCAGTTGCTGCTGCTGCTGCACCGCGTAGACTGGGAGTGGCTGCTGCTGCTCCTCACCTCTCAGCTCCTTCGTCGGGCGCCTGCTCCTCACCGCCCGCTCCCTGGCCCGCACCGACGGCGGCTGCCGCCGAGGCGCGTAGCAAGTCGCGGTCCGATGCGAACTTAATCAGATTTCCGCTCGGCGTCGGCAGTTGTGCTGTTCGCTTGCCTGATCCGTCGTCGCTGTTGGCGAAGCTGAACTCCTTGACGGCGTCGCAGGCGTCGCGCGGACTCGCGACGGCCTCGTCCAGCCGAATCGTCAGCGGCGGCGCGGCGGCCCGAGGCGCCGGCACGGGCGGCCGCGCAGGCGGTTGTCCGCTGCCGTGGGCACCACCGCTGCTCGTCGAGCGACGCATGACGTCGTCGTCGCCGCCGTCGCCGCCGCCGCCACCAGCCGCCGCTCGCGGCGGCGGCGAAGTAGAGTCGATGTCGACCAGCTGTTCGTCCACGATGCCGCCGCCGCCGAGCAGGTTGGTGGACGATATTTTCTTTCTCAGTCGTTGCATAAGCGATCCTCCATCGCCGCTGCATTGCGCCCCCGCGGCGGCCGCCGCCGCGGCGTTCTCCTTAGTCTTCCCGCCGGGGCCGGCGGCCGAGTCGCGGCTGATGACGCCGGCCACGGCATTCGGCAGGTTGATCTTATTCTTGAGAAAATTCATCCTGAGCGCGCGCAACGACGGCGAAAAAAAGAGAGCATTGTCAGGAGCACGCTCCCTCGCCGCCGCTGGCGATCTTGACGAAGCTCCTGCCGCCGCATGCGCGTCGGCAAGACAAGCAGGACGCGGGCACTTCGGCGCGCCGCCGCGACAGCACTGAGCACTGGGGCTACGGGGTCACAACCAAACCGCCCCAGTCACTCTCGCTTGCGAGCGCGCGTCACCGCCGCCGCACGACAACGCACGCGCGCGCCCGAGCGCACCGCTCGGCCGGCGCTCACCCCACAGGCCTCGTCACGCCAGCATCTGGACGCCGCGTCGGCCGTCGTCGACGCGGCCGCCGAATCGATAGCCGCCAGGCGGTCCGCGGCGGCGCTCCTATTACCGCCCGCCGGGAAGCTCATCGATTTTTGATATATCAAAGAACGACAGTGGCTCGGCCCTGCCGGCGTGCTTTCGCGAATAAGGTGCTCTCGCGCGCGCGCGACGGATGCGGCCTCGGCGCGTCCGATGGCAGGCGTCGCCGATAGGGGTTCGAGGAGCGGCAGCTGCCGCCGGATGGAGCCCAGACCGTCGGTGGGGCACGCCAGCCGCGGGTGCTTTTGCCGTCCGCTCTTGGACGGAGGTGCCGAAAAAAAAGAGACGCCCGGCGCTCTCGATGTCAGCCGACCGCGTCGAGCGCGCGAGCGTCTCAGCTCGACTGGTCGCCGAACGACCGCATAGGGCCGCATGTCGCAGTCAGCGTCCCTGACATTCACTGAGCGGCGGTCCCAGCTGCCCGACCGGCGACGAGGTGCCATCGCGCCGAGCGCGTGCGTGTGCGAAACTTGCGCGTACAGTTTTTGAATGCAAGCGTGCGCCCCTCGCTGTTGACTGCGGGCCAGCGCCTGCGCTGATTCGTCCGCTCGCCGACCGGAAATGGCACGCTCGTCGGCCAACCGCTCGCTAAATGGGAAATTGCGCTCGCCAGCAACCGGAAGAGCCGCGCTCGAAGCCGTCCGCCTGTGCCGCGCAATGCGGGGAGCTGCGAGCGATAATATGACAGCTCTCGTGAAGCTGAGTCTCGCATTGCGCAGACGTCCTTTGGCACTGTGACCTCACTTAGCCAAGCCTTTTGTAGCGCACCTTTGGTCATTACACGCCAGCTCAATGCAATTTGTGCTTCCAAAAATAAATCCTAGCGGAGATTGACTTTGGGTGTACAGCGTTATAGAATAATAACGATACTGCATTCGCATGGCGCCCTGAGCGAGCCAATTTGCATTGCGCTTGGAGAGACCAGCAAGGTGAAAGTTATGAAAGGAAAGTCTAGACCTGATGTCACGCATCTATGGACTTAATTTCCCGCGGTACCCTTACCTAGGCAAGGCCCAATGGTTCTTAGACACAGACTGTGAATCTATACAGAACTAAACCGTCCATGTAGACTTCTGCAACTCATTACTCACGGGTGCCTGTGCGATGAGACGCTTATTGCCCATGCAAGACTCTGCAGCAGCCAGGCTTTTCTGTCGTGAACTTCGCAACTGGCACGTGACACCTGTCATGACACGTGACATCACTGCTCATTCAGCTGCATTGGCTTCCCATCAAGCAGAATATTGACTTCAAAGTTTTGGTCACTATCTTTCAGGTCCCTTCATTCTCCTGCACCGGCACCAGCCTACCTGCAGTACTTCGTAATCGCCTTCACATCGAGCTCGTCGACTCAAGTCGTAAGTCGCTGTATCCCTAACAAAGTTCTCAAATCCTGTGAGGAACACGCCTAAATAATAATAAAAATAATAATGCACTTGATAAAGCGCCCTCGGATAACTCAATCTCTTTCTATGTGCTTTACATTTGCTGCAAAGAGAAACGCGACATAATGGTGAGTAATATCATGCTTGATAAACAAAATGAATAACATAGTTAGGGTGACATGCGCAGGGTCAGCATGCAAGTGTGGTTAGTGGCAGCATACAACAGTGTCAGCACGCATAAGCGCGTGAAGAACGAATCACAGGAACCCACTCAATGCTGTCCTAACTAAGTGTGTTTTTAAGTTCTTTTTTAATGTGGTCAAGTCAGGCGATGTTTGACGCAAGTCGGGAGGGAGTTCCAGACTTTGGGAGCATACGAACGGAGTGAGCGCTCTTGAGCTCCTATGATCCCAAGGCGTGCGATTCACTCCCGGCGAAATCCCCCAATTTTTGGAAATACTAGAAGAAATATTAAAACCCGCCTGTTCGTCCCAGGATTTGATCCGTTCGAGTGAATCGTCCTCTGTGTGCATAAACGTGTACCACTTGGCTAGAGACTAAATTCTCTTACGACGCAATACAAATAGCATATATTTATTTACAGCCCACGCTATGCAGTTAAATTCAGATAACAAACATTTGGATGAAGCCTATCTTGTTAGGCCGGGTAGCTTAAGTTTCCTTTTAAATATTTCGTCAGCGTCATGGAATCATGTGACGAATTGGCTGAATTGCCAAACTTTTCGCATTCAGAAACTGAGAACACGATATCTGAAAAATGTATGGTCGCTTGAAGTTTCAGCAGAAAGTGTGGCGGCAGATGATATGAGGACGTCATGACGAAGAGGAGACCGAGGACGCGTGTCGCTCACGTCCGCTCAGAGCCGCTTGCGGTTCTTCCACCGCTAAAAACAAACGCAAAGAATTGGGTCTCCCGATTGGACTTGTGCGTTGGACGAGTGCATTTGTTACAGCACTGAATGCTAGCATTTTGGAGAATGGCGTGCTCGATAAATGAAAATTAATTCTTTAAATACCATGCCCCTCCAACAGGATCCTTACATGGCGAAACTTTTCGTGCCGAGCGTGCGCCTTCAGCATTCTGACGCCGGCTGCCTACCCGAATAGGAGTGCGCTCGCCGCTTCAAGAGTCCCGAATGCAGCCGCCGCGGCGGCGGCGGCGCGGGCGCGCGTCGCAACGGCGAGAATGGCACCCGAGCTCCATCCACGCTCCACGCGCTGCAACGCCAGATCGAGGTCACTGAGCGGCGGCCGGCGCGCGCGTACCGAGCGCTCTCCGCCCGAGCCCGGATTCGAAGAGCTATTTCAGGCAAACGGCTCCATCGATTACTAATGAGCAACTAGCTATGAGGAGGAGGAGGAAGGGTGAAAGTCGGAGCGAAAAGGACTGCCGCCTCTTCGTAGACCGTTTGGAACTGGTCAATAATTCACCACGTCGTTTCTTTGAGACTCAAAGGCGATGCCGCGCGAGACGCCGCTGGCTGGTCTGTCGTCGTCGCAGCGAGCGCTCTCTGAGCCGAAAGTTCGCGAAGCAGCAACCGTCTTGCTCGCAACCTGCAAAAATCGTATTTTCGGAAACCGGCGCTCGGCGCCCGTCGAGAGGACGCACTAAACCTTGACGAAGCCCGGACTGGAGCTCCTCGGACGCTTCCACTTCCGGCGGAATGAAGGCGAGCTTCCGCCCGCGGGTCTCGGGCTTCCTCTCGGTCCTGCTTCGCTCTCGCTATTGCCTCTCGGCGCACCGACGTCAGCGACGATGACTTCATCGCCCCGATGGCCCTCCCGCTCGGTGACGACGGATGCAAACCAAGTCAGAGTGCTGTAGCTGGCCAAGGCGCCTCTACTTGGCCAAGGCTAGCGGAGCACCAGTGGAAGCCAGGAACAACCGACGCCGTCAATTCGCGTTTTGACAACGCGCAGGATACCTCTAACCATAATACGCACGTTGGCATCGTACATGTTACCATTAACGATTTGATCAGACTTTCTTTACAGCCTTTGTAGAGTGCCTAGAAGGAGGTCAAGTTCTTTGAGGGTGCTGAAAACATTTATTCTTATTTTTAGCGTGATTATTGCCTATATTAATATCTCTATCATTACTATTATCTTTCTTTCGTAAGGAATGGTGAACGGTGTTGACGGCAAAATCATAGATGACATCCACAAGACTCTCCGTCTAAGGGCTACTGCGAGCGGCGCCAGCGACCGGAACCAGACTCTGAGGCGGCGGGCGGCGAAGGCTACGAAGTCGCGAAGTTCGATGCTGCTCCGTGGAAGAGGAAACCTGGGGAGAAACGTGGCGAGAAACGTGGCGATGCCAAAGCTGCGCTCGCTGTGCTGTGCTCGCTGCACGTCTACGCAGGCAGCGCAAATGACACTTTCCGTGGAGAGTACAGCGCGCATGTCGAGCGCTGAGAGGTCGAGGTGCGGTGCGCGGAGCTGGCACGTGCGGCGGCCGCATCGGCTGCCGCCGATAATGGCTTTCTCGTTGCCGCCACTTGCGCGACGATAGGGGAAGCTAGAATTGTGCGCGACGAAAAGCTTTAAGGCTGTGTAAACAATTCTTCCTACAAAGAGGACCGAAGCAAGACCAATAAGAAACCGACCTCGCGAGTCTTAGCAAGCTTATCCCACATTAGACGTGCATATAAATATGTATATATATATATATATATACATACATATATATATATATATATATATATATATATATATATATACATATATACATACTCATTTCTCGCCCATTTTATTTTTATTTCCTCATTACGAATATGACATCAATTTGCAAAATTGGCTCTACTTTTGTGTAATCTGCAATAAATTAATGTGTACATCACAATATGCATGCCAGTAGTAATAGGCCTATGGTTAATAAAATATGAAATGTATGTATAAAATATTAATGTAAAATATGTAATCCTGGCTGCTTAAGCAGCCACTTTTTGTATAGCGACAGAAGAGCCTTTTTACGGCTATCACCACCGCTTGCAGTGGCGATAAAGGATCGCCCACCACAGGAATCGAACCCACGACCTCGGGACCGAGGTCATGAAAGCAACCGCCTTACCCAGTGTGCCATCACGGCTCACCGCTCGTCGACTACTAAGATTTTCTGGCTTCTCTCTGGTACAGCTGTTCACGAGCATCTCTGGGGTGTGCCCAGTAGTAGTCAGCGATAATGGGCCATTTTTTCAGGTAACTTTGTTCCATTCTTGAGCCATCTTTATGAAAACGTTTGTCATGTTCAGTGGCGCCGTGATGACACACTAGGTAAGGCAATTGCTTTCACGACCTCGGGCCCGAGGTTGTGAGTTCGATTCCTGTGGTGGGCGATCCTTTATCCATAAAGGCTCTTCTGTCGCTATAAAAAAGAGGCTGTTTAATCAGCTAGGGTTTATCACTAACCATACCACAGTTTTCAAGGATGAAATCCAAATGGGAATGACGGAAGTGGATCTTTAGAGACATATTGCAGCCAAGTTTCTGATACGGTATCAGCATGTCTTCTACTAATTCCTTGTAGTTTTCTGCCATAATATTTCCGAGAAAGTTTGCAGACCCACTAGGCGAAAAGCATTCCATACTTGTTTCGCTTCAGCCTACAACAGGGTGTTGAACCGGTCTTCTTTGAAGACCTCTCGAATCTGAGGACCCACAAAAACTCTATCTTTAATCTTTGCTCCTCTGACTCGAGGGAGTTTTTCATGCAGGTATTGGAAAGCTGGCAAAGTCCGGTCCGCAGCTTTCACAAAGCTCTTCATCGAACCTCATCATTTCGTGCATCGTTTGATGAGAAGGGTGGTAGCAGAATTTTGCGAGCTTCGACCGGAGCTGGGTGCTGGATATTCTTTCTTCCAACTGCTACAGCTTGTCTGCAAGTCCGTTGTCTCCGAAAGTAGTACAACTCCCTTTCTCGGCTATCCCACTCACATAGGAAACATTTCTATTTTGTATATCCCTGCTGCAGTCCCATTAAAAGGGTAACTACGTTCAATACACCACTGAGGTGCTAGCTTGTACTCAGTGGAATTCAGTAGCTGCTTTAACTTATCGTATGTCTCTTTCATGCGGACAGCATGCGCTACTGGAATAGATGGAAGACTGTTTCCATTGTGCAAAGCACAGCCTTAATACTCAGTTTCGATGAGTCTACGAATAGCCTTGATTAATGTGGGTCATGAGTAATTGTTAAAGCGTTCGTGAGGCCATCAATATTGGAACAGAATACCAGATTAATTTCCATTCTGAAGAAAGGCTCCAAGTGCTGGAGGCGCTTTAAAGTAAGATTGTAACTCGCTGCTTGCTGGCCTGCCGGCATGTGCGATCAGGCGCTTACAGCTGGTGCAATACTCTGCAGCAGGGCTTGTCTGTCGTGAGCGTCGCAGTTGCTACATCGCACCACTTCTCATCGACCTGCACTGGCTACCAGTCAAGCAACGCATCGACTTTAAAGCTTTTTCGCTCACTTTTAGGTCACTTCATTCTTTGGCTCCAGCCTACCTATCACATCTACTCCAGTCTTTTAGCTCTTCTTTTGCTATTCTTTGTGGTGTTGATGATGTACCGCAGTGGAAATCGGGATCACTGCATGCTGACGTACCAGGAAAAGAGCAGGTCGGCCCTCACCCTCACCCTCACCCTTGTCCTCGTCATCATCAGATGAATCGAGAGAACGCTCTGCTGAAGGTTCTGGGATAGGAACCCTCACCATGTGGAGCTGGTTTCAATGCCAACTGAATGTTTGGGTAGGCTATTCTCGACTTATTTTGCTTTGTTATTCAACCGGAAATAGGAGGAACCAAGCAGAAATTGCAGTCACTTATGTGGTTGCATGGCTCTCTCCACACAATGGGGACTGCAACGGCATCGATGGTCTCTTGGCATTCCACCACTGTGAAAGCTGTGTTGTACATGTAGCATAGCATGTATGCGGGCCCAAGGCTGGTCTTGGTCACTAAACTTCAATCCGAAGTAAAGATGATATGCCTTCTTCCCTTGAAAAGTTATACTTTCTTCCGGTTGGAAAATGTCACTTACCCACAAATATATCAAAAATTGTCCACGTAGTGGCATTAATTTTTTGTATTGTACCTCAATCGACAGAATAATCAAAGTTTAGTGTAGCAGTAGCTTAAACTGTATCGCACATAGTCTGAAATATTCTAAATGCTTAACCTTTCTGACTGGGCTTTATGACGTCAGCTAACTGCAGCAGCCGCGTGGCAGTAGTATTGCATTGAATCAGAAAATGATGCAATCAACTCTGGATGATTTGTTCGTGAGGTTACTATGCAATTTGATGAAATATTATAGCATTATAGGCTTATTTATGATGTTTTTGCAGTCCTGTTGGATAAATTAATACGGTGAAACATAGAAAATTAAACATATGAAATATCTTCAAAAAGAGAGCCAATTAAAAATTGCATGGTTATATTCGTGTTCAGCACACCTAGATACTACAGGTCAGGGCCATTGTTTCGCTCTAGCGTCCTCAAAGAACGCAATCTCTTTCTAGGCAATGAATTCCGAGCACACGGTGGCGATAGCAAAACAGCATCACCCATTAGAAGAGCAAAGTCTTCTAGCCCAGCCACATGTTTGGGATGTCCATGAGTAGCCATCAAAGTTCCTTCAGCAAAGAAGACACGCAATCAAACTTCTGGCACTTTTTAACTAGCCATGCAGCCATATTCATCACCAGCTGCAATGGTCACGTGGCTTTTTTTGATGCAATCCCCCACGTTTTTAGTCGAATGTCCTCGGTAGCAGCGTCTGAAGTGCACTCTTACGCGGCGGAGGCGCTCGCCTGCCTCCTCCGAGTAAGCCTTAGCGTTCTCCTTTAATTTATCAGGGCATACATCAAGAATTGTCTGCCACTTGCAGCTCTCTGTGCAGTTTTTCTTCAGCTTAGGATCAAATCGCTTTACATATTTCTCCACTACGCGACAGCCCGGTCGCGAGTCCTCGAATCCTTACAAAAAAGCTGCCCCAAGCTACTGTCTCTTTACTAGTGAGCTTATTAAGGAGCTATCATATTTAACAATTATGAAGAGGCAAATAACTTGTATACTAACAAAAAACTCAAGCGGAGCCCTCGCCACAACGTAACAAAGGAGTTCGCGTCCTCCACGTTCGCTCTCCCAGCATGGACACTATGTGCTCATAGCGCCCCCTAGCCCTAGCGCTAGCTCCCTCAAAGCGCCCCGTAGCGCTCGTAGCGCCCCCTAGCCCCAAGAGCTCCGTGTAAAACCCGCGACGCCCCAGCCGCGCCCACCGCGCTGTCATTTGGCGTCGTGGAGCCCGCCCTCTGAATGTGGCTAGTGGAGGCCTCAGCCGCAAGCGCCGTACCTAGAAACCCCCAATTACAGCCATAGTACGCATTGGTCTTCTCTATCTTGGCCCACAAAGACGCGGGCTTTGAGCGGACCTCGGAGCAGGTCGGGAAAAAAAGCTGTGAAAAAACTAGGAGCCTACGAACTCTTTATCTAGAGCCGCGACAAATTATTTCGTAACTAATAATTTGTTTATGTTATTCATTTTAAGAAAGTTTGCTACCATATGCGTGCGAATGTCGGCATTACATGCAGCAAAGGAGTTGAGAGAGAGAGAGAGAGAGAGAGATAGAGTGATAAAGAGAGTTTGACGTGCTCTAAGGCTGGGTGGGATCAAAGCATAGTTAGAGGTGTCGGCGTGGAAGGAAAAACCTAGATTATGCTTGGCGATTACATTGGCAGGAGGGGTGCTGTAGGAATACATTTTAAGAAGAAGCAGACCGAGCACAGATCTCTGGGATACCCTGTTCTTTTGTGGATCCTCGAATGATTGTTGGCCGTTAACATCACGCGTTTCTAGTCTCCCAATGACTGAGATAAGACCTAGTAGCACAGCCGCAATCAACGATGCCAATAGCTTAGCAGCAACTCTGTGGTTCTAACGTAGAGCAATATATAAATAAATACTAGCTGATTTAACAGACTCTTTCCTATAGCGGCAGGAGAGCCTTTATGGCTATCATCACCGCTTGCAGTGGCAATAAAGGATCGCCCACCGCAGGATTCGAACCCACGACATCGGTACCGAGGTCGTGAAAAGCATCCGCCTTACCTAGTGCACCATCACGGCTCACCGATTCCAAAGCCAAAAAGGAGATGCATGTCGGCAGCACCATCCATAGCGTCCGACTCAGTAATACGAATCTGCGAAGTACAATTGTCCCGACTAGCGGTCACTCTGAGTCGCTTTGTATAAACTCTCAGCCATAGATTATGACGTATCTAACTCCCTATCATTATAAATTGGAAGTCCGTAACTATCTCTAGCGCAGTCGTAAGCTGAACGAGTTAGCATGCCGACGTTACATTATGTATTTAGGCACACATTTTCCAGCATTGGATATGTGCGGATTGCCTTACTGTTGCGAAGCACTTGGTAAGTAAGATCCATGTCATGCAAAACTAGGCTTTTCTATCCTGAGCGTTGCAACCGCCACCATTCCTCACTTCTCTCTAACCTCTAACCTCTAACATCTTTCTCTCTCTCTCTCTCTCTCTCTCTCTCTCTCTCTCTCTCTCTCTCTCTCACTTTAACCGGTTATCCATTAAGCAACGTATTGACCTTAAGGTTCCGTCACTACCTCTTAGATTCACTCATTTTCATTCTCTGCTCTTTTCTAAATTAATTATTAGTTTTAAGTCATCTAAAGTAGTTACTTCTCTAAATGCCCCTTCAATATCCGCTCTTCTGACTCCGGTCGTCTTGCTGAGTCTTTAACCAAGTTGACACCATTTTGAGCACTCGCCTCGAGTCAAGGAGACCATCTTTCCATTCTCTATGCACCAGAAGCCTGTAAATCTTAAGTTAACTGATTTAACAGCTTCTTTTATAGCGGCAGAAGACCCTTAAAAGCACCGCTCAAAATTCAAAAGTCACCACCGCTTGCAGACGCAATAAACGAGAGCTCACCACAAGATTCGAACCCACGACCTCAATACCGAGGTCATAAAGAGCAACCGCCTTACCTAGTGTGCCATCACGGCTCACCTTTTGACTAAACGGTATCGCTACCTAGTCTAGCGACGTTTGAAGAAAAGCTAAAGCCCGTTTCTCAAAGTAGGAGCTTTTTCAGTTGGACTTGCCCTGTGTGTGCTGCAATTGCACATTGTATTCCCACTCACTGGTGCAGCATCTGACGCTCCGCACTCCGCTGGCGCGCAGCTCAAAAGGCAAGATACTACGCTCGCTGTGTGCATCGCATCAAGCACTATATTCTCAGCGGAAAGTGTGCCTGCGCGTCGTACTCTCTCACCTTAGATTTGCCTTTGTATAGTCACCAATTCTTAGAACCGTCGTATGAAGTTTGTCGCAATGCTGCTTCGTTATTTTTATTACTGAGTTTAATTTGATTTGCGAGCGAGGAAGGGTCAGCTGAAACAACGAATCCAGAGTTTTGGATTTTCTTAGAATTCCAAGAATGTTGCAAGAGGTCTGAGTGAAGCGTAAAGCAATGAAGTTCTAAAGTTGCAATGGCTCTGCTTCAGGCCCTTAGCTGCTGGCTTGCCAGCACGGACTCGCCTTGAGCGACCGAGGTCAAGGTGCTCATCTTTACGACCAAGGTATTGAGCTTGAGCTTTGCAGCATATGCGAAGCGCCTACAGATGAATTATGTGTTATATATATGTATGTATGTATATATATATATATATATATATATATATATATCCAAGTAACTTACCTAGAAAAGTTTGCTTTTTCCATTAGTTACGATTCGCACAGACTTTCATCACGCACAGCCAGACAATGGGGCTGTCTACGCTCAGTCAGAGCAAAGGCTTTGCAGAGCAGGCAGCTTCACAGCTTCTTTTTGAATGCCGTTAAAGCGGAAGATGAAGTGGCGTTAGTCGGTCAGTGAGCTCCAAGCATTCGGCTAAACTTTAACAAAAGGCAGTGTATCGTAGGGATTTTCGTAGCCATTCAGGGGCATAAGCAATCGGCAAGAGTTGAAAGAGCTGGTACGGTGGTCACGTGACAAGTAGGGGGGACGTAAACTATTTCTGATAGTTAGGCTGAAGCAAGGTTATGCAGGGGCCTGAAAGTGAGCGGCACAATCTTAAGGGCAACACGACGACGCTTTATTGGCACCCGGAGAAGTAAATGCGAGCACTGGTGGCAACTGGTGGCAGCTGCGACGACTGCTGCGAAAAAAGCTAAAGCTTTCTCGGTCTTCCCAGCATTCCTCAGCACTTCCGGTGCAATGTAATGTAATGCATCTCCGTCTGTAACTCCACAAAGCCATAAAGACTCTGTGGGTGTTACGCAGGAGAGTTTTGCATGGCGCACTCACAGCCTAAGCGGCTTTTGGCACGTATTCGGTAGCCAACAGACTTCGTCTCACGCAACAAAGAGTAAGTGGGAAGCATAGCAGAGTCAGGAGAGCAGTTGAAGTAGTGAGTAGCGTGGAAGTAGCAGCTCAGGACCGCTGAAAAGGATGAGCCATACCGCTTAAGCCACCAGACATTTTGCTCTCTCCCTTTGCGAAATTACAAGGCATGTCGTTCAATAGTTGGCTGACGCTTTGACCTGCGTGCGCCAATTTCGGAGCCTCTGACGAAATGATGAGCATTCTCCTGGAGGGAACAATAGATTTAAGATGACTCCGATCGATCGATGCTTCAGACTGCGAGACACGGTCTGACTTTGATACCGAAGAGATGCACCGACTGCACTGCACTGACTCTGGCATACTGCAAAATAAATATGTCGGGATGCAGATGATAAGAAGACCTCGTTGAAATCAACGAAACTTACTATCGTATACCAATCAATTAATTGTGTACTATCAGGGACACGTGCCATTGAGGAATAGGTCTTACTGCTTCAAAAAGACCGAGGAGGACTAAAATGATGACTGTACCATCATTTTTGCAAACGAGAACGTCCTTAGTCATACGGTGTCAAGCCGTTTCAGTGAATGGTGTCGCCTGAATTTCAGTTGAGATTATTCTAATAAATTGTTCTGATCTAAATGCTTGCCAAGCTGCTTGGCGAAAATCCCATCTAAAATCTCTAGACAAAAAAAGGAAGAAGAGAGATTGGGTGAGAATTTTTTTTCAAATACTTCGGAGTCCAAATCAGGATTGTTTCCAATATGACGGATTTAGGTGGTTTTTTCTAGCAACCCTTGTATCCAGTGAACCGTAAAAAACCTGACTTATGGCTTGGCCAAGTTTTGCCACCAATGAAAGATAAAAAAAATGGGTGTAATAGGGTCTTCTGTTGACAGCTGTTGCTGATTGCTCTTCTTTCTCGCTTTAAGTATGATGCCCACTTCGTCTTGCTCCGCTGGTCCTAGACTGTGGAACTCGCTTCCGCGATTCTTACGAAACGACAGCTACTCTCCTGCTGCAGACTATGGCACATCCTTTCTAGTGGTCCTGAGCTGCTAATTACGTGCTGCTCACTTCCTCAGCTGCCCTGCAAAGCTTCTTACTTTCTCTTCGTTGTGTGAGGCGAAGTCTATTTACCGAAAGCCGCTTAGACTTTGAGTGCGCTATAGAAAACTCGCCGGCGTATTCACTGTGTCTTTGTGGCTTTGTGGAGTCGCAAACGGAGATAAATCGCATTGCATCTGTCAAAAATTTAGAAAATTTCGTAAGGGAGTTTGGCATTTGCAATTTTACTCTTTAATCAAGTAAGGGCAGCACGTATACGTGCAATTTTATTGACAAAGTAGGAAGAAAACCCGTCATCAGCTAAACAATCAACATTCGAGGAATAAGAACGCTCAGCCTTAGAAAGCAAATTACTCGCTATCTTTGAAACGTATAAATAAATGAAAGTTTGCAAGGGGAATGACTGGCTCAGACTGCGCCTCACGAATGCGAAATTTACCCGAGGCATTCCAAGCTTCCGGGTAGACATCTGGATGTGGTCTTTAAATCTGGCTAGGGTCTTGTCAAGCCAAGATTTGTTAAAACATCGTTCAAGCCTTCTCTCTTACACGGTGTATGTTTTTTTGAAGTGCTTTTTCACGTAGCAGTGTATTTCTTCGCTTCCTTTGCAAACGGAAGACTTTCGATGAGCACACTTTTCGAGCGCACTACCTCGTTTTCAGTTGACCGCATCCCTGCGGCTCTCGGAGCAATCGGCAGAGTCTAGGGTGCACTTCAAGGAGACCAGCACATCAAAAAGATTTCAGAAATGTCTCCGTAACAAATCTTTTCAGGTCAACTTGCCAGACAATTTTGTGATGGCTTGCTCATACGAAGGCACAGTAACTGCAGATGAGCTAGATTATAATAATGCATTTACATATAGTCCTCACAGACTTGAATTTCTCCAAAGTAGTAAGCAGGAAAAAAACGCTGCCATTGGGACAAACATTGCTTATGAGCACGAGGTACGAAATATGGCTTCCAATATAAGTTGATAAATAACTTTATACTAATGTCTTTTTTCTCCGTTTGTGACTCAAAAAAGCCGCAAGAACTAAAAATGGCTGGCACGCTGAAAGGTTTTCCGGAGTGAATTCAAAATCTAAACAAATTTTGGTGAGCATGCGATAGCCAGCTGACTTCATCTCATGCAAATGGATAAAGTGAAAAGCATAACTCAGTTAGAAGAATAGTCAAAACGGTGAGTAGAACTAATTATCGACTCAGTACCGCTGTAAAGAATGTGCTACAGCTGGCAGCATGAGAAAGATAATAATAATAATAATAATAATGCACTTGATAAAGAAGGAGAAAGGATAAAGCAGGAGAAAGCTTCGTTTCGAATGAATTGTTGAGTAGAGGACCTGCAGATCAAAAGCTTCTATCGTCAACATTCTTTAAGAGTTAGAATTTTAAAGCTAGTTTCTCATCCATCGATAATCTGAGGGCATGAGAGGGCTGAAACTGGTGGGACAGTTACCTAGAAACGATAATAATAATAATACGCTTAATATAGCGTTCTCGGAGAGCTAAATCTCTTTGTAGGCACTTTAAATTTGCTGCAAAGAAAGCACGATCTAGTGGCAGCATGCTCAATGACAGCAAGCATCTCTCCGCATCAACATTTAGCCGGCGGCTGCGGTTCTTGGTCTCCGTGACCTAACGGAGACGATGAAACACAGCCGGGGCTTCTTCCAGTGACCTGTGGAGATTTTCAATGAAGTACGGCGACTTCAGACAGCGCCTTCATACTCTGTGTAAGAATAGTGCTAGAGTAAAGCGAGAATTCACAGAGAGAGAGAGAGAGAGAGAGAGAGAGAGAGAGAGAGAGAGGGAGAGAGAGGGAGATAGAGAGAGAGAGAGGGAGAGAGAGAGAAGTTTTTTCGTCCGTCGGCATAAGTTCTAGTCCGTCTTTAGCTAAGTCTCTGCAGCTTTGAGACACGTCGGCTACTTCTCGGCGCGGAGAAGCTTCGCGGTGGACGGCGAAAGCTAATGAATCGCTGTAGCTGCCTCGGAGCAATACGTCAAGATAGCTAGCCTGTTATTTCCGAGTAAAGACGACGCGCGTTTACCGACATTTCACGCGAAGCACTTAGCCCCTTGGGGTCGGCCAAGGCTCGGCCTCCTCGTGCACAGGCGATCGGAGGAATCGCTGTCACGAGCAATAATGAAGCTCGAGCTTGGCAGCGAAGCCAGAGGGCATCTCGGGCCGGGAAAGAGGAGAACGGAGACGTTCCTGGGATATTGAGTGCCCGGGGACGATCTACGCAGCTAGCGCCCGCCCGCCCTCCAGCAGTATTAGGAGCCTATTTTTAGCGGCGCCGCCCCGCCCCCCCCCCCCCTGCGATCCAGCACCAGGGAACACGTGTGCACCCTGGCCCCCTTCGGTACGCCGTTGGAGAGGAATGTTATCTGTTTCTTACCGTTTGTCGCTTGAGTAAGCTTCAATATTATCACATGTGACTCGGTTTGAAATCTCCAACTTCCCTCTGCGAAGATTCCGTTGAGGACGTGTAAGACTGAGTAGAAGATCTAAAAGCTAATTGGACCACAGATGCAGCTACTACGCTCCGAGAAGAAGAGTTCGCTTGTAGAGTGGGCGTGAAGGGAGGGAGGGAGAAAAGGGAGGAAGGAGGGAGCTCCATATGCGGGCTCCTTGTGCTTGCCCGCTAGAGAGCCAAGATTTGTCTCGTTGATCTCGCAGCTTTAACCTTTATCTCCGGTGCAGATTGCACACATCTTCTTACTGCCCCGTTTCATGAGACTGGTGATGTAATTGGATCATTCGTACTGTGTGCCGACCTTTTGGCTCAGTACCCAATTCGGTTAAGGGCAGTTTCCAAATCCATTTTGAGTGCTTACTGAATAGCACTAATGAGTATAACACAACAGTACTTTGAAGGCGCATTGAGGTTACATTGCCTTCTGCCAGTATGAAAGAGGCTCACAATTTTTTCAGCAATTGCCATTGGTCGAGTTCCCAGAAGTTTGACCATTTGTCTTCTTCGGTGAAAGAGCTTGTATGGCTTTCGGTTGATCGACAAATACAGAGCGAGTTCTTACGCTGACCCACAAGGCCAGCCCTGGCTTGGCTCCTTCCTACCTAGCTGAACTGCTGCATCAGTTTCAGACTCTTCGTGCCCTTAGGTCCTGTATGGACAATAAATTAGCTATTCCATTCCTCCGCTTAAAGACAGTTGGCGACAGGAGCTTTAGCTCTGCAAGTCCCGACTGCGCCACATCCTGTCTAGCCGTCCTGAGCAGCTAAGTCCATGCTACTCACTACTTCAACTGCTCTCCTGACTCAGCTATGCTTCTCACTTTCTCTCTGCTGCGTAAGATGAAGTCTGTTGGCTACCGAATTCGTACCGAAAGCATCTTCGGCTTTGACTGCGCTATACAAAACTCTCCTTCGTAACGCCCACATAGTCTTTACTGCTTTGTGGAGTTACAGACGGAGAAGCATTACATTACATTGCCATCGTGGAGACATGTCAGCCTAGACGAGGCGTAATTCTCCTTGCTGTAGGTAAGGCGATCGCTTTACAAGGCCTCGGTCCCGAGGTCGTAGGTTTGAGTCATGTGGCTCGCGATCCTTTATTACCACTGCAGATGGTGGCGATAGCCTTGAAGGTTCTTCTGCCGCTATAAAAAGAGAGGCTGCTAAATCAGTCGGCATTCTTTTCATAACTTATTTTTCTATCGATTTGCCTGCAGTCTGAACTCCATTTCTTTAATGGACATCAAAGGAGACTCATAAACAGCCGAGTTACGAGAAAACTAAATTTTTTTGAGGAGTTGTAACAGAATATGCCAGGAACGAGCAACGGAGTTGACTCGAGTACTTTCTGCTTGCTTGACAACCTTGAGCTTTGGCTGATAATCGTGCTCGCTAGTATACGGTGCGTCCTCGAGCTTCGTCTCTTCGAGATCTATACGGTTTTTCAGCAAATTTTTGAATGTAATAAGAACGCTTTCGTGCAAGAGTAAACTCGAGGTCATAGGTTTCCATAAATTAGTTCGAACTTAAGTGGCCACTGATAAGTACTGCTACTCCATCGGCGGGCTGCCTCTGAAGCTAACGGCCTTTCTATCTTGCCAAACATCTATTCGCCTACTCCAACTCCAGCAACTTTCGCTCTCTCAACTGCCGCCAGCAGCCAGCACTCGTGCGCCTCCTCTAGACGGACGCGTAATTGGCCTAATTAGCGATCCCCTGCCGACTGCAAGAAGGTCACCTTTGCTCGCAGATGAACTGGGATGGCGGGCTGAGCTAAGTGGTCGCGGCGAAATCTGTTTACCTGTTCCCGAGCTGCATCTAAGCTTGGTGCACAAGCTGGCCTGACGCCCCAATGAAGATGCCGGCTCCTCGGCTGCTGGCCATGCTGATCGGCGACCCGTTCGGTCCGGTGCGCTTGGCTAAAGTTAGTACTGCAACCGCTGCACGGACGCCTGCCAGTCTACCCGTGTGCGAGTAATAATAATAATAATAATAATAATTCACTTGATAAAGCGCCCTCAGAGAACTCAATCTCTCTCTAGGCGCTTTAGATTTGCTGTAAAGTGAAATGCCATTGAATGGTAAGCAAAATCATGCTTGAAAAACAAACGAGATGAATAATATGGTTAGGGGTGACATGCACAGGGTCAGCATGCAAATGTGGTTAGTGGCAGCATGCACAGTGTCAGCACGCATAAGCACATCAAAGACGAATCACAGGGACCCAATAAATGCTGTCCTAAATAGGTGTGTTTTTAGGTTCCTTTTAAATGTGGTCAGGTCAGGGGATGTTCTGATGCAGGTCGGTAGGGAGTTCCAGGCTTTGGGAGCATATGAACTAAATGCACGGTCTCCAAAGGATTTAAGGTTTGTATGAGGTATTTCTAGACTGTTGGATTCCGAAAAGCGGGTGGTACGATGCTTGGCCTGATGGGGTAGTATATCTGACAGATAGGCTGGAGCCATAGAATGAAGGAACCTAAAAGTGAGCGACAAAACCTTGAAGTCAATCCGTTGCCTCACTGGTAGCCAGTGCAGGTCAGCGAGAAGTGGAGTAATGTGGCAACTGCGACGCTCACGACAGACAAGCCTAGCTGCAGAGTTTTGCACCAGCTGCAATCGCCTGATCGCACATGCTGGTAGGCCAGTAAGCAGTGAGTTGCAGAAGTCGAGACGGGATGTCACGAATGCATGGACCAACTTGGACGTGGTATCTTTATCTAAACAAGCCCGAATTTTAGCTATGTTATGAAGCTGAAAATAGGCAGATTTGACTGTGGAGCTGATATGGTCGTCTAACGAGAGGTCGCTTTTGAATATGACACCTAGATTTCGAGCTGATTCAACTGGAGATATGCTGGCAGAGCCAATTTTGAGGGTCAGCCTTTCCAATCTCTGGATCACACTGGGTTTGCCCATAACTAGTAAGTTAGTTTTATCATCGTTAAGTTTTAGAAAATTTTCTGCCATCCATGTGCGGATGTCATCAATGCATGCAGCTATAATAATAATAATAATAATAATATTGCACTTGATAAAGCGCCCTCAGAGAACTTAATCTCTTTCTAGGCGCTTTACATTTGCTGCAAAGTGATACGCAATAGAATAGTAAGTAAAATCATGCTTGAAAAACAAACAAAATGAATAATATGGTTAGGGGTTACATGCACTGGGTCAGCATGCAAATGTGGTTAGTGGCAGCATGAACAGTGTCAGCACGCATAAGCACATCGAGGACGAATCACAAGGACCCACTAAATGCTGTCCTAAATAGGTATGTTTTTAAGTTTCTTTTAAATGTGGTCAGGTCAGGGGATGTTCTGATGCAGGTCGGGAGGGAGTTCCAGGCTGTGGGAGCATACGAGCTAAATGCACGGTCTCCAAAGGATTTAAGGTTTGTACGAGGTATTTCTAGACTGTTGGATTCCGAAAAGCGATAGGTACGATGCTTTGCCTGATGGGGTAGTGTATCTGAAAGATAGGCTGGAGCCATAGAATGAAGGAACCTAAAAGTGAGCGACAAAACCTTGAAGTCAATCCGTTGCTTGACTGGTAACCAGTGCAGGTCGGGAGAAGTGGAGTAATGTGGCAACTGCGACGCTCACGACAGACAAGCCTAGCTGCAGAGTTTTGCACCAGCTGCAATCGCCTGATCGCACATGCTGGTAGGCCAGTAAGCAGTGAGTTGCAGAAGTCGAGACGAGATGTCACGAATGCATGGACCAACTTGGACGTGGTATCCTTATCTAAACAAGCCCGAATTTTAGCAATGTTATGAAGCTGAAAATAGGCTGATTTGACTGTGGAGCTGATGTGGTCGTCTAACGAGAGGTCGCTTTGGAATATGACACCTAGATTTCGAGCTGATGCAACTGGAGATATGCTGGCAGAGCCAATTTTGAGCCAGCTAGTGAGTTTAGAGAATTTGAGGTGCTCGAAGGCTGGGAGGGATCAAAGCAAAGGTACAACTGAGTGTCATCCGCATAGAAGTGAAAGCCTAGATTGTGCTTGGCAATCACATCAGCAAGAGGCAGAGAATAAACCGTGAAAAGAACCGGACCTAGCACTGAGCCCTGAGGTATTCCATATTTCAGAGGTACTTCAGATGATCTTTGTCCATTCACGTCAATACTCTGGAGTCTCCCACTGAGATAGGACCTGAACCACTGCAGAGCAGTGCCAGTGATGCCCAGGCGAGATGAGAGGCGCTCTAGAAGAACTTTGTGATCGATGGTATCAAAAGCTGCCGAAAGATCAAGCAAAAGAAGCAGAGACACTCTACCCATGTCTGCATTGCTAAGTAGGTCGTTGTATACCCGAAGCAATGCTGACTCTGTCGAGTGATTAGCTCTAAAGCCAGACTGGAACTTACTAGCAAGGTGTGAGGTTTCGATATACGAGTTCAGCTGGTCCGCCACGACCCGAGTACTCAGCTAGGCTTGTCTGCTGTGAATGTTGCAACTGCCACATTAGGCACAAGCGCGCTGCTTCTCGCTGGTCAACAATTGCTCTCCATCATGCAGCGTGTCCACTTCAAGGTTCTGTCCCTCACTTGAGTCCCTTCATTCGCTTACTCTGTCCTTCCTCTGTACTGGAAATACTTGCAGATCCTACCACCTTCTCTTTTTACTCGAGTCATTTAGCCGTACCTCTGGCCTCCTGAGAGTTACGCAGTAGTAATAATAATACTAATATCAATAATACATTTGTATAGCGCAGCAGATAACTTAATTTCTTTCTAGGCACTATACAGATGATTTCTGACTTTACTGCCTTAAAAACAGCATGACCAAATGATTAGCGGTAACATTCGCAAAGTCATCATGAATAACATTTCAGGATGTCACATGCATAGGGTCAACATGTAGATGTGGTTTGTAGCAGCGGGAAGTGTGTCAGCACGCATAATCACACAACGGACGAATCACAAGGACTCACTAAATGCTGGAATAAATAGATGGGTTTTTAGTTTCTTTTTAAACATGGTCAAGTCGGGAGACGTCGTGAAGTCAGTCTGGATTGACTTCTAGGCTTTGGAAGCATATGAACTAAAGGTACGAGATGGCACACTAGGTAAGGCGGTTGCTTTCACGACCTCGGTCCCGAGGTCGTGGGTTCGATTCCTGCAGTGGGCGATTCTATATCGCCACTGCAAGCGGTGGTGATAGCCGTAAAGGCTCTTCTGTCGCTATACAAAAAGAGGCTGTTTAATCAGCTAGGAATTAAGTAATTAATTAAAGGTTTTGAGGTTCGTACAAAGTATAGCTAAGCGATTTGAGTCAGAACAACGGGCGGTACGCTGCTTGGCCTAGTTGGAAGTAGTTCTGATAGGTAGGCTCGAGCCAGAGAATGAAGGAATCTAAAAGTAAGTCACAGAACCTTCAAGTCGATACGCTGCGTAATTGGGAGCCGGTGCAAGCCAGCGAGAAGTAGTGTGGTGTGACAACCTCTTACGCTGACCCATAAGGCCCGCCACGGCTTGGCTGCTCCATGCCTAGTCGAACTGCTGCTGTACCAGTATCAGCCTCCCCGTGCCCTCAGGTCATGTATGGACAATAAATTGGCTGACCCATTCCTCAACTTTAAGACAAATGGTGACAGGAGCTTTAGCTCTGCAGGTCCTAGACTATGGAACTCGCTCCTACGATTCTTAAGCAATGACAACTACTCTCCAGCTGCCGACTATGGCTCATCCTATCCAATGGTCCTGAGATGCTACTTCCATGCTACTCATAACCTCAACTGCTCCCCTGACTCTGCTGTGCATCCCACTTTCTCTTTGTTGCATCAAACGAAGTCTGTCGGGTACCGAATGCGCACCGAAGCCGCTTAGGCTGTGAGTGTGCTATACAAAACTCTCCTGCCAAAAACCCACATAGTCTTTGTGGCTTCGTGGAGTTACAGACGGAGATACAACTACGACGTTAGTGACAGGAGAGATTAGCTGCAGAGTATTCCATAATGCAACAATGGAACTCGAGCTCTCTGTCCTGGCGCTATGCACAGTTGCCAGAGCTCTTTCGAAAATAGGTATTAGCGTTCTATGGGCAGGTCAGCTACTCATAATCTCCAACCACCTTAACGTATAATGCCTACAAACAGCTCACAGAGAGCGTCCTCAGCTGGCGATGACAGACTTGTGATCGGTTTCTTAGCGACCTGTAATCTTAGTCTCAGTTGACACGCGTTCGCGTAGAACCAAATTCCCAATATAACATATCTCAAATCATTTGGAGATCTTGCCTTCGCTTCGGCCGAGCTGGGTTGGCCCAGCGGTTAAGGTGCTCGCCCCGACTAAGGTCTGGCTGAGGTCGTGGGCTCGAGCCCCGAGGCATATGTGAAGCGCCTGAATAGAGATTTAGTTCTCTTGGGGCGCTATACAAATGAATTATATATATATATATATATATATATATATATATATATATATATATATATATATATATATATATATATATATATATATATATATATATATATATATATATATATATATATATATATATATATATATATATATATATATATATATATATATATATATATATATTATATATATATATATATATATATATATATATATATATATATATATATATATATATATATATATATATATATTCGCGTGCTCACAAAGAATGGAACTCACTACCCACTGATGTCACGACTTCTCCTGATTTGACGACATTTAAAAAGTAGACAAGAGGGCACTTGTTCCTCTCAATATTCGCTGGGTCCTTGTTAGTTTTTCTATATGGACTTGTGCATGCTGACACTGCGCAGGCAATGATTGACAAAGTTTACATGCTTTCTTTACAGCCTATATAGAGTGCTTAGAAAAAGACTGAGTTATCTATGGGCGCTATACAAATGTATTATCATTATTATTATTATTGTTACTATTATCCCGTGGCGTTGGTCCAAATCCAACGCTCCAGCCTACCTATCACGACTACTCCCGCAACCAGTCTAGACGTAGTACCGAGCGCTCTCCTGACTCCAATCGTATCAAGCCGTGCCTCAAATCGATCTCGAATTCTTTGGATACCATGGCTTTAGTGCGTGCGCTCCCAAAGCCTGGAACTCACTGTCGACCGGCGTAACGTGACATTCGCCGACTTGACCACTTTCAAAAAGAGAAGCCAAACACCACAGGCTGCCTACTGAAGTTGCTCCGTTCATGTGAAAATAGCCCTTTTTATGCATACGTATGTTGAAATTGTGCATTTTCTTTTAATAATAATAATATTGCACTTTTACTAGCTAACCCTTGACACAATTCTTTTGCAGTGCATGTAAACTGCCTAGAATG
Source organism: Cristatella mucedo (assembly GCA_009760855.2). Taxonomy (NCBI): domain Eukaryota; kingdom Metazoa; phylum Bryozoa; class Phylactolaemata; family Cristatellidae; genus Cristatella; species Cristatella mucedo. Next base: position 54,981 of record WPIO01000100.1, read on the forward strand.
ATACATAGTTCTCATCGGGCGCTGTAAAAATGTGGTACTGCAAGCGTTATTTCTATTATTACTATTGCCATTGTCGGCGCACCTGTAGGCGCATGAATCGCTGGCTAGCGCTTCAAGCTTCCTGCAGCGCTAGCCAGCATAAGCTCTACACACTTAGTTTCCTGCAGCGCTAGCCAGCTGCAGGAAGCATCCGCCTCAGAGTCTGCTAATACAAACACCGTGCTATGACGTGAGCTGCGTGAGCTGTGTGAGTGGCACAGGAACTTGCCTGGGCCGCGATAGCCCAAAAGGTCAGGTCTCCCTCTTCAAGTTCAAGGTCGCGGCTGCGACTCGCGCAGTGGGCCACCTGCAAGCCATGACGGCGATAGCCATTAAGGCTCTTCTGCCGCTGCACAACTGAGCTTGTTAAGTAAGCCAATGTGTTTTATTATTTGTATACAGCTCAACAGCTAAAGCTAAAGTGCGTACATAGCAGAAGGAAGCGGTCCACTGTCGTCCTATTCAGCTCTGAAGGTGTGAAGGAATTCGGGCGGAGTTCGGCACCAGTTTTGGCCACTCTCCACTTACGTTCGGGCAATTGTAAATTCTTTTAGGGCGGCCTTGGCTTAAAGCTCGGTGTTGCGAGCCGCGCACCACCGCGCGAGGAACTGTCGAGTGACTTACGTTCCGCTACCGAGAGTACATTAGTGGGCAGCAGCCGTAGCGGCAGCAGCAAAACTCTGCAGTTTAGCGGACCCCTCGCGCTGGGCGCAAATTGACGGTAGAGTCTTTCAGCCAGCAGGGGTGCGCGCGTAGTGTCACGCCGCTGTGAAGCGGCGGCGCGTGCAAAACCGATTACGACTGATAATTTACTGGTCTGCATGATATTGGCTTTCTGCTATTTGTTATTATTTTCCAAATATAAATCACAAATGATGATTCGTGGTGTATTTCTGTTTGCTTTAGCACATTTGGTTTGATAGATTTTTTATCAAAGAACGGATGCACTTTAACATTACACATTATATAATGATATTGGCTTTCATTAGGTTTACTTTGTTACGGTCACTTAATGACATAAATGTTATTTTTTAGAACAATTAGCCATTTTGTTTGTTGATATAGTTGTTTAAATCAGCGAGTGTTTGTGATTTACGTTGCCTGCACTGGCTCCCAGTCAAGCAACGGATCGACTTCAAGGTTTTGTCGCTCACTTTTAGGTGACTTCATTCTTTGGCTTCAGCCTATCTCTTAGGTCTACTCCCCAACCAGGCCAAGCATCGTACCACCCACTTTTCGGAATCCAACAGTTTACCAATACCTCGTACAAACCTCAAATCCTTTGGAGACCGTGCATTTAGTTCGCATGCTCCCAAAGCCTGGAACTCACTCCCGACTTGCCTCAGAACATCCCCTGACTTGACCACATTTAAAAAGAACTTAAAAACATACATATTTAGGACAGCATTTAGTGAGACCGTGTGGTTCGTCCTTCATGTGCTTATGCGTGCTGACACTGTGCATGCTGTCACTAACCACACTTGCATGCTGACCCTGTGCTTGTCACCCCTAACCATGCTATTCATGTTGTTCATCAAACATGATATTACCCAGCATTCAATCGCGTTTCCCTTTGCAGCAAATGCAAAGCGCCTAGAAAGAGATTGAGTTCTCTGAGGGCGCTTTATATAGTGAATCATTGTTATTGTGATTGCCAAGAGAGTGTAGGAATTCTTCGAATATATTCTGCTATATATATCAGTGGGAGGTTCGTGACAAAAGAGCCGCGGCTACCGATTACTACATCATATCAAGCTACAGTGCTATTACGCCTTCTACGGACGCAAGCTGGGAGATCAGGGTAAGACTTGGGCGCCGCATATGGTGTGCAAACCCATTGCAGATAAGTTGAGACAGTGGTATATAAAGGTTAGTGCAAATTCACGCCATTTGGAGTACCGATGATTTGGAGAGAACAAACTGACCGTGTTTTGGATTGTTATTTCTGTTTTATTAAGCGTGTAGAGCTTAACAAAACAAAGCATAAACTTAAATAGCTAAATCTACCGTCAGCGGTGCGACTTGTACAGCACAGTGATGAGGTGGGAGTTTCTATTCTATTTGTTACACTTGCTGAAATATTGACTTACAGGGATTTGAGTTTAACTGAAGGTGGCGTGATCAAAACTACGTTTTTTATGCTTCAACTCCTAAACTAATTTCATAATGTGATCTTGATGATGTTCCGATACCTAAACTAATGTCGCAATGTGATCTTGATGACTTAGTAAGAGAGGTTGACCGGTCCAAAGAGTCAGCTGAACTCCTTGGCTTAGATGGCAAGGGAAAACCTTTCTTTTGCCGGGTACTAAATTTTTGTGGTGTACAAATCGTAAAACAGTTTCTCCCATACTTCTCGATGAAGGATTCACTAGACTATTGCAGCATTGCCGAAGGTCTGGTGAGCGAAGTTCTCACGCTGACCCACAAGATCCGAAACGGCTTGGCTCCTTCGTACCTAGCTGAAGAACTGCTGCACCAGCTTCAGCCTCTTTGTGCCCTCTCAGGTCCTGTATTGAGAATAAATTAGCCGTTCCGTTCCTGCGCTTAAAGACCGTTGGCGACAGAAGCTTTAGCTCTGCATGTCCTAGACTACGGAAATTCGCGGTAGAGCCAGTTTACAAACATTTTACTAAATGAAGTAAGGCTTATGACTAAATCGTAGGTAACCAAGGTGATGTTTTTATTAAAATATTGTAAAAACAGTATGTTTTGTATGTGAAAGTATTGCAAAATAAAACAGAAAATTGTTAAAATTCCTGACGTGTTGGATCAAAACGAGTTGAAAACTCTGAAAGAACATCCTAAATTGTACTTGATTAATAATAACAATACACTTGATATAGCACCTCAAGAAAAGTCAATCTCGTTCTAGGCACTTTACCTTTGCTGCAAAGGAAGCGCAATCGAATGGTAACTGGTAGCATGCTCAATGAACAACAAGAATAACACAGTTAGGGGTGACATGCACAGGATCAGCGAGCAAATATGATTAGAGGCAGCATGCACAGTGTCAGCACGCATATGCACATAAAGGACGAATCATAGGGACCCACTAAATGCTGAGATAAGAAGGTGTGTTTATAGTTTCTTTTTAAATGTGGTCAAGTCAGGGAATGTCGTGACCCAAGTCAGGAGTTATTTCCAGGCTTTGGCAGCAAATGAGCTAACAGCACGGTTTCCAAAGAATGTGACGTTTGTACGAGGTATAGGTAAACAGTTAGATTCCGAAAAGTGGGTGATACGAAGCTTGGTCTAGTGGGGCACTGGATCTGATAGGTAGGCTGGAGCCAAAGAACGATGAGGCCTAAAAGTAAGCGACAAAACCTTGTAGTCGATGTGTTGCTTTACAGGGAGCCAGTGCAGGTCGGCAAGAAGTGGTGAGATTGAGAACTGCGACGCTAACGACAGACAAGCCTAGCTGCAGAGGTTTTCTCCAGCTGTAAGCGCCTGGGTGCACAGGCCGGTAGACCAGCAAGCAGCGAGTTACAGAAGTCAAGACGGGATGTCACAAATGCATAGACCATATTAAATGTGTTATCCCTGCCTAAATGAGCCCGAGCTTTAGCAATGTTGTGTATCTGAAAGTAGGCAGACTTGACTATGAAGCTGATTTGGTCGTCTAATGAAAGGTTACTTTGGAACATGACACCTGGATTTCTGCAGATTCAACAGAAGAAACTCTGGTAGAGCCGATTTTGAGCATTAGCCTTTCCAATTTCTGAATCACACTTGGTTTGCCCATAACTAGTAAGTTAGTTTGATCATCATTTAATTTAAGAAAATTTGCTGCCACCCATGTGCAGCAAGGGAGTTATGAGAATTCGACGTGCTGGAGGACTGGGAGGGATCAAAGCAAAGGTACAGCTGAGTGTCATCTGTATAGAAGTGAAAGCATAGATTGTGCTTAGCAATCACATCGGCAAGAGGGCGAGACTAAATCGTGAAAAGAACCGGATCAAGCACAGATCTCTGAGGTACCCCATATTTCAGAGGTCCCTCCGATTATCTGTGTCCATTCATACCAGTACTCTGAAGTCTTTCACTGAGACAGGACCTGAACTATTGCAGAGCAGTGCCAGTGATGCCCATGTGAAATGAGAGGCGATCAAGAAGGACTTAGTGATCGATAGTATCAAAAGCTGCCGACAGATCGAGCAAAGCAAGCAGAGATTCTCTGCCTATGTCTCATTCCTTTGTAAGTCGTTGTACACCCGAAGCAATGCTGACTCGGTGGAGTGATTAGCTTTAAAACCAGACTGGATCTTACTAGCAAGGTTAGAAGTTTTAATATTTAAGTTTAGCGGTCCGCCACGACTCGCTCCGGTGTCTTTGATAATAACGGTAGAAGGGAGACTAGGCGGAAGTTTCTCAAGTTCTCTTGGTCTAGTGCTGCTTCCTTGAGTAGTGGCCCAACTACAGCCTTTTTAAAAGGTGTTGTGACATGACCTGAGGCTAATGACACATTTATGGTATTCGTTATGAATGGCAGAGGCATATCAATGCATTGTAGAAGCAGGACCGTGGGAATAGGGTCAAGAGTACTGCATGTCTTCTTTGATTGAGATATGAACTTAAGGATGAGGTTAATAGTTGCCTCTTAGAATGTAGACATTGAGGTGCTGCATGGAATTGAGGGAAAAAATTCAGTGGGGTGCTGCCATCTTAGGGATGGACACCCTGATCTTGTCTATGTTTTTGATAAAGATGCTAGAGAAACGATCAGCTAGATCATCACAGGGATCACTAGGTAAGGATCTAGCCTGGGAGCGGTTGAGGAGATGATTGATCGTCAATATCAGCATTTTTGGATTGTGCATCTGTGATTTAACAATGTTTTTTATAGAAGCTAAACTTGGCCTTAGCTAGGATTGATTGGTACGATCTACAGTAGTCCTCATATGCCTGTAGATAAATCATCCATTAGATTGATAACAAGTGGCAAAAAAGTATTCATTTGCAGGTCAATGTAATCATTATTTGCGGTTCCTGATTTGTAACGGCTAGGGAGCCGATTACGTCCTAATCCATGCCAGAGGCCGCGCAGACGCCGACTCAGTGAGGCAGACAGGTAGTTCTGCTTACGGAATCGGAATTAGCATTTGAGCCGATTGAGCTCTAGGCCACGGAGCCGTCGTTGTACGTCGTGGCAGCTTTTGGATGCCTGTAACCCTTCACAGCTGTAAAATGGACTTGTTTACGCTATGAATACAGACTTATTGTGTTAAGGTACGAGCGCTCTTCGTCACTACCGTTTTCCTGCTATATATGACATGCCTGCTTGTATTGGTGCTGCACCTTCAAGTCGCTAGCCGTGATACAAAGGTCAGGCATCACCCTATTTATCTCCGAGTCGGCTGAGACTAGCGCCGTTGTGAGCTTTGTGTTTGTGGCCTAGTTCTATCCAGACGTGCAAGCCGCACATCGCGTTTGTAACAACTGGCGCCCTTTATGCTCTATTGAAAATAGGAAGAGAAGGCATACTAAACTGAGTACTATTTTAGCTGAAGCAGATCGTAGTTTGGTCTTTCAGATCTGAAGTCAAGGTCTGACCAAAGCTTGTGTGCGTGTGTGCGTGCGTGTTTTTGTGTGTTTGTGTGTGCGCGAGCGTTCGAGCGCGCGTGCGTGCGTGCGCACACACTCTCGTTTGCGTATGTGTGTCTGTATTTGTTTGTCTGCGTGTTCGCTCGAGCGTGTGTGCGAGTGTGGGGCCGCCATGTTTTTTACAATCGTCTTTCAGGTAGTGGCTAAAAAGAGAGCATGCAAGCATTGGAGCATGGAGCATTCCTGCAGCCACGGTAGCGGCTACGTTCTCTCCTATTGACTCACCGGAGGCAAACGTAATTGACTGGGGCTGGGGCTGCGAGCGTGCACGTACTGTAGCGAAAAAAGCTTGAGCTTCTTTCGCAGTCAAGTTTGGATGAGCACGCAAGAAGTAGGAAGGTGCGAATATAAGACCCCTGCTGGAAGCTGCAATCCGCTTGCAATTCGCCGCTGGGAGCCGCCCGCTGCCCCCGTAAGCCCTCCCCAGAGAGCCCGGCAGCCCCTTCGCGCTTGCTATACTGGAAAGGGTTGCCCTGCTTTCTAATTAGGATGCGAGAAAGCTCCCCGTGAAGCGCTCGCTATCACGCCTTTCCTCTAGAGGACCATCGTATTCATTAAGATATGTCTGGAATTCTGTTAGCACTGCCGGCGAATAATAGTAATGATAATAACTAAAAGTAAAAAATAATAAGTAAAAAATAAGTAAAAATAATCATAATAGCCGGCGAATAATAGGAATAATTTTCTTAGCTAAAGCGTAAAAAGTAAGAAATCCAATACAAAATCAAGCAGCAGCTACGGAAGATAGTGCGCACGGCGTCGCTCTCGACGACTTGGTCAAGGTTTAACCACCGCGTTCAAAATTTCCGGGTACCGCCTCTACGGTTTGAGAACGCATTCGTACCTGCGACGGTAGCTGCTTCGCCGCCGACCACTAGGGGAAGCTTAAAATAATCCCCCTCCCCGACCTTGCGAGCTGAAGGCAAACGTTTGTAGAGCTAAAAGGCGAGCGCCTCAGCTTCTGCTGAGCTAACGCGGCAGTAGCAGCCGGCCGCGAGCTGAATTCGGTAGGGCGGAGCCGGATGCGTGTAGCTCCGCCCCCTCATGGCTCAATGCGCTTGCGCGTTCCCTAGCCGAGTTTACGCCGGGCCGGGAGTTCCCACCCATTGCCAGGTTTTCCAGCCGGCCAGAAGACCGCTAAGCTTGCCGAGGCCGAACAGCGGCGCCGATGCGCGCGCCTCTATATGCATTCAGATGACGCGGATCTCGAGCCGTAGAGGAGTCAAGTCCTGACCACCAGATTCTCGCGCAGGTAAGCAGCAGCAGCAGACGCGAAGCGGCTCGTCGGCTCGGCTACTCGGCGCTTCGATCTGGCTTTCTGCCTGCGGACGAGCTGCAGCGAACGACGTTGCGTTTCGACGGACGCAGCCGGCACTCCGTACGAGGGTCCGGCGCCACGCGCTCGGCCGGCGCAGGGCCGCTGAGCCCGGGCAATACCCTGCCGACGTCGCTGCTGCTGCTACTGCTGCTGTCTGTAGAGTCTCGCCCAGCCGGCACAGTTAGCCGCGCGTAGTCGAGCGGCGCAGCCTTACGGCTCCACCAAACGATGCCATCGGCTATTTACACTAGCCGAGAACCGCCGCTGCTCGGTGCCTCGCTCGTACTCGAGGTTGTTACTGCTGCTAGCTCTCGTGGGCTCGGAACTCTGTGGAACGCCAGATTCCTCCCATCCGTCTTCGTCTCAGTCCATAATAGCGTCTCTCAAACGCGACTTGATCTTTACCCGAATCAGTCGCTTCAATTCGCCGCTTCATTGAACTCGGGTTCAGCGCGAGCGCATGCGCAGGCGGAACCTCAAAGCTGACCTCAGACATAAGGGAACTGCCGCCACGCTGGCGTGGATCGAGAGAGAGAGAGAGAGAGAGAGAGAGAGAGAGAGAGAGAGAGAGAGACTGAGAGAGAGACTGAGAGACTGAGAGAGAGAGACTGAGAGGAAGAGAGAAAGAGGGAGACTGAGAGAGAGACTGAGAGAGAGAGAGAGACTGAGAGAGAGAGCAGAGAGAGGGAGAGCAGAGAGACTGAGAGAGAGAGCAGAGAGAGGGAGAGCAGAGAGACTGAGAGAGAGAGCAGAGAGAGGGAGAGCAGAGAGACTGAGAGAGAGAGCAGAGAGAGAGAGCAGAGAGCTGAGAGAGAGAGAGACTGAGAGAGAGCAGAGAGAGACTCAGAGAGAGAGAGAGAGCAGATAGAGACTGAGAGAGCGAGAGAGAGCAGAGAGAGGGAGGGAGAGAGAGAGGAAGAGAGAGCAGAGAGAGAGAGAGACACAGAGAGGAAGAGAGAGAGAGAGACACAGAGAGAGGAAGAGAGAGAGAGGAAGAGAGAGACAGACAGACGAAGACATACATACAGACAGAAAGACAGAGAGCGCAACCCCTGTTCTTCAGGTGTTTGGCATCCGGTTTAGGTAGCCGTCTGGGCGGCAGGGGAGTCTCGGCGACCGGGCTTTCGCTCTAGACTAGCCGACGTTAGGGAGCGTCTCCGTGCGCTGCGTCGCACGCTGCAGATGCAGCGTGCGACGCAACGGCCACGCGCGTCTGCTACAGAAGTATTTCGTGCATCCGCTACCTGACACCGACCTCAATGCCCAGGCCTCGGTTCGGCGACGGCTCATTGTCAGCGACACGCGGCGGCATGCGAACGGCCGGAGCCGTCGCGGCCTGCCTTCCGCGCGCGCGCGGCCCGGCGGTGCGTCATCGCCGGCGGGCGCTGCTCGTCTGAGCCGCCAGACGCTGCCCGCCTTTCAAACCTCCGCAGCGGATGCCAGGTGCTCGCTCGGGTCCGGCGTCGGTATTAGCGCAAATGCTGGCCACGCGCGCCAGGCCTCTTCCTAGCAGCCTCGCGAACCTTGGGTCACTACGGAAGCGTTGGAAAGCAGACGCTAGCCGGCCGGCGTCGCGTCAGGTGGGCAGGGCGTTTCGACTGAAAAAACAGAGGCCTCCTCTCAACGGGGCTCTCCATCTGCGCCAGGCCGCACGACAGCTCACTCATTTAGGCGGATAATTGCCACGGCCATTAAAAGGTCGTCGGCGTCGGCGCAGCCGACTCTCGCAGCAGCCGGCTCAGCCCGGCCGGCAGCGAGACGTTGCCAGCTCCGACCACCGCCCCCCTCCGCCCCTCGCCTCGCCTCGCCGAGAGAAGCGACGTTGCTGCGACTGCCCATTCAGACCGCTGGGCATTCGTCCGCGACTGTCGGTCCTGCCGACTTCCCTTCGGCAGGTAGACGATTTCCGAAGTTGTCAAGAGATCGCGATGACTTCTCCGTTGACCCTGCTCTACGAGGCTTCGCGAAGGGCGCCCGCGTCTTTGCGCGAACCGCCCAGACGAGAAGGCCGGTGGAACGCGCGACAAGCCGGTGCGCTCTATAAGAGTAGCATTGGCAATCGAATGGTAGCTCAGACAGTAACTCCCTACAGCCCCGTCTTTTAGTGCAGCGAGTCGCGCGAGAGTGAGAGAACGCGGCCAAACTAAGCGATTAAACTGCAACGACTGCTGCGCTTACGATGCTACCGTTGTAACCAACCAGCCAGAGTTGCTTAAACCTTAGCTTCTTTCGGCCGCTCATTTATAAGCTGGCCCGCTGGCCGCTTTTACAGACTAAGGTGGGAAATAGTCATTAAATGGCAGGTAAATCGGCAGTTTTCGTGCAAATACGCTCGCTCAGGGCAAACTGACGCAACAAACACAACTGACAAAATGAAGGGCACCAGTGGCGCCACCCGGCGGCCGATAACTGAGATGAGCAGTCTCACGCACGAAGAGTGAGCGAATCGTGAAATCTTTACCGGGGAGGAAAGGAAACTCGCGATCAGCTCTCCGATCTTTAGACCGAATATTCGCTTCCTTTACCTTAACCTATATCAAGGTCTCACTCCCTCACTTCACCTATTTATATACAAGTTTATATATTTATATACTGGATATATATATATATACATATATATATATATACATATATATATATATATATATATATATATCGCTAATTGTCTCTCCCTCTCTCTTACTTTCTCAGACGGGCGAGACATCCAGGCAAGACTATTAGCCCTAATTGTACCGTTTGCATCCTGCAGTCGATTCAGCCCGACTAGTATGTTCTTACATGGGTTCGGCGTCGGTACATTCTTTTTTCTCCTCTGGCCTATAATGTTCTCTTTGAGAACTGCGGCAGCAAGCCGGCAGGCTTGAGGGAACGACAAAGGGAAAGCCTGCATTCTTTGTCCATTTGTTTGTCGACGGCGTAATGCAAACGGATGGAGCTCTCGCGAGCCCCACGCCTGGCTCGTGCTCCTCTGAGCGAACTCAGTCTGCCTCCGCCGCAGATTCCCAGCTACGTGCTGCCGCAGATTCCCAGCTGCTGCGGCAGCACGTAGCGAAAGTTCGGCAATGGCTTCGGAGCCATGTCAGCCTCTTTGCAGCTCATCGAAATTAGAATCTCCAGGGCATGCTCTTCGGTTATGGCTCGGCTCATTGCTTCTGTGTGGAGCCTGTTCGCCGATAAATGTCTGCAGCATACTCTTAGGGTGCTGTACAGATGACCTGTTAGCATTATTTATATTATGCTCAAGAAAGGGCTGGCGATGTTCTCTGCTGCTGCTGCTTGCTGCTGCTGCTGCTTCTGCTGCTGCTTGCTGCTGCTGCTTCTGCTGCTGCTTGCTGCTGCTGCTGCTGTGTTGTTGTTGCTGCTGCTGCTGCTGCTGCTGCAAGAGGGTGACATGCAGTCAATGATCCTGGGGCTACGTTGCCGATAGCATCATCGGCAGATCTACGCTATAGTCTGTGCCGATAAGGAAGGTAGTGGGAATTGCATCGTGTTAAGGATTTATCTTCAGGAAGATCTCAGCCCAAGCTCTATCATAAAAATGGGCATCAAAAAGGCAGGGTATTACTCGTTTGAGCCATTCTAATTACTTTTGAGCTTTCTGGGAACACGTGGGCTCGACAGAATTCATATTCACGTGCATTTTGTGTTGTAGCCCTGTAGCCGACCTCTACTCTCAAGGTTCGTCACAAATTGATGGCTTCCTTCCTTCCTGGTGCCAGTGCTATGGCTAACCCTGCTTAGGAATATCCCGCCTGACCTTCCAAATGTTGGGTTGGAATCTGTGCTCGTTAGTTGTGGCTTGTGGGACTAGGATTTATTCGCCTAGCGTGCCACGTTACTCTGGTTTGCATCGACGGTAACATGTATGACTAAAACGGGGTTCCCTACTAATCTCAGGATCTACATTGTCGAGGCTGCTTTAATGAATCGCCCATTCGGTGTGTGTGCATGAGCAATGTCTGAAAGACGGCAGCATCGAAGCTCGTGAGACACGCGAGCACAAGCAAGACATGCACGGCAAAAATTAAAGCATCTTTTTTCGTGGACGTGTCTTAGCGCCGTTTATTCTCGTTTTGTGAGGGTTTAAAATTCTCTTCTCAGGATCGTGTGCATCATGAGCAATTACTTGGACGAGCTTATGCTTTATGCTCGATGCACAGTCGTCGTATGTGTTGCTTTTATTCCTCGACACCATCACCACGGTCTAAGCAAACGGTGGCCTCACCAGACGCAGACACCACTGTCACCGTGGTGACAGATGTCACCATGGTGACAGACACGATCGTGCAGCACGGTAGGGGGCTTGCTGATAGGCATTAGGGTGGGTGCCGGCATTCTGCGATGGATGTTTGAACCAGCCCCTACAACTTCATCCTTTTTGCCACCGACGACTCGCTATATCCTGACTCTCTTCATTCGTCTGATCCTTTTGACGGTGACTATCGGATGATGTGCTTTAAACACGTGTTAAATCTATTCCTTAAAATGGCTTGCTTCGGCTGGCATTTGTACAGCAGTGTGTGTGTGCGCATGTGTGTGTGTGTGTGTGTGTGTGTGTGTGTTTGTGTGTGTGTCAGAGGCAAACGACAGTGTCATGCATTGCAAGTGAACCGGCTGCTGGCCTGCTGCAGGCTCTCCAATCACAGACACAAAGCCGCGGCACAAAGGCTGCCATAGCATGGCATTACATGGCAGCTTATTTCTCTCTTTGGCTCAAGTAGTTTTCCTTGGTTTCATGGTATGCCCTTTCCTCTAGTTGTGCACCTTTTGGATTGCTTTGCAAAGAGCAGCGAAAGGCGGTCAGTTTTAGTCCAGCCACTTCAACTGGAGACCATGTAAGGCAGCTTACCTCTAGCCAGCCCCTTCGTACATACCGTGCAGTTGAGGTAAGTCGTCAAATGTCACGAAGGTCGAATGTCTTGAATTTTGGAATGTCGATCGCCGGCTGTGCAGGCTGAAATAACGTATTCCGGAGTGCACAGCCCAATTAATAGGTAAATAAGCCCATCGTCTTGGGGAGAGTTCACCAGAGCAGTCACTCGGTCCGACGCTTAAGATTAGAGAGTCTTAACTGGTTTCCTAGTCCTGAATCAGGCCCGATAGCTTAAGGATGGGTATCTGGGCTATCGCGACATTTTCAGACCGCGTGAAATGCGTTGGATGTGCTGTCCAATCAATATAATAAGCTATTGATTTTCGATGAGCAAAGATTGCGGTATATGTACATACATGCTGCTACAACTTCTTTTCTTTATTCCAGCTATGGCTAAAGTATCTACCCCAGCCAGGAAGGTACTATTAAGCACCAGAGGATGGTCCTACAGTTCAGTGTGTCGGTCGTTACACTTACGTTTACTGCTCTATAGTAGCAATCGGTGCTGTTATCAGGCCACTGCTCAAGAAAACAGCATCAGACCAAGAAAACTTGAGCAACTACCGCCTAGTCTCCCTTCTACCGTTCCTAACAAAGATACTGGAACGAGTCATGGCAGACCCGCTGAACTCGTATATTGAAATTTCTAGCCTTGCTAGTAAGTTCCAGTCTGGTTTTAGAGCTCATCACCCCACTGAGTCGGCACTGCTTCGAGTGTACAGCGACCTAATAAGCTAATGCAGACATTGGCAGAGTATCACTGCTTGTTTTGCTCGATTTTTCGGCAGCTTTTGACATTATCGATCACCAAGTTCTTCTAGAGCGCCTCTCATCTTGCCTGGGCATCACTGGCACTGATCTGCATTGTTCAGGTCCTATCTCAGTGGGATACTCCCGAGTATCGACGTGAATGGACAAAGATCATCCGAGGAACACCTGAAATATGGGGTGCCCTAAGGCACCGTGCCCTAAGGTCCAGTTCGTTTCAAGGGTCATTCTCTCCCTCTGGCCGATGTGGTTGCCAAGCACAATCTAGGCTTTCACTTCTATGCGGATGACACTCGGTTGCACCTTTGCTTTTATCCCTCCTAGCCCTCCAAATAAATATAAAATACTAGCTGACTTAACAGCCTCTTTTGTATAGCGACAGAAGAGCCTTTACGGCTATTGCCACTGCTTGCAGCGGGGGGGGGGGGGGTAAAGGATCGCCCACCACAGGATTCGAACCCACGACCTTGGTACTGAGGTCGTGAAAGCAACCACCTTACCTAGTGTGCCATCACAGCTCCCCAATCAGCACTCCAGCACCTCGAAGTCTCTCTACTCCCTTGTTGCATGTATTGATGACATACATGCACACATGGATAGCAGCAAATTCTCTTAAATTGAATGATGATAAAACCAACTTACTAGTTATGGGCAAACCAAGAGGGATTCAGAAATTGGACCGACTAACACTCAAAATCGGCTCTGCCAGCATACATCCTGTTGAATCTGCACGAAATCTAGGTGCTATGTTCCAAAGTGACCTTTCATTAGACGACCATATGAGCTCCACAGTCAAGTCTGCCTAATTTCAGCGATACAAAATGGCTAAAATTCGGACTAGTCTAGGCAGGTCAAGTCCTTCGAAGACCGTGCCTTTAGTTCAAAATGCTCCCAAAGCCTGGAACTCACTACCGACTTTCATCACGACATCTCCTGAGTTGTCCACATTTAAAAAGAAACTAAAAACGCTTCTATTTATGATAGCATTTAGTGGGTGATTCGTCCATTATGTGCTTGTGCATGCTGACACTGTTGCATGCTGCCACTAACCACACTTAAATGCTGACCCTGTGCATATCACCCTTAACCATGTTATTCTTTTTATTTATTGAGCATGCTACCACTAACCATTTAATCATGCTTCCTTTGCTGCAGTTGTAAAGTGCCTAGAAAGAGATTGAGTTCTCTGAGGGCACTTCATCAAATATATTAGTATTATTATTACTGGACCATTATGTGCTGAACTATGTCACTGACAGCTCTAAATCCTTCGATGGCTGCCGGATGGTCAAAGTGCTTAGGGATACGTGGTCCAGCAGGATACTAGAGCATGTGGAAGTGCAGCAACCTAAGCGCTGATGTCTCAGCTCAACATGCATCAAGACTTGCATACCCCCTTTGTCTATCCATACGTTGTTAAGTGACTACTTAATGTGCACTATAGTGAGTGCACCAGCATGTGCTCATATGCACGCTCCAAGCTCACACGCAGTGGAGAACTTCTGCATGGGCCGATGTCAGCTGGCCCATGGCTGGTCCATGATCATCTCTCTGCTGAAAATTCTGCTTGCGTTGGCAGCATCCCCAACCTCCCTCCCCCTCTCCCCCCCCCCCCCGGCAGCCGCCGGCAGTTGTGCTCTCAGTGCCACCTTGGAGGAGTGCTGGCGTTTCAGAGCTGCCAAAGTACCACACCCAGTGCCCAAAAGACAGCCCGATGCCACAGGATTTGTAGTGGCAGTACTTATTGGAGTAACAGCCAAGCTGGTAGCTGATCTCTGCATGTACCCCATTCCCTACTACTTCTGCGATTCAATGCGTGCAGGTCTTCCGCCTTATGCAATAGAGTGTTTACAGTTGGTGCAACATCTCTGCTGCTAATAACAATTGTGACAAGAATATTTCGTTCGTATAACATCCACAGAGAGAGCTTAGTCTCTATTCGGGTGCTTTACAGATGACTGAAAGAGAATCAGTAACCAAGGGCTAGTTACAGGCATAGCGAGCATATCAATATCAAGCCAAGCATGTGAAACCAGACAAAAATCGTGTTTAGGCCAGCATAAGAAATGAAACAGGCTTGCACAGCGACCTTATAGTAAGACCTCTGGCGATGGCGAGTGATACGCATATATCATGTTCATGCAAGCACGCAGAGCCCACAGGAACAAAACCAAAACATGTTTACTGGGACGATGGAAAAGCTTACCGGAACAGATGCATCGTTAGCTAAGACTTAAAAGATTCGAGATCAGTGCAAGTAGTGACAGCAGCCGGTAGCAAGTTCTGGACTTGCAGCAAATACGAGCAAGTCTCTAAAAATTTCAATTTTTTTCGAAGAACTGCTGTATTAGATTGCCGATACTCTGACAGATACTCTCACTGAGGCAGGAGCTAAGACAGCTATGCTTGTCTGTCTTACACTATTACATTGCACCACTTCTCAACGACCGGCACTGGCCTCCATCAATCAGTGTATCCATCTTCAAGTTTTTCTCACTCACTTTCAGGTTCCTTCAGTCTCTTGTTCTTGTCTTTCTTTTCCGAACTACTTTGTGATCAGGGCTGATATTGAGCCACCTACTCTTCTGACTCAAGTCTGGTATCTGTGCATATAAACAACGTTCAAACTAATAGAGACTGGGCGTTCAGGTGGCACGCTTCCAAAGCTGGGAACTCACTGTCGACCGAGGTCATGATATCCTCTTTATTTTATTAGTCTTTACACAGACGCATTGGACTATTCTGCTCCCACAGCATTTGCTTTGCTCTTGTTCATTGTCTTTGCACGCTCCTGCATCCTAATCATTTCTATGTTAACACTAAGCAATGTAAACGCTTCCTTTCCAGCAAATGTTAAGTGCCTTGAAAGAAATTTATTTCTCTCGAGTGCTACAAAAATTTCTGATTAATATTATTATTGCTGCATAATTGACCAGACAACATCTAGGTCCAGCCTCTTGCCAAACAGGGAGCGCCGTGATACCCACTGTAACACCTATTCCTCAAAAGGAAACAGAACTACTCAAAAGGAACTACTGCTTTAGCTCACTGTGCAATAGCAGTTCTAGTGATCCTTTATCCTTTAGCCTTGCGGTGTGAAGCTGAGACCATAAGTCATTAGACATGAAAATGCCTACAATCTCGCATGTCATCGGTTTATGCTTCTCTATACATGTTTCTGATTAATTGGTTACGTTGATTGAGGGCTGGATGTCTGTATCAGATATCCTATCTACTTAAATCTGGGCCTATAGTGCTATTTTTTTAATCAGAAGGATGTTCTGATAGTACGTTGCATCCTTCTCTCTGGTAACTACATCAAGATAAGCTCTCTCTCTCTCTCTCTCTCTCTCTCTCTCTCTCTCTCTCTCTCTCTCTCTCTCTCTCTCTCTCTCTCTCTCTCTCTCTATCTCTGAAAATTGGAGTACCTCCGGGCTCCGTGCTAGGTCCGGTTCTTTTCACGGTTTATACTCTCCCTCTTGCTGATGTGATTGCCAAGCACAATCTAGGCTTTCACTTCTATGCGAATGACACTCAGTTGTACCTTTGCTTTGATCCCTCCCAGCCTTCGAGCACCTCAAATTCTCTAAACTCACTTGCTGCATGCATTGATGACATCCGCACATGGATGGCAGCAAATTTTCTAAAACTAAACGATGATAAAACTAACTTACTAGTTATGGGCAAACCCGGTGTGATTCAGAGATTGGAAAGGCTGACCCTCAAAATTGGCTCTGCCAGCATATCTCCTGTCGAATCAGCTCGAAATCTAGGTGTCATATTCCAAAGCGACCTCCCGTTAGACGACCATATCAGCTCCACAGTCAAATCTGCCTATTTTCAGCTTCATAACATTGCTAAAATTCGGGCTTGTTTAGATAAGGATACCACGTCCAAGTTGGTCCATGCATTCGTGACATCTCGTCTCGACTTCTGCAACTCACTGCTTACTGGCCTACCAGCATGTGCGATCAGGCGATTGCAGCTGGTGCAAAACTCTGCAGCTAGGCTTGTCTGTCGTGAGCGTCGCAGTTGCCACATTACTCCACTTCACGCCGACCTGCACTGGCTACCAGTCGAGCAACGGATTGACTTCAAGGTTTTGTCGCTCACTTTTAGGTTCCTTCATTCTATGGCTCCAGCCTATCTCTCCGACATACTCCCCCATCAGGCCAAGCATCGTACCACCCACTTTTCGGAATCCAACAGTCTAGAAATACCTCGTACAAACCTTAAATCTTTTGGAGACCGTGCATTTAGTTCGTATGCTCCCAAAGCCTGGAACTCCCTACCGACCTGCGTCAGAACATCCCCTGACCTGACCACATTTAAAAGGAACCTAAAAACACACCTATTTAGGACAGCATTTAGTGGGTCCCTGTGATTCGTCCTTGATGTGCTTATGCGTGCTGACACTGTGCATGCTACCACTAACCACATTTGCATGCTGACCCTGTGCATGTCACCCCTAACCATGTTATTCATTTTGTTTGTTTTTCAAGCATGATTTTACTTACCATTCAATTGCATTTCACTTTACAGCAAATGTAAAGCGCCTAGAGAGAGATTAAGTTCTCTGAGGGCGCTTTATCAAGTACATTATTATTGTTATTATTATTATCTCTCTCTCTCTCTCTCTCTCTCTCTCTATCTCTCTCTCTCTCTCTCTCTCTCTCTCTCTCTCTCTCTCTCTCTCTCTCTCTCTCTCTCTCTCTCTCTCTGTATATCAACCTAAGAGCCCTTATGAGTGACCAGGTTCACTTTGGAACATCAATCAGGCAGTAATGCACAGTGATGCTGAACTTTTTTCGGGCAGTCGTGTCCATCAACAGCAAGCAAAGTGAGACGCCTTCTTGCACACCATCATCTACATGGTTGAGCTACTGCACACATTGTTGCTTTCGTCCATTCAATACTCCAGGAGCTAGCTACAAGGAGGTGCTGATTAGTGACCTCGTTACACTAAATGCTTCGGAATCCTTTCTGGCCATTGTCACTTTGATATACTCTATCTGCGAAAGATTTTCTGGCCCGTCGTCTGACACTGCATTATGTTCCTAGAAATTATGGCTGATGTAAACTACAAACTACTGTCACACCTGTCTGTAAATGTCACGCATAGAGCATGTCAAAGGTCGTTCGTATTGATTCCTTCTTAGATCTGTTTGACTTCTTTGTCGTCTTGTCGCTATTCTAGACTGTAATTGACTGCTCCAAGTGACACAACGTATGGGATATGAAGAGTAGGTTCTCAAAAGCAATGGTTGCGAAGCTTTTCAGTGGCTTGTTGCAGCAAGTCAGAGAAAACTGGTGGATGCCTGCAGACAGGTCTCACTCGTGGATAGCTGGCGATAATGCTATTTAATATTTCTCAGCCTCTATTCCAATATATTGTTTCCATATATTTTCCATATATTATATCCAATATATATAATATATGTATTCCAAATATTCCCTATCCCAGTCTAGCTAACCGATGCCAGCAAAGATGCCAATGCCGACTCAGATTATAATCCTGATCAGACCTTTATCTGCCGAGCTGGTTTGGTCTAACGGTTAAGTTGCTCACCCCGACCAAGGTCTGGCCGAGGTTGTGGGCTCGAGCCCTGAGGCATGTGTGAAGCGCCTGAATAGAGATTAAGTTCTCTTAGGGCGCTATACAAATGAATTGTATTTATTGGTTTTTCTAGCCGACAATGCAAACTTTTTGCAAATACTCTGCAAGCGAATAAGCGATCATGAATATGCACATGCACAAGCGCTAAAATACCTACACAAACGTGCACTTCACTCACTTCAACTTTTGATGCACACTGCAAACCAGTAGAAGAGACCTGACTTCAAAGTAGCAGATGAGCTTAAGGTCCACTTAGCAAGAACGTCCGTTGTCAGCTGAATTTGACTCCCTAATTGGCTTAAAATAAAAATTGATAGACTTTAAGTGCTCAATTTGTTCATGAACCGCAGCTGAAAGTTGACAATTGTAAGGGCCTAGACCAGCACTTCTCTTGTCTGAGAGACAAGAATGCTTTGAGACCTCGGAGCTCTCTCATTTTATGCTGCTCGGCTATGCTATATCAGCAATAATGAGCACGGTTTTTGCTCTAAATTTTTATTAAAATCCATTCTTTGAATAGCAGGCTGAAACCCGATGTTAATACCATGATGAATTCTTATGATTACCCATAATGCTTTTTAAATCGGTGACAAAGGAATGCTACCCTATAGCTGTCTACCAAGTTTGGGAACATCGTTTCCTAAGTTTTGCTATTTTACTCCACGTCAGTTAAGTTTCAACTTCTGCTTGTGTCAGAGTGTCTTGTCTTCAGGTCATTTACTAAATTCATGAGTTTCTGCCGTGTTAAAAGTACATTATCGGCCTGGTAAAGATCTCAGTGGCTTGTCCGATCTGCTATCAGCAATGTAGCAGCCACATTATGTAGGGGGCTCGCACACACGATGGTGCGACGAAGATCAACGTTGCCCCCACAAGCCGGTTTTGGTGCTGAAGACGACGGCTGTATTGCATCATACTCCGGCAACACAAACGTGCGTACATACGGATGTAGAAGCCGTCATCAGAGCAGCTCTAGAGCACCAGTAGAGAAGAGAAAGAGAGTTAGCGAGAAGGAAAGCAGTGGATAGCGTATGTACAGGCCGACGCATAGGCAGCAAGTTCCTCGGCGTAGGACTAGCTGGTCATGCGATCATTGCTGAAGCGTTGCAATTAAATAATAATAATAATAATAATATTGCACTTGATAAAGCGCCCTCAGAGAACTTAATCTCTTTCTAGGCGCTTTACATTTGCTGCAAAGTGATACGCAATAGAATAGTAAGTAAAATCATGCTTGAAAAACAAACAAAATGAATAACATGGTTAGGGGTTACATGCACTGGGTCAGCATGCAAATGTGGTTAGTGGCAGCATGAACAGTGTCAGCACGCATAAGCACATCGAGGACGAATCACAAGGACCCACTAAATGCTGTCCTAAATAGGTATGTTTTTAAGTTTCTTTTAAATGTGGTCAGGTCAGGGGATGTTCTGATGCAGGTCGGGAGGGAGTTCCAGGCTGTGGGAGCATACGAGCTAAATGCACGGTCTCCAAAGGATTTAAGGTTTGTACGAGGTATCTCTAGACTGTTGGATTCCGAAAAGCGAGTTTCGTCAGCCGATACTGTCCAACCGAAGCACCTAATGAGGTGGTGCTCAACTCGCCCGTTGGCCGGGCGGTTTGGTATTAGTCCGACTGAGGCAGAGCAGCATTGTGGGCTTCGTCGCGCCCACAATAACACCACTTTTGCCTTAGCTTCACTGGCTACCTATCAACCATCTAATCGATGTCAAGATCCTCAGTCAGACGTGCATGTTACTTCAATCGATTGCGCCAGCCTTGACCTATTCGATCTCCTTGCTGACACAGTGTACTCTTGCACCACGTTCTTGGCAGCATCATGGAACATTTTAGTTCCTATTTTAGCACAGTCTCATATCAAAGCCTGAACCGGCTGCTCAGTTTAATCTTTTTTAGCCTTGTGATTGCCCAGAAAACCGAGGACTACTGCAAGAAAGGAAACTGTTTCAGGCTGCTTTCTCCGTACTATTTATTTCCTTCGCAAATTCCTCGAACTCTTCTTCGATATCTGTGGTCTGTCAAAGATATCAGCTTTGACCGTTCCCTCCCACAGCTTTGGAAAGACAAGTTGGAGGTTCTTAAAAGCAGTTGAATCACTGTCTAAAGCCATGAATAGCTTGATGAGGCCTAATTTGGTGTGCATTGGGGCTCTCTCTCTCTCTCTCTCTCTCTCTCTCTCTCTCTCTCTCTCTCTCTCTCTCTCTCTCTCTCTCTCTCTCTCTCTCTCTCTCTCTCTCTCTATCTCTCACTCTCACTAAGCCCTTCACATGGGCCAGAGATGAAGCATATTAACTGACTAGTGATAATATTACACCAACACTCATACACACATAGTGAACGATTTACAGGCCGAACCTTGTGCTAATAGGAATGGGTGGGTTTTCAGTTTAACCGTTGTCGTGTCAGTGGACGTACCAAAATCAGTCCGAAGATAATTCTGCGCTTTCGGTGAACCGTAATTGAAAGAAACTCTGCAAAGGATTTAGGATGGCTAGAAGACCTGAGGGAGAGAGTATTTCAGAAGCTAGAGAAAGAGAATGAATTGACTTAATAGTGGCTGGTAGGACCTTGAAGTGAATGCACCACTCGTCAATGAGCTGATGCACCTAGGAAATTGAAAAGTGGTTAATAATGTGGCAGCTGTGACTTTCACGACAGATTAGCCTAGCTGGCTAGTTTTGCAATCTATAAGTTTCTTTTTGCAAAAGGCAAGAAGACCAGCTAGGGACAGAGATGCACCTCTCTAGATGTTCTGTCACAATGAAAGGGCTCAACTGACTGTGCTGCTGCTCCTATCAAAGCAAAACTGGATTTATCGAATGTCGCATAACTAACAATAAACAGACTGGGCTGCATAGCCACTACGAACAAGTAGTTCCTGGACCCCATGAATGTAGAAAGCGTCAAATCACCCACTTACCGTGTTGCCAGACTCAGCAAAAGCTCTAATTGATCTGACAAGTAAATTCGCAAAAAATGTTTCGAGTAAGTCGCACATGCATTTCGCACATTTTACTATTTTGCTAATTGTTTAGACCATATCTGATAACAAGAGTCACGAGATTTTCTAGAAATTCTCAGCAATAACCATTTTGCTGCATAAAACTAATTAGCATGATACAGAAATCTTGCTAGCCCAGCTCCTAAGACTAGCTCATGCCATTTTGTGTCAGCAATATTGTATTTTGCCCATTTTACATGCAAAAGTTTAACCCAAGTGAGTCTAGGGAAATGTGAAGTGTAAATGTAAATTTAGCTGAACCACTTCACTTGTCTCACATCGTTTAGCCCTTGGAGACATCATAGACGTTGAAATGTGAAAAATAAAGAAGAAAGAGTGCACAGTGGCGACTAGCGAGTTCGAACGCAACTTCTAAAGTCTGAGTCTACAGATTCTGTCATCTGGGCTCTCACATATCTGTGCGTTTGGATTTTACAATTCTGCACTTTGAAGTCTGCGCGTTCGCATTTATTTGTCTGTGTTAGTGGTTGTTGTACGGCTAAAATACGACTCGAGATCTTTGCACGGTTGTGTTGCAACTACCAATCCCGATTTCGCGTTCGTGGTGGAGGATGGACAGCTGTTTTGTCATTCTTCTCGTGTGCTGAATACGTTGACCGAAATGCCCAGCGTTGCAGCAAGGCCGTGAGAGATTGCCTCGTTCAAGAAGCATTACTTCAATCTTTGTGGCAACTAGTTCAATGATTTTTTTTTTATCGTCCACGCATTTCTGCATTGCAGAGAGTTCAGCGTGCCAGCTCTCTTTTGCTGATCGTCGGCAGACCAACTCATGTCTTCCGGGAGAAAGATCACTGCCGAACACAAGTTCAACATCGTCCTACTCGGACCACTCGGAGTGGGAAAGTCAGGTAGAGGAGCTCTTTCTTCGATGGTGTGGCGGCCGAGCCGCACGCCAATAGCCACGAGGAGTTTCTAGGGAATGCTTGTGAGTGTGAGTGTCTGTGATTAGCTAGCAGTGTCCCCTGTGCAGCCTGCCTTTGACCTGAGTCTGGGCCACTGGTGACCCTGCTGCACCTCCGTGGGCAGCTCGTGCTTCACGCTTCTTCTTTGTGAGTGCGACAAAGTCTGCTGGCTGCATGCGCACCTAACCCCCACCCCCTCCCCCGAAGGCTTTGACGGTGCTTTAGAAAACTAAAACTCACCTGCGTAATACCCTCTGAGTCTTTGTGGCAGAGTGGAGTTAAAGGTTTACTCACACATATATGTATATATGTGTGTGTGTGTGTGTGTGTGTGTGTGCGCGCGCTCGAGTGTGTGTGTGTTTGTGTGTGTAGGTGTAGGTGTGTGGGGTAGGTGTGTTTGCGTTTTAGAGAGAGAGTGTGTGTATGTGTTTGTGCGTGTGTGTTTGTGTGTGTGTGTTTGTGTTTGCGAGTATTTGTTTGTGTGCATGTTGTGTGTGTTTGCGTGTCCATGCGTGTGTATGTGTGTGTTCCCGAATATAGGGGGAGCTCAGCAGAGGGTCTTACCCAAGGGTCAGGCAATCACATTATATAAACCATGTCATGGGTTCGAGTCATGCAGCAGGTAAACCTATATTTCAAGCTGTAAGACAGGCGGTGATAGTAGTCTTTAAGGCTCTTCTGCAGCAACCTAACTTGAGGTTGCTGAATCAGCAGACCTGTATCCTTTAGCTTGATCATGAGAGAAATAGCTGTCTGTAGCCTGAATCCCCCACCGCCAATTCGTGCGTTTAGAATTTGGCTGGATTTTCTGGAAATGTGAGCTGCCACAACTCTATTCGCCCGGCATGTAGCAGCATGCATTGACAATCGCCCTGCTGTTACTGGCCAGCATCAACAGAAAGCTAGTGGCCTCGTGCCGTTTGGTCGTCTGCACGTTCATTGACAAATCGTCCACCACCCAGTGTGCAACGTCACAATGATGAGTGCCGTCAGCTCCAGCCCAGCGGTGGTGGTGGTGCAGTGTTTGTTATTACACCACATCTTCTCCAGCGAATCGGGGTGTGGGCAGTTGCTTTCGTTTAGCGCCTCTGTTGAGGTGAGAAGCTGTGCTTTTACGGTACCTCGTTAGCACAGTTATACTCTGGATATAGTTCAACATCAGCTCACTTGTTGACAACGTGTGCCACCTGCCAGTTGCAGCTACTCGCTATGTCCCCATGTCTCTATTCCTCTCTCGTGTGCCCTTGCATTCTTCGTCTTCATCCACCTTAATTGCAGAACAAATGATTGTCATACATAGTCAAACTGTGTAGGAAAACTCTGCCAACTTACTTCGATAGTTATGACGTTCGTTGGAGCTCTTAGCCGATTTTTAACGACCTTGCTAGCTTGCTTGTATGGCTAAACATAATTTGCATCATGTAAAGAATCGCGGTTTGCATCGGTTCATGATCAACCTTTCGAAGCTTCGTTACAAAGGAACCGAGTGGCCGATTCGATCAACTTTTTGCCACTTCTGTGCTGAGCAATCCGGTAGCTCGGCTCGGCAGCTCGGGCTCAGCTATGTGGCCAACTGAAACTGTATCGTCAGGCATTCGGCGGTCACTTGAGAGTGCATTGCAGTATTGCAGCCAATCAACTTGAGGTAGATGGCTTCTGTCATGTGCCCGCATAGAGTGCAACATGTACTTCTAACATCTTTTAAACTTTGCATCGGCCAATTCCTCGCTTTCTGATTCTCTTCCCTTGCAGGGCTGCTTGGCTGCAGCTGTATGGGCGTGTACATCAGCTAGATAGAATGATGCTCAGTCCAAGTCGGGTGCATCATCAGTCGGCTTGCGTGCTGCACTTTTTCTTGGCTGAGCCCTTTTCGTTGGGTTGGCTGCCTCGTGCAATCTCGTATCTGCAGTGCATCCCACCGGCAAGAGACCTGTCTCCCTCCCGGGCACTGTTACGATCGCTGCTGGTCCCCCCCCCCCGCCCGGCCGGGATCCTGTGCTGGGGGGCCTTCCGTGGTTCTTTGATCAGAGCAGCAGTCTGTCAAGGAGAATGTGAATCGAGTGCTGATGAATTCGGGTCTTCGATGCATAGCCAGCGATAGTTAAGGTCGACTGGCCGTGCAGCCACCGCAGCAGCAGAGACTACATGAAAGCTGACCGCAATGAGTGCAAGCGGTTATCTGTGGGGTGGTTATCTGTGGGGCAGTTATCGGAGCAGAAAGCCAGCCGTCGGCAGAATCTGCGATCGCTTTCGAGGCTTCAATACTACAAATTTCGCGAACAGCTGGCAACAGGTCGTGGCTGCGATGACATTACAGATAGCCTTATGGTCTTTCAGCTCTTACCGTGAAGTATATTACAAAGAGATTCATCATGGATTACGATCCGTTTATCGGTAAGTCCTTTGTTCGAGTCTGGCCGCGAGATTGTGGCAGCCGTGGCTGCCAGATAAAGCTGCTGCTGCTGCTGCCCTATTTGCATGTCTCTGCTGCCTCGTGCACACAGGGAGCACGGTACTACGCGTGCAACTAACCCAAAGAACGCCAGAAACATGCATAGAATCCTTAGATCAGGCCACCAGTCCGATGTGCTTGCTAGAATCAAGCGCGCGAGTAGCTTATGGGTCCAAAAGTCACAGTTCGGTGACAAAGAACATAGACAGCAGCCAATCAGGAATAAGCTACCAATCCTCCTAAATTGGACTTACATGGAACGATTTCTAGGTCGAAGTCGGTCATCCGACTGCAGCAGTCGGCAGACGAATAATAATAATAATAATAATGCACTTGATAAAGCGCCCTCAGAGAACTCAATCTCTTTCAAGGCGCTTTACATCTGCTGCAAAGGGAAACGAAATTGAATGGTGAGTAAATGAATTACTTCTGCCATTATAAAATGAAGCCCTTTTGAGAAGTAGCATTTCTTTTGCTGTAGATGTTGGTGATTCATTCGATAGCAACTGCTGGACTTTGCTACAGCTGAAGTTCTAAGATCACATTGTGCCTCAACATGCGGATGGCACACGGGTGACTTAATAAGTAGTGGTAGCTGATGTTGCCATAAAAATCGGTGACTCTAAAAGATGAACGACCTAGAAAACCAGTGTTGGTTTAGCAGTTAGACTGCCTAGATGAATGACAGTTTCATGACCGTGTGAGCAGGAGATGGTCTCACCCACAGAAGGAATGAAGATCTAAGCTTATAGCTAATTTAGATCTTACTCCTAATCTAAGCTTACTAGGATAGAAAATCTATTTGGCAAGCAAGACAAAGATAATGCTGGAAGGCAGCAAATGCACTGCTAACGGCGTTCAGCTGATCAGGCAGGCCGTCTGCCTCCACGCACAGGCAGACATAATAATAATAATGATAATAATTCACTTGATAAAGCGCCCTCAGAGAACTTAATCTCTCTCTAGGCCCTTTACACTTGCTAAAAAGTGAAATGCAATTGAATGGTAAGCAAAATCATGCTTGAAAAACAAACGAAATGAATAATATGGTTAGGGGTGACATGCACAGGGTCAGCATGCAAATGTGGTTAGTGGCAGCATGCACAGTGTCAGCACGCATAACCACATCAAGGACGAATCACAGGGACCCACTAAATGCTGTCCTAAATAGGTGTGTTTTTAGGTTCCTTTTAAATGTGGTCAGGTCATGGGATGTTCTGACGCAGGTCGGGAGGGAGTTCCAGGCTTTGAGAGAATATGAACTAAATGCATGGTCTCCAAAGGATGTAAGGTTTATACGAGATATTTCTAAACTGTTGGATTCCGAAAAGCGGGTGGTACGATGCTTGGCCTGATGGGGTAGTATATCTGACAGATAGGCTGGAGCCAAAGAATGAAAGGACCTAAAAGTGAGCGACAAAACCTTGAAGTCAATCCGTTGCTCGACTGGTAGCCAGTGCAGGTCGGCGAGAAGTGGAGTAATATGGCAACTGCGCCGCTCACGGCAGACAAGTCTAGCTGCCGAGTTTTGCACCAGCTGCAATCGCCTGATCGCACATGCTGGTAGGCCAGTAAGCAGTGAGTTGCAGAAGTCGAGACGGGATGTCACGAATGCATGAACTAACTTGGACGTGGTATCTTTATCTAAACAAGCCCGAATTTTAGCAATGTTATGAAGCTGCAAATAGGCAGATTTGACTGTGGAGCTGATATGGTCGTCTAACGAGATGTCGCTTTTGAATATGACACCTAGATTTCGAGCTGATTCAACTGGAGATATGCTGGCAGAGCCAATTTTGAGAGTCAGCCTGTCCAATCTCTGGATCACACTGGGTTTGCCCATAACTAGTAAGTTAGTTTTATCATCGTTAAGTTTTAGAAAATTTGCTGCCATCCATGTGCAGATATCATCAATGCATGCAGCAAGTGAGTTTAGAGAATTTGAGGTGCTCGAAGGCTGGGAGGGATCAAAGCAAAGGTACAACTGAGTGTCATTCGCATAGAAGTGAAAGCCTAGATTGTGCTTGGCAATCACATCAGCAAGAGGCAGAGAATAAACCGTGAAGAGAACCGGACCTAGCACTGAGCCCTGAGGTATCCCATATTTCAGAGGTACTTCAGATGATCTTTGTCCATTCACGTCAATACTCTGGAGTCTCCCACTGAGATAGGACCTGAACCACTGCAGAGCAGTGCCAGTGATGCCCTCGCGAGATGAGAGGCGCTCTAGAAGAACTTTGTGATCGATGGTATCAAAAGCTGCCGAAAGATCAAGCAAAAGAAGCAGAGACACTCTACCCATGTCTGCATTGCTAAGTAGGTCGTTGTATACCCGAAGCAATGCTGACTCTGTGGAGTGATTAGCTCTAAAGCCAGACTGGAACTTACTAGCAAGGTGTGAGGTATCGATATACGAGTTCAGCTGGTCCGCCACGACCCGTTCGAGTGTCTTTGATAGGAATGGTAGAAGGGAAACTGGGCGGTAGTTGCTCAAGTTCTCTTGGTCAAGTGTAGCTTTCTTGAGAAGTGGCCTGACTACAGCTTTTTTGAAAGGTGCTGGGACATGACCTGAGGCTAATGACATATTAATTATTAATTATCTTAGTTATGCATGGCAGCAGCAGATCAATGCAACGTAGGAGCAGGACAGTGGGAATAGGGTCCAGAGGACTTGTTGTCTGCTTTGATTGAGATACGAACTTTAGGACTAGATCACTAGTGACCTGCTTAAATGCAGACATTGAGGTGCAGCCAGGAACCGAGGAACAGCATTCTAGTGGGGAGGTTGTCATCGCAGGGATGGATTCCCTGATCTTGTCTATCTTCTGCACAAAGAATCGAGAGAAGCGATCGGCTAGATCATCATTAGGATCATCAGGTAAGGAGCTAATCTGGGAACGGTTGAGGAGATGGTTTAGTGTCGACATCAGCATTTTTGGATTGTGCATCTGTGATTCAACAATGTTTTTATAAAAGCTAGACTTGGCCTTTGCTAGGATCGATTGGTACGACCTACAGTAGTCTTCATATGCCTGTCGATGGACAGTTAGTCCGGATCTTTTGTATGTTTTTTCAAGCTTTCGTTTAGTAGACTTGGCTAGTTTAATGTCTGTGGTAAACCATAGGCCTTCTGGGCGGGGGCGCACAGTGCGCTTTGTCAGAGGGGCAAACTCGTCTAGCGTGTCAGCTAGTGTCGTGTTGAAGCTATCTACCAATGATGACAGATCGGAGGGAGGATTGAGCAGCAGAGGTGAAGCAGATATTCTCGCACGGACAGCATCGATGTCAAGGGTCCTGAGGTTTTGCGATTCCCAGGTTATTTTAGAGGAGGATGTGGGCACACACTGTAGATTGAATGAGATCTGCATGTTGTCAGATAAGCAGGATTTGGTAATAATCGGTGATGACAAAGTCCGGTTGTATGAGAAGATCTGGTCGAGTGTGTGACCCTTGATGTTGGTAGGGCCATGCACATGAACCACAAGAGACAATGAGTCAGTCAATGCACGAAATTCGGTGCTGAAAGCATCAGATAAGTTATCAAAGTGAACGTTGAAATCACCCATTACGAGGAAGGATCGATTTCTTGCACACAGAATCGAAATGAGATCGGAGAAATCTGAGATAAAGGAGGATTTGGTACCTGGTGGGCGATAGACTACTGCCACTATCAGTAGCTTGTTTTCGGGTGAGACCAAGACAATTGATTCAAAAGACTGCTTCGAGGGTACCGCAAATGGCCTGAAGTTGAATTTCGAGCGCACGACAATAGCAACTCCACCTCCAGTTTTGATTGATCTAGGGGTGTGAAAGAACGAGAAACCAGGTGGAGTTGCGTCTTTAATTGTCGGACAGTTTATCGAGTTCAGCCAAGTTTCAGTTAGGGCTAGCAGGTCGATACCATTTTCAGAAATAAGGTCGCTTATTACTAGAGGTTTATTGCACATTGAGCGAGGATTCCAAATGCAAGCGTTAAGTCTGGCCGATGGGTTTACAACAGGCTCGATGACCACTAAGTTTGAGGAATTTACAGTGACGCATGTGGGGGAGCATGCTGAGCGGTTCGAGACAATGCTAGGAATACCGAACGAGCGGCTACTCAGCTTGCAGGTTCCGCCCAACGAGCGGCGTCTGATCTGGCGGTTCCGGCCACCACGGCGGTTACGGGCGCTTTTCTTTTGTTAATGCATGGTTCATGAATCTTAGCAACAACATTAATATCTAGGAATGCATTTGATATGCGATGACGAAGCGATGACAGCTGCTGACGATCATAACTAACAAACAGGTTACTAGCCGCCGGCAAAGCTAAGGCAGCAGCCTGCGTGGGAGACCCAGCAGCCCGAAGCGATAAGCGTTTAGATGTCCATAGGCGCGTAATTTCTTACTCGCTACGGTCAAATAACAATCAGAGTAACTTTAAACAGGTCTTAGTTGTATCGTTTCCGTATACGATGTTCGCAAGAACTTCGGTTTTCGGAAGAATTCTGCAACGAACAAGAACGCACGTTAGAGCGATCTATGTCAGGAGGCGAGCATATAGTCTACTGCACTGGCTGCTTCTGTCCAGATGCTTTAGTGCTCATTTGCAGTAGTTCGTCGTCAGCCATTGTTTAGATGCAGGCTTGAAGCCAGCGAGTCCGTGCTAAGTCAAGCTCGGCGCCTAGCATTCTCGTGTGCTACTACTGTCAGTTTTGCTGTTGCTGTACACCGGTTGAACCACGATCGGACTTCTGTGCAGGGAGCCTGCCTTTTACAAGCAGAGTACGGACACACCTCTTAACCTAAATGGGGCAAGGGGCGCTCCAACTGCTTCTGCCCCATTGTGCTCGGATAGCTTCCAATTATATCTGGAAGTGGTTATGTAGATGAATAATATGCGGTTTCCTTTTTATTTCTCCACTCTATTAGAGGGCACGTATTCCAAGGTGGTCAGCATCGACGGCCAAGATGCATTGGTCAAGATCCGAGACACCTACATGGTGAGTGCAACTCTCTCTCTCTCTCTCTCTCTCTCTCTCTCTCTCTCTCTCTCTCTCTCTCTCTCTCTCTCTCTCTCTCTCTCTCTCTCTCTCTCTCTCTCTCTCTCTGCCTTTCATCTGTCGACAAAGTGAAACATACTATCTGTCTACATCTGTGGTAGTGCCTAGTTACCAGCTGTTGGCAACGTTTGGACGGTATCTTTAAAAGCTGGCAGCAATGTTTGAGTAAAGTGGGGGTCGGGGGATAGTCGAAAGCTCATGTATTCTTTAAGAATGTTCCAACGGTTTTGAAGAGGCCAACTACAGTGCCTGCGTTATTGTACTTGCAGCCTTTCCTATGTTGGTTAGGCATGCTAAGCAATGCCTATTGCTTTGTCCACCCATACCATCATCAGTGTGTGCCTCCTCGCAAGCTATTGGCGGCCAGTCTTTCCTAGGGTAGACTACTACTTTTAGCGGCAGATTTGCACTAGTAAAGCCAGTCGACCATGTCCTGCAACCATTGAGCTGTTTTTAGAACCCGATCTTTGGCACGTCTGGTATGCTAATCATTTAATGACCATATAGTCCAGTCCCCACCCACCCGACCGGGTGTCCATTCATATTCGGTCTGGTGTCACGTTTTCAAAAAAGGGTCTACTAATCGGAAGAATTTGGCGACATTCTAAATTCCAATTACTGCCACTTTGGCTCAGCCAGCCAGCTAGTAGGAGATGCTGCCTCGGGGCGAAATCACGCTTAGCTGACCGCGGTGGCTATTTACCTGGCACAGTCGACATCAGTCGAGAATTTGGCTCAATATCGGGCATGGTGGCGCCGGGCGATCGCATCAAGGGCAGGGCGGCCCGTGGCAGTTCTCTGTGGCGCAGCCGCCTTGGCGCCGGGAGTAGCAGCTGCAGCAGCAGCTGCTGCTCTTGCTGCCGAGTACACGCCCAGCCCAGTATGCCCAGCACCGTCCGATGGCCCGATGGCATCGTGCATGCGTGAGCGAGTTTGCTCGAACAGGCAAGCTGGCAGGTGTGTGCATGCACTGACGTCTCGACAGAATGCAGTAGCCGACATCAGGTAGCTCACTTTGAAGAATGGATCCTAGGTCTCGGTCCTTTCTTCGAGTTCCATGCTGAGTTCAAGGCAAAATTGATGACTTATCGTTACTAGCTAGGCTGCTTTAAGGATATTGAGTGAACACCATGGGTAATATATATCATAAATATAAACTATACAATAAATAATAAATGTTAATGAAACATATATATACAGCACCTTAAGAGAACTACATATTTTCTTTGCATTGTATACATCCTAAAGAGGATGCATCTCAATTGAATTGCTAGTGATGTCAAGAGAAATTTCAACACTCATAAGTACAAAATGTATAATTCTCACACAACGAGCAAATACTGTAAGGAATAGGTGGGTTTTGGCTTCTTTTTTAAATGGCACCAGGTGAGGGGATATCGTGATGTCAGTTGATAGTAATTTCTAAGCTTTGAGATCATATGAACGGAAGGCACGGGCTCCAATGGATTTTAGATTAGGTAAGTGCCCAGCTAAGCAACCTGAGCAGAAGAGTGGATGCGATGTAGTATGAGTAATGAAGCAGCTCCGATCGGTAGGCCGACGATGGAGTACAGAGGGGTCTGAATGTGAGCAAC
The DNA here is from genome assembly GCA_009760855.2 of Cristatella mucedo. Taxonomy (NCBI): domain Eukaryota; kingdom Metazoa; phylum Bryozoa; class Phylactolaemata; family Cristatellidae; genus Cristatella; species Cristatella mucedo. Next base: position 86,234 of record WPIO01000100.1, read on the forward strand.
AGAACCTTGAAGTCTATGGGGTGCTTGACTGGGAGTCGGTGCAGGTCGTCGAGAAGTAGTGTGATGTGGCAGCTGTTCACGACAGACAAGTCTAGCTGCAGAGTTTTGCACCAGCTAATCGTAGCTCATTGCATGGGCATGAAGACGTGCAAGTTTGCCAAAATCCAGTCGCCGCTACTGTATGGCGACTCATCGTGACTCCTGTTTGCATCTGGCAGTAGGCAGCCACACTAGTGGGATTGATTTCAGTGAATCTTCTGCCTCTGCTCTCATCCAATGCCATCGCCGGACATGCCTGGACATGACGGACAAGCCGCCATTTTCTTGTATCTTGCTTCTTTAGTACCTGGAACGGAACACCTTTTATTTGCCTCTCCGAAGCAATTTCGCCAACTCTTAGGAATGCTAAGATATTTTCAAAGGTCCATTGCAATTACGGATTTAACGGCCTATAGTTAATCTGGAGAAGGTATGTGTAAAGTTTTGTGTTGATATTACGTAATCGCCAGGGGTTGCCGTAAAATATCGCAAAGTATCAGGGTCCCATAAACCTGCTTTGTTTGTTGATGTTAATTTCATTCTTTGAAAAATCTTGGTAAACCTAGATCATGATAAGCATAGGTTGCAAGAAACATTAGTGTGAATGAATAAAAACTAAATGGGTGCCTATTAGTATAACTATAATGTATTCGTTTCGCTATGCTGATATTATAATAATAATGATGCACTTGATAAAGTGCCCTCAGAGAACTCAATCTCTCTCTAGGCGCTTTACATTTGCTGTAAAGGGAAATGCAATTGAAGGGTGAGTAATATAATGATTGATGAACAAACAAAATGAATAACATGGTTATGGGTGACATGCACAGGGTCAGCATGCAAATGTGGTTAGTGGTAGCATGCACAGTGTCAGCACGCATAACCACATCAAGGACGAATCACAGGGACCCAATAAATGCTGTCCTAAATAGGTATTCTTAAATTCTTTTTAAATGTGGTCAGGTCATGGGATGTTCTGACACAGGTCGGGAGGGAGTTCCAGGCTTTGGGAGCATACGAACTAAATGCACGGTCTCTAAAGGATTTGAGGTTTGTACGAGGCATTTGTAGACTGTTGAATTTCGAAAAGCGGGTGGTACGATGCTTGGTCTGATGTGGGAGTAGAGCTGAGAGATAGGCTGGAGCCAAAGAATGAAGGGACCTAAAAGTGAGCGACATCTGGAAAGAGGCACATTCACAGAGGCTAAAAAGACTGAAGCTACAGTATCCATGGTCTGGCGCCCGATAAGGTGGCATTGAACACTTTGGCAACAGCACGCTAGCTAGCCACGCACAAGCATCAAGCACCGCTGAGCAGACTCACATTAATGGTGGTGGCTGTTGTTTATCGCTAAGCCTCGTTCACCCTAAGTCGAGTGTCTTGCTAGTTGGTTGTACGGTACTATGCACTTATGAAACTACTGGACTTGTGGAAATTGAGGATAGAAATTTCGGACTCTTCTGGAGCTATACAAATGAATTACTATTGCCACGGTTCTTGCGAGTCATGCAGGAGATATCAGTGCTAATTTGCATTTGGTCGTGTGTGCTTCTGTTGTGCTCATATCGCATTCAATAGCACCAGCAGGCCTTCGTGATCTGAATTTTCAAGCTGCTATTTAAGGCTGGGGGGGGCAGGGCCCCGTCACGGGTGCTGCATAATGCTTGAAGTGCAAGTTGCAAGTCCTGCTAGTCAACCGAGTTTTCCAAAGAACAAGCACAGCCGTTGATACTAGAAAAAATATTATCCCATACGCAAAGAACGAGCAATTTTAATGAGCTCGGGCCTAACTGTGTGAGGTCAGCATGCAAATAACTTTGCCAGTGCAACGACTATGGGTTACAAGAGTTTGGCCAAGTAGTTCGAGTGCAGGCTAACAGACTTTGCAGATGCACTGTAGGAGTCATCCCGTTCAAAATATGCCTACCTAAGACTAATGCTACCACAACCCATTACACGGTATTTGATGGTGTGGCTGCCAAAGCATAGACAGCGATAGGAGTCAGGGCTGCGATAAAAACCCATCATACGACGTTGGTGCAGCAAAAGGGGTCTGCAGCACATGCATCTGTAGCTGCTTGTGAGCCTAGCAAGCACCGGTATGCGATCGTGCAAATTGCCTAGTTATTACATTATCGATAGCAAACTTTTCTTGTTGCTGACAAGGACATGCACTTTCTGGCAACTGGGCAGCAGAAAAATATTTAACTTGGCTCCACCCATTGTGCACGCTTCTGCTCAAGCATCAAAAGATCTAACCAAAGGGCTTGTTGTGCGTGCATTGGTCAGGGAAACAGCAGCAGGAGCCTGTTCGAGAGGATTAAACTCGCGAGGTAGTCAGGACAGATTCGTTGTGGAAGCTGCTCATCGATTAATTTCTCAGGACAGACCGTGAAGGTGAGCACACTCCAACCACGTTAGCACAGAGTGCGTAGTAAAAACTAAAGTTACCGTCGGATGATTCAACAGCGGTTTTTTGTATAGCAGCAGAAGAGCCTTAGGGGTTATAATCTCCCTACTTTCAGCGAGCAACACAAGATTGCCTGCTTCAGGACTCCGATCAACGACTAAGGTCATGAAGTATTAGCACCTTACCCACGGGCTAAGACTCGCGGGGTACAGGCACTGCCAACAAGAACTTTGCTATCGATGGTTCTCGCTAAATTAAGCAAATTTAAATGAAAAGCTATAAGTCATTTGTATAGCACCCAGCATACAGCTTGCTCTCTTCAGGCGCTTCACATATACCACGGGGCTCGAGCACATGATCTTGTCCCAAAATGAAAGAGAATGTTTGAAGACTGGGCTTCCTTTGGAGGCTTGGTCACCAGGAACTGGTACCAGGTCACCTTGGTCACCAGTTTAAGTAGCTTTTTTCTCATAAGTTGGCAGTCATCAAATGCATTCACCTTGCCCTTGGTCGAGGCGAGCACCTTAAATACTAGCTGATTTAACCAGCCTCTTTTGTATAGTGACTTTAAAAGAGCCTTTGCGGCTCTCACCACCGCTTGCAGCGCAAGCGGCGATACAGGATCATCCAACGCAGGATTCGAACCCACGACCTCGGCACCGAAGTCGTAAAAAGCAACCGCCTTACCTAGTGTGCCACCAAGGCTCCCCACTGGACCAAATGCTGCAGCAGTTTACTGGGGCAGTAACGTCTTCATACCCCCAGAAGTTAAAAGAAAGTGCATGACCACTCATAAACTTGTCGGTATCAACTTCCCAAGTGCAGCAAGGCAGAAGCAGCTGCTGCTGCTGCTGCTGCTGCTGCTGCTGCTGCTGCTGCTGCTGCTGCTGCTGCTGCTGCTGCTGCTGCTGCTGCTGCTGCTGCTGCTGCTGCTGCTGCTGCTGCTGCTGCTGCTGCTGCAGTGATTGGGTAGGCAGGGCGAGCCCTTGCTTGGAGGCTGCATGCAAAATCATATGGGAGAAAAACAACTAGCAAAACAGAAGCGACATTGTTGCATTATGAGAAAAAGTTCGAATGGGCATGATGATGCCAGTGCACATAACGATTCCACCACGAGGCCCATTGTCCCACCTAAAGTAAAACAATGGGTTGCCACCAATCCTGTCACTCAGCCGGACACATTGACCTTCCTGATGCCTGTGCCTCCACTCCTAAACACTGACCGCCGAGGCATTGAGTTAACAGTAGGCACAGCACAAAACAAAGTGATGCTCTTTGCAATCTGACGCAATACAGCCGGGCTTTCTTGTGCATGCTGACAATTGCTGTCACTTGCAGAGTATTACACAGCACTTAAGATCTGCTTCGAGGCCTCATAATCGCTCAAGATCGCCGAGGCCAGCTGAGGCATTTGCATCCAATACAAATTGCGAAGAAGCAGGCTCACAAAAATGCAATTGTATACTGACACGTTGCATCTACCTCGCATGACCCCGGCATGACTTTGCTGCAACCTGCAGCTGCTTTAGCTCACGGTGTGGACCGACAAACGAGTAGACACCCTTTTGATGGCACCCAAAAAAAGCAGCAGACGCCTGCATTCGTGTCAAACAATGTGAGGTGCATGCAATGTTGTTACAAACGGGGCGTTTCTGCTTTTCCCACGTCCAGATAGAACGAGGCTGCAAACTCAGTGCTCGTAACTGCACTACTCTCGGCCGACCTGCCACTAATGCCGGTGAAGCTTGGGATCACAGTTAGTGACTTGTTCGTGCAGCACCGATACATGCACAAATGCGACCGGTTAACAGACCGTGGCAGCAAAGAGGCTAATGCCCCCCAGACTTTAACATGATAAATCCACATCCGTAAAGTGAGTAGAGAAGTCTATTTGAATGCGACAGAGAGCTACCGAGCCTCCAGATCAAGCAATGACGGGACAGCAACTTTCTTGCAACTCCACAGCCTAGCAACTTCACTACTCAGCTACACTGCTAAAGTAGCAACTCCCTGTCTATATGACACGGTACTTCGGCTTTTATGCTGCTTTGTCCATAGATTGTCGAATAATTGGTTCCTAGCCGTTAGAGTTTGGGAACCTCGAATAATAAATAAATCATAATCTGGGAGATTGAGTATGCTGCCGTTCTAATACAACCAGTGACAATGTGGTTGGTCTACAGTGCCACCCACATTCCTCTCAAACTATCTCAACTCTCTCTCTCTCTCTCTCTCTCTCTCTCTCTCTCTCTCTCTCTCTCTCTCTCTCTCTCTCTCTCTCTCTCTCTCTCTCTCTCTCTTTCTTTCACTCTCTCTCTCTCTCTCTCTCTCTCACACACACACACACACACACACACACACTATAGTGTCATTAAGGTCAGCTGAACTCTTGAATTACTTGAATTACTTGAATTAGCTTGCAACAAGAAGCAGAAGTTTCCGCAGGCTCCCAGATATCAGGCCGATCGTCAGACGCATAACTTGATAAATATGAGGATGCGTAGGCAGTGATCATGCACCCTTCACTCATAATGCACCAGCATGCAGCTTATCTCCGATCTACCCACGTGGCCTTTTAAGGCAGAAGGAATCGCTGGGAAATGTCCTGGGCAAATGTTAGGCTATTCAGAGTTCAAAGGGTAAACAACATGCCAAGGTTGATAACACAAACATCGTCTGTCGAAAATCTACTCCTCAGCAGCAGCTGTTATCGATCAGCGACCTTTGCCGGTCTTGACATAATGCCTCATTGGCTGCTTGGTTCACATTGACGCTTCCGGGATAATGCCACCCAATAGGAATGCAATGTCTGCTCGCCTCGGCCAGCTGGTCTGCCCTGTGCTTGTAACATTGTGTGCTTGTGACTTGTCGTCGTTGTATAACTCGGTGCTTCCATTCGGCTACACGCTGGACAAGTAGCAGGGCCAGCTAAATCAGAAAGGTGGACGAAGCTTGTTTGCATCTGTCTTCAGTGTCACTTCGAACGTGCCAGCCAGCTCAAACACGTGATGTTAGAACTTACCAGGTGCCTCCTACATTGGCAGCGAACCTATATCTCACTTAGTCAGGTCGTTATATGGGTCTGAATTTATGGCGTTAATTTAATATGCATTCCATATTTGATTAAATTAATTTTAATTAAATTCAAAATTATATGTATCCGAGCCACTCTTTGCAACAATACAGGATAAAAAATATTTCCAGATAGATCACGTGCCGACACACAGCCCTTAGTTACCTTAGAGATTGATCTTCACGTGAGCCAAAACGGATTCAAAAACTTGCATGTTGCAGCCAGCAGACGCAGGCCGTCTGACGACACAAGACTACGGGTGGGATTTTGAAAAGTATGCAAAGTGGGCGGACGGGTTTCTCCTCATATTCAGCGTCACGTGTCACGACTCGTTCGAGCAAGCGCGGCTGCTGCTGGACACACTCGTGCAGTACGTACGCACGAGGTCTGCCGAATATCCGATCGTGCTCGTGGGAAACAAGAGCGACCTGGAAAGCTGCAGGTATGCACCCGATGAATGCACGCCGGTGCGTGCGTGCTCCAGCATGCAGAGCAGGCCTGCAGGCTACCGTCTGTCGCTGTCCGCCGTGTCTGCTCCCACCCATCACGGCAGCAGCAGCCGCCGCCAACGCCATCGATGCTGTTCCTGCTTTTGCTACAACTGCTGCTGCTGCTGCTGTTGCTGCTACCGCCACTGATCGTGATCAAACAGTTACGAATGCTGATTGTGCACAGCTCTTGAGCATGCTCTCCTTGGCAGTGCCTATTAGAATGGGGCTGATTACTCAAGATAATAAAGTAATCGCAAATAGAATTCAGTAGAGCTTGCTAGCAGTCCTGCAGCAGTCAGTCTCACCTTTGGGAACGGGTTAAATGGTTTAGACAGAGAAATAGAAGGAAAAAGAAATGATGCCGGAAGTCGACTGCTTTCCATGTGCTGGTGAGAGTGTCTTTCATATAGTTTAGAGAACCTTCTGGAATAAAAAAAAACCTGTATCTTCATGGAAAAAATATCGGATCTTTTCAAAGAATGACTTCTAAGTAGGGGGCCGTAGCCTTATCAGCCGTATCAAGTCGGACTTCCAGTAAAGGTAGCCGGGCAGTAGGAGCACCTTCCACAGGAAACCCGATGTCTTTGGACTTTTTAATTTGTAATGCATTGAGCATGCTGGTTACTCTGGGTTGCACATTCCTGTTACTGAATATTTACTCCAACGCCAGGACCTAGTGGGGCACAGGCTCTATTTTAGCTGCTGTCCTGCTTGAAAAGTGCTGCTCCACTCAGTACCAGCAGGTGTAGCTAATTGCTTTGCCATACACACATCGAGAGCAGATCTGACTTCTACCGACAAGCGATACGGCAGCGTGGATATAACCATCCATGGACATAACCCGTGGGTATAACCGCCGCCACCGATCTCGCTGGTTGTACTTTCTGGCTGGCTCCAGCCTCGAGGAGGAGGAGGAGAATGCCACCAGTAGTGGGTGCCAGCTGGGTGTTATTCATCCACCTTGTATGCTACCTTTTCTACATCCTAAACATTCCACCTTTCTTGCCATTGCTTGCAAACTTGTGGTGGCTGATTGCGATGCAATATCGATTCCATCTGCCAGGCCTGAAGCTCATCGTTCGAAAGTTACTCGGTGATATGTCCACTGCTAGCGCCTGCCCTCCTCTTGACATCGACATAGGTGTGCTGATTTGGCACAATGGCAGTGCTGTAGGGGTCGATCGAGATGATATCGTAAATGAAATCGTATAGGCTAAAGACAGCTCAGTCAGTGCAGCAGGTAGGAAAGAAAGAATAAATGTATGGCTAAGTTTCCTCTTTGTGATTGTGTTTCGTTGGTTTATCTTTCGTTGCTGCTCTTCGTACATCTTAGCGCATCTTAGTGCATCTTAGTGCATCTTAGTGCATCTTAGTGCATCTTAGTACATCTTAGTGCATCTTAGTACATCTTAGTACATTTTAGTACATCTTAGTGCATCTTAGTACATCTTAGTGCATTTTAGCACATCTTAGTGCATTTTAGCACATCTTAGTACATCTTAGTGCATCTTAGTACATCTTAGTACATTTTAGTACATCTTAGTGCATCTTAGTACATCTTAGTACATTTTAGTACATCTTAGTGCATTTTAGCACATCTTAGTACATCTTAGTACATCTTAGTGCATCTTAGTACATCTTAGTGCATCTTAGTACATCTTAGTGCATCTTAGTACATCTTAGTGCATCTTAGTACATCTTAGTGCATCTTAGTACATCTTAGTGCATCTTAGTACATCTTAGTGCATCTTAGTACATCTTAGTGCATCTTAGTACATCTTAGTACATCTTAGTGCATCTTAGTACATCTTAGTGCATCTTAGTACATCTTAGTGCATCTTAGTACATCTTAGTGCATCTTAGTACATCTTAGTGCATCTTAGTGCATCTTAGTGCATCTTAGTGCATCTTAGTGCATCTTAGTGCATCTTAGTGCATCTTAGTGCATCTTAGTGCATCTTAGTGCATCTTAGTGCATCTTAGTGCATCTTAGTGCATCTTAGTGCATCTTAGTGCATCTTAGTGCATCTTAGTACATCTTAGTACATCTTAGTGCATCTTAGTACATCTTAGTACATCTTAGTGCATCTTAGTACATCTTAGTACATCTTAGTACATCTTAGTACATCTTAGTGCATTTTAGCACATCTTAGTACATCTTAGTACATCTTAGTGCATCTTAGTACATCTTAGTACAACTTAGTGCATCTTAGTACATCTTAGTACAACTTAGTGCATCTTAGTACATCTTAGTACATCTTAGTGCAACTTAGTGCATCTTAGTACATCTTAGTACATCTTAGTGCTACTTAGTGCATCTTAGTACATCTTAGTACATTTTAGCACATCTTAGTACATCTTAGTACATCTTAGCACATCTTAGCACATCTTCGTACAACTTAGTGCATCTTAGTACATCTTAGTACATCTTAGCACATCTTAGTGCAACTTAGTGCATCTTAGTACATCTTAGTACAACTTAGTGCATCTTAGTGCATCTTAGTACAACTTAGTGCATCTTAGTACATCTTAGTACAACTTAGTGCATCTTAGTACATCTTAGTACAACTTAGTACAACTTAGTACATCTTTTTTAGTACATAGCTCTTGGACCATTTTAAGCACGTACTTAGTGTGTCGATTCCTGATGGCCAATTCGCAGGGCCGGATTTGGTCTCTGCCGTGTCAGTTGTCGACTACTCTCAAGCCTGTCTGCTAGCTACCAAAGGGAACCGGGAGCGGTCCAGGAATAGCACTCGGCAGATATTGACAAGCCAGGCTGATGAGCACAAAAGTAAAGTGGAAGCACCCCCCCCCCCTGCCCAGCAGGGAGTCGTGCTGCACTCGACGTTGGTATATGCAGACTACACTCCAAGCTTTTGTAAACTGCCTTTTGTCTACGTTCCTGATGCTTACTTACTTTTACTTGGTTTTTCTCGTTATTTTTAAGCCCTCCTCTTTGGCTGACACGTCAGGCCACACACAGCTACGTGATTCTGGCGACATCCACTCGGTGGCTCTGGCATGGCTGCGTTGGACGCTCTCTCTCTCTCTCTCTCTCTCTCTCTCTCTCTCTCTCTCTCTCTCTCTCTCTCTCTCTCTCTCTCTCTCTCTCTCTCTCTCTCTCTCTCTCTCTCTCTCTCTGAGCAGTTGCAACGTCTGCTGCCATAAAATGATTAGTGAGAGGGCCCTTCGGGGGGGGGGCGCCTCAGCTTAACGTCCTCGAAGAGAAAGATGCTGACAGCTGCTGGGTCTTGAGTTGCATCTTCAAAAGCTCATCGCACTGTTATTCGCACACCTAATGCTTCCACTCTGGTTTGGGCCGACGGTGCACCTGGGCCTGGCCACAGTTGCCACTCGGTCCCTGCTCGGCATTGCCCCGAGGCAGTGCCAAGCTTCGATGAAGCAATAGACCAGGGCCAAGTGCAACCACCAACCAGATACCGGCTACCTTTCGCCTAATTTAGACTGCGGCTTCGGCAACTCACCTGTCACGGAAGCCTTCTGTTTGGCTATAACAGCCGACCACAAGCTGGCGCTGGCTGCTAAACTAGTTCTCTAGTGGCGGCTGCCTAAACGTTTTCAAGCAAAGAGCAGATGCGATAGCTGACAGGAGCGTGGGCCAGTGAGCTCACTAAATGTCTTGGCTCTCTGACCTTGCCAGATTGCTTCGAGTCCTAGGCAGCTTCAGGGGGGTGCGTGGGAGGTAGGGCGTTATACACGCCCCTCATCCGTCCGAGTGTACGGAGTCTTCTAGGCGCGAGAGGAAGCACACGATCCTCAGGTCTGCCCCTACCCAGACAGAGCCTTAAAGAATATTGTGGGTTATCGGTAACCTCTTGGGTTGGGTTGAAGCATTGCATGTCCGTTTGATTGGCTATTTTTCACACGTGACAGCTGTAGCTACACACAGGCCGGCCGGGAGACTGCCGTAACTAATTGCTAAAGTCGTGTGGGCAGTCGCCGCGAACAGATCAAGAGGGCTCAGGCAGATGCCGTTTATTAAAGAACCGCCGAACCGGGCTGCGAGGGCCACCACTGGCTTGGAAGCAGCTGCTGGAAGTGGGTCCGCTGTTCTCTCGGCCTGAAAAGGACGGCGGCTGCACAAATTAGGCAGAGCCAACCCTAACTATCTGTGGAAGTCCTCATTAGACACGGGTGCATGCACTCAATCACAGTATTTTTTCAATACCGACATTTACAAATGCAATAACAGTAACGAAATTGTGCCGCTGCCTGGTGGAGATATGGGTTATATCATTTCTTGGCAGAGGCAGCTTTGGCAGGCTTCCTCTGCCAAAGCGCCGCCATAGTGGATCACTCGCGATAATCATTATAAGAATCGGGCAGACACAAATGCCAAGCCTGCGATTTGGAAGCTATCCTTGCTGCGTCTTTTTTAGAGCCAAGCTCCGCTATCAAGTGCGAGTGGCCTGTGAGTTAGACACGACATATACGTGCTAGGGTGTCTGCTGAAAATTGCCCCTACTCTCATTTAAGGGGGCGACAGTTGCTAGTAAGTGCTACTAGCCACCGCCTTCGTCTTTCGGAGGTCAGTTCAGCCGCACGCTCAATGACTGGAGAGTGCAGGGAGACCATTTAGGCTAATATTGGCTCCTTCTGACGCGGTTTTCGTTGACCTTTACAATGACGATTGCGTAGCAGTTGGTGGAATCTTTCGTCGTGACGAGTTGCCACAGAAATTCCAGAACGCAATGATTATAGTACCGCCTGCTTCTCGGAAAATCCACGAAGACTCCCCAAGACCGACGAGATTCATCGACTTCGCATGCAAAAATAGGCGACATTCACCCACATAGCCACCCGACTATACAGAGCGAAATATAGCGTAGCTCGGCGGTCAGAGGTCAGCGGGCGGCTCTGATGTCGGTAAATTCCATGCAGCGAGCGAAACCCAAGTTACCTGTAAGTTCGATGATTGTGCTGGGTTTTTTCTTTTACGAATCAAAAGATCTATATCCGCTCGGTAATTAGGAGCCGGCGTCACCTTTAGGGCCACCTCGGGAGTGATGTCAATCCCCTTTTCATTAAAGGACTGCACCGATGGCCCGGCGGTTAGCGGAACGACTTTAGACCCTACATTTTCAGGTCCAAACCCCACCGGCAAGCAAAGCTTTTATAGCCGACCAATAATTGCCAACCGTTGCCCCAAGGTCCGCAGTGCGAACGTGTCTCTCGGACTACGATGGCAACCAGGAGAGCGCTCCAAAATGCCATCACCTGGCCGCCACGAGGTGGCCCCGAGCCGCGTACCTTTCCCTTCAGTAAGATGGCACGATTTACCAAGTTCACCAAATACCAGCCAATAAAGCAGCAGTGCAGAATGCCGAAGGTCTAGATTTTATCCGGTGAGCCTGAGTTTCTTATCTCTACGATTTTTCCTATTTCGCTGGAGATCGGCGGCCACGTTCGTTCCGTGGACGTGCATAAAGCCTGACTCGGCCCTTGACCCTGCTCGGCCATTCTCTCTCTCTCTCTCTCTCTCTCTCTCTCTCTCTCTCTCTCTCTCTCTCTCTCTCTCTCGTGCATCGACTGTTGACTTCTTTCTTCTCTTTTTGCTCAGCCATCTTGTCTACTGCTCATCGCTGCATGGTCGCGGCTTTAACTACTGCTCGTTCGGCACGACTTCGCAAAACGGTTTAAGGTTGAAAGCACCCCCACCGCGCTAAGACTATTGCGGCGGCGCCGGTCAGCCACGCTGCCCAGCTTGACCTCGCGATCGGCACGACCTGGAAATGCGATCCGACAAATCCCAGAAAGAAAGCTTAGAGAGAACTATAAAAAAAAGAGACAAGACTCGGGCGTGCCGCAAAAGGAAGCCAGACGAAACGACGACATCTACTCTCCAACTGCCGACTATGGCACATCTTTTTTCAGCGGTCCTGAGCTGCTACTTCCATGCTACTCACTACCTCAACTGCTCTCCTAACTCTGCTATGCTTCCCACTTTCTCTTTGTTGCGTGAGACGAAGTCTGTTGGCTACCGAATGCGTACCGAAAGCCGCTTAGGCTGTGAGTGCGCTATACAAAACTCTCCTGCGTAACACCCACATGGTCTTTATGACTTTGTGGAGTTACTGACGGAGATACATTACATTACATTACGTCGGCAGCACGATCCGGTTGCTCCTCCTCTCCATCTCTGGGCTTTCTTCGGTAATACACGTCGCCGCTGTGAACAAGAATGAAAAGGAGCCGGAAATGTGGGCCTCTTCTGACCGAAAGAGTCATCGGACTCGAGAAGCCCGACGACCGCACCTTGTGCGCCTTCTCAACGCGACGTCTGCGTCGTACAGCTGCTAATCGAAAATGGCGAGCCGACAAGTGTCAATCCCGGCCGTATGAGGCTGGGAGGATAACTTCGGGCTGTGGCCCGCTCCCTTCGTTGGACTGACTGTGGGGCGTGGGGCTGGGCTGCCCAGCCAAATTTCCGGCGGCTCAAGCTTCCTTTAGCGAAATTGCCGGCGGTTCTAGCCTCCTTTGCGACAGCTATTCCTTATCCCCTTTAAGAGGTCGCCCTTTTCAGGCCATCCGCTTGCGCACCCGCGGATGATGGGGTTACCGGGCGTTATGTGCTCTGCTCCGCAGGGTTTTCGGGCTGTGCGGCCAGAAAGGATAACATCTGCAGTCTTGGCCCGGCGGCTAAGTGAGCGAACTTCACGACAAAGGTCAAGGGCTCGGCAGCGGGCGATCCTTTATTGCTCACTATAAGCTACGGCATGAGCAGTTGACGCCTCTCTACATAAATGAGCCTGCTTGATCAGCTAACCTTTACACACTTGGTGGCCGCCGGTGGTAGATGCACAAGGCAGCTCTAGGGCACCTGCATGCACTAAATGCATGAGGCAGCCATTAGGAAGATAGAGGCGCTACATACGTGAGGCAGCTGTTAGATACATGAGGCAGCTTGGATGCCGTTGTGGTGCAATCGGGAGACTGCCTCGCCGAGTGAGCGCCGCCTCCGCTGCCGCCGCCGGCTCAACGATGCGCCCCTGATCTCTGAGGTTGCACCCGTCTCTTTCGGCGACGCTGCAGGCAGGTGAGCGAGAGCGAAGGCGCCGCACTGGCGGCGCAATTCGACTGCAAGTACTGCGAGACGTCGGCGGCGGAGGACTTCGAGAACGTCGAGCATGCATTCACGGCGCTCATCCACGAAATACAGCGAGAGCGCGACGTCGCCTCTGGCGACCTCGCCTCGCTCTTCATCAGCGAGGACTCGAACAAGAACGCACTGCCGCAACCGGGCGGCAGCGCCGGCAGCGCTGGGCCGAAGGGCGGGGCGCAGATCAAGCGCGTCAAGTCCGGTAAGCCCTTGGATCAGTCCGGCAAGCGGCCGACGTCGTCGGCCGACGCCAAAAAGCCGCCCGGTGGATTCAAGATATTCAACAAGAGCTTCAAGATCTTCAATTGAACGGACGTCGCCGCCGGACTTCTTTAGCGGCGGCGCGGTGGCCGCTGGGGGGCTTCGGCGCACGTTTCGCCGGCCGAGCGGGCGCCGGCACGCCGGCCGACCATTGCCCCGCCCCCGCAACGTCGGCGAGCTCGCTCGCTCGATCGGCCTGCAAACGATCCGCGACTCTGCTCCCCTTCCTCCACAGCCCCCGCCAGCCTCCCTCCCCCCCCCTCGCAGCGGCCTGCCAGGACGAGGCCGACGGCACGCAGGGGCCGACGCGAGTCCGGGAAGGTGCGTGGGCCCGGTCGGCACGGCCCTTCGTCTCGAGCGCCCTCTGGTGCGAGCATTGCTGCGACGCTGAGCGCCGTGCCGCAGGCGTCGTGCGGCCTGCTCCTGCCGCGCACGGGCCTGGCCTTGCCAGATTCTGATCGCTGCTACGGTCCGAGTCGGAGGAACTTGCAGTCTTAGAATATCCACCAGCCTGTCGCCCAGCGGCCGGCCCAGCGGCCGGCCCAGCGGCCTTCGCGCTCGCCGCGTCCGCTGCGTCCGCCCAGCTAGGAGCTAGAGCGCATTAAACGCACAACGTGACCGGTAGCGCGGCCGCTTCGGGCGCTACGCGCGTCCGCCGAAATACGGCTTCCGACGGCGAGAAGCGCGTCTGCTCTGCGCGTCGCTCGCTCCGGGACGGGCCGCGCTCGCACGCGCGCACGCCTAAGCCGAGCAGGCCGCGGCTCTGGAACGAGGCTGTGCGTGGCGGGTACGCTGTGCGTGGCGGGTACGCTGTGCGTGGCGGCGTGGCATTTGCGCGCCTTTCGGAGTAGTTATGTTTTGAACGTTATAGAGCCTAGGGCTCAGCCTCGACCCTCAATCTCGCTGTCGCTCGATCGAGTGTCTTCGTCTGAGACCACTAGGCTCTATAACTTTCAAAACCAAACTACTCACTCAACACTAGACTCGCTATCGCTCGGCATAGTGTTTTCGCCTACTTCGTTGTTTATCCCACCGCACTCTAACATAATAAAATTTGATTTAAAGAAAAAATTTATATATAGTATAAGATATGTATAACAATGATTATGTTATGCGACGTGAGGGTGAAAATTTTAGCGATCACGCTAGACGTGTTGGAGAAGAAGTACGAAAAAGAACAGGGCTTTTGCCTAAGTATCCATTTTCAAAGGCTAGTTTAGATAAAATGATATCTAGCTTGCAAGTTATTCCAAATGCAAAAGTAGAATTTCCTCTCAAAAGTAAAGAAGTAAAGAATATACAATGGTCATTTGAGAGAGAATCAAGAAGATTAATGAGAATTGGGGAAAATGGTTGGTTTTTAGGTGAAACCTCATCTGATGGTAAGTTTATAGACTATGAGTATGTTGGTTTAGATAGAAGTGAAATAGACTTTGATAAAATTTATGATAGAACTGCCGATGGACTTATTAGAGTGATAAGGGACATACTCAAGAACAAGAAAGATCTAAAAATGGCAATGATTGTATCTCCAATTCTAGAATCGGAAAACGGAGCTTTCTGCTATCAGCCGTTTTCTGGAATACCTAATGTAAAGACAAATAGGTCTAGTAACATTGAGTCTATTATTAAAATGCAGTTCGCTTCTTTTAAGGAGAGGATTGAAGAATGGCTAGAGAAAGGATCTAGTTGGAGTCTGGCTGCAATTAATGCTTTATATGCAAAGTTTACTCATTTTAGACATCGTTTTGGAGGGAGTTATTTACCTATGCCTAAAGGATTAGAGAAAAAGAGGTCAACCTTGAATATAAAAAATGAATCAGATAACTGTTGCGCATTGTGGTGCGTATTAAGATTTCTTTATCCTAGAGATAATCATCCAGAGTCAATTGCAGATCTTAATAAGATACTTTTTGAAAAATATAATCACCTTATTCCTACTTTGACAAACTTGTTTAATGTAAGACCTGGATATTCTCAAGCGTTAAGTATTTCAGACATACCTACTTTAGCAAAACTGTTTGACATTACAATAAATGTTTATGAGTATTGCAGCAAAGATTTAAGCCCACTTCTTATAGTTGATGAGGAAAATGAGAAGCACTTAGATCTTCTTTTATATAGCAATGAAGATGAGACAGTCTCTCATTATGTAATCATTCAGAATTTTAATGGACTTTGCAGAAGCTCAAAGGGATTTGGCACTCAACTAACTTGTAAGAGATGCATCTGCAGATTTTACTCTCAAGACAAACTTGCACAACATATTGATGCATGTAAGAAAAGAAATGATGGTATGTCTAGAATAAAAATGCCTGAGGAAGGAGAAAAGTGCTACTTTAAGGAATATTCAAAAACATTATGGTGTCCATTTGTTGCTTATGCAGACTTTGAATGTTTGCTTAGTGATGTAAGAAAGACTGATAAGGAAGCTAGTAGTATTCCTAAAGGTTCTTTTCAAAAGCACATTCCATATTCAAGCGCCTATACAATTATAGACTACAAAGGAGAAAAAAGAAGTTTTAAGTTACTAAAGGGACCAAATAATGTAAGAGTTAGTAAAAAAATCTATTAGAAGAAGTAGATTCAATCAAAAAAGAGTTGAGAGAAATTCTTCCTAAGTACAAGAAATACGATTATAAGACTATGACTAGTGAAGAGAAAAAAGAATACAATTCAGCAACTGTCTGTTATATTTGCAATTTAGATTTAAAAGATGATAAGGTTCTAGATCACTGTCATCTTACTGGCAAATATCAAGGTGCTGCACACAACGAGTGTAATCTTAATGTTAGTATTAATCCAGATAAGTTTAAGCTACCAGTTTTTACACATAACCTAAAAGGATATGATTCACATTTGTTAGTTCAAGAGTTTCATGGTCAAAAACTTTAAAAAAAAGCGTAATTGCAAATAATATGGAAAAATATATAAACATTGAAATTGGAGCTCTTAGTTTTAGAGATTCACTTCAGCTGATGAATAAAGGACTGTCAGATTTAGTTAAAAATGTTGTTAAGTCAAAGAAACCTCTAACATATACTAGAGGAGAGTTCTCTATGCTTAGCGATAAAGAATTTGAATTATTATCTGCAAAGGGAGTTCTTCCTTATGAATATGTTGATTCTTTCTCGAAGCTAGAAGATAAAAGTTTGCCTCCAATAAAATGTTTTTATAGTACATTGAACGACAGCAACATTGGAGACAAGGATTATGATAGAGCGCAAGAAGTGTGGAAATTAATGAAGAAAATTGACCCACTAACTGAAGATACTTTAAAAAAATATAGTGATATTTATCTCACGATGGATGTTTTTCAACTAGCTGATGTTTTTCAACATTTTAGACAAAAAAAGAATTGACGGTCTGGGTCCTGCTAACTTCTTTACTGCTCCTGGTTTAACTTGGTGTGCAGGTTTAAGATTTTCAAAAGTTAGATTAGATCTATTATCAAACTTTGAAGACTTTAATTTCTTTGAGAGCGCAATCAGAGGAGGTATAACGCAAGCATCTTGCAGGCATGTTAAGGCGAATAACCAAATGGCATCTAATTATGATAGCACAAAGAAGAAGAGTTGGCTACTCTATGTTGACGCAAATTCACTTTATGCAGCAGCGATGACTCAATTCCTACCAAAAAGTAATTTTAAGTTTTTAGATGAGAAGCAGATTAAGTCATTTACAAACAGAAAAATATTAGGAATAAAAGAAAATTCAAATACTGGCTATGCTTTTGAGGTAGACATGCACTGTCCGAAGGATTTACATAGTGTTTATTCTGATTATCCTCTTTTACCTATTAAGAGAGAAGTTGCAAAAGATGAGTATTCATCTTATCAAAACAAAATTTTAGCTAAAGATGATCATGAAAGTAAAGTTGAGAAGTTGATTCTTGATCTTAAACCAGGAGAGAAGTACATTATTCATTATAGAAATTTACAGCTTGCCTTAGAAAGAGGTTATATATTAACAAAGATACATAGAGTAATGAGTTTTTCGCAAAGTGATTGGTTGAGTGGTTACATTAAAAATAACATTGAGAGAAGAAAAAATGCTAAAGATGAGTTTGAAAAAGAATATTATAAGTTAAAAAATAATGCATTCTTTGGCAAGACAATGGAAAATGTAAGAGAGAGAGTAAACATTGAGTTATTTGATTTAAAGTTCGACAAGGATGTTAAAACATCAAATAAAAGAGTTATGAGTGCAAGATTTAAAGATAGAAGACTTTTCAACATGGATCCTGTTGGAATAGAAACTACAAAGCATGAAATCTATCTTAACAAACCTATTTACTTAGATTTTGCTATTCTTGATATATCAAAATTAGTAATGCAAGACTTTTATTATAATACAATGAAAGATAACTATGGAGATGCGCTAACGCTTGCATGTACTGATACCGATTCTTTAGTCATGAAGATAAATACAGAGGATGTTTATAAGGACTTCGAGAATTATATAGATTATCCAGACCTATCTGGGTATCCAAAAAATCAGGAAGTGCGGAAATTAGAAGGATTTGAGAAAATGATGAAAGAAAACAAAGGGAAGCTTAGGAAAATTTAAAGATGAGATCTCAGAGAAATATACAATCGACTCAGAAACAAAAGATTTCATTAAAGATAAAAATGGAATTATGATAGAAAATTCTGTTGTACTAGATGAGGGAGTTTTCTTAAGACCGAAATTGTACTCTATGCAAATAGCAGTTTCAACAAATAATGGTATAGAAGTGAAGTCTTCAGCAAAGAAAGCTAAAGGTACAAAAAAGGATGTTGTAAAGAAATATTTATCACATTCAGATTATTTAGGATGTCTTGAGACTGGCAAAGATGTTTATCGCAATCAATCGAGATTTCAAACAAGAAATCATCATATTTATACTATAACACAAACAAAAAAAGCACTATCTGCCTTTGATTCAAAACGATACTGGTTAGACTGTGGAATCTGTAGTTATGCTTATGGACACTATAGAATTGCTGATGCACTGAGTAATAATCTAAATCCAGGATGATGTAATACTTGTAATATTGGTGAATTAAAGAAAATTTAAACTACTAATATATATGCCAAAACGAAAGAGTGAAAAAATTGTTGAACCTGAAGCAAAAATAAAAGTCGAACATGATATTCGAGAAACAACAAAAGAGTTATATGAATTACAAATAGAAATGGAATATGACAGAGCAGAAGAAGAGTTAATTTTGAGATGGCAGGAATAAATTTATATTAATAAATAAAATTCATTATTATAGAAATGGAAAATGTTGAATATGAATCTGAAGAGTCCGACAGTGATGATCCTCCAGAAGAATCAGAATACGAAAGTGATGGATATGAAAGTGAATATGAAAGTGAATACAATTACGTAAATGAAGAAGATGAACTATAAAAAATTTATATTTATATAGAATGAATGCTTCTAAAATTTTTAGTTGCGAACAATCAAGAGATATGGCTCTTAAAATTTGTTTACAAAAGTTAAGGAGAGTAGATCAGAGAATTGTCAAGCATTCACTTGATAAACTTATTCCAGACTTGGATAGCTCGTACACTGCCGTTCTCGTTGAGATTTGCGATACCTGTGATAAACTAATGGAATGTAGAAGTAAAATAAATGAAATGTTATCAGAAAAGAAATCAAAAACTCCAAAAACTAAACAAGGCGTTCAGATTAATTAATTAATTTTGAATTAACTGTTTTTCTTAATAGTATATATGGATCCAGAAATAACAAATTAAAAAATTAGTAGTACAATTTAAGATTTTAGTCAAGGTAGAAAATTAAAATTAACTGATAAACTTATTAAAATTATATTTGAAATGTGTACCCATAAAGATAAATATGAGGAACTTAAAATTAAAGCAAGAGAGGTAATAAAGAATTAGATGTTTTGTATTTTTTTATAATAGTATAGGAAATGTCGACAACTGAAGTATCTGACCCAAATCTCGCTACATCTGCAACTCTGCTGAAAGCATATGTTGACTACCTTGTAAAGTCTAGAATGACTGCTTATGATCAACAGACACTTGACTCAGATATCTCAATTATGACAGATACATCTGTAAAAAAGTTTTATATTGATGAGTGTGATATTGAAGCACAAAAGGTTATTGATTCTGGAATGGCCAGTATAACAAGTGATCTTGAAGCAACAGATAGAACTAAAGTTGATACTCTTCTTGATACACCTGGAGAAATATCTAGTTATACAACATGGATTGCAAGCCAGATACCGGCACTTTCAACAGTTATCTCAGGCGTTGCAGGAATAAAACCAGATATCTCTGGAATTGTTAAGGATGAATGCTATGCAATTCTACCTGACATCTCTGATGGAACTAGTGCAAGACAAAAGGCAACACTTGCTGCTCTAGTTGCTCCAGCTGCTCCAGGGGTTGTTGCATATCCGAATGTCCCAGTTTCTGATACAATTCCAACAACTGCATTGTAAATAATTTATCTATATAGAAATGAATGTAGAAACTAGAAGTAAAGATTGTCTAACAGTTGCACAAGGGCAACCGACTATAAAAATTTGCTCATATCCCATGGGAAGAATTGAAGATATTAGGAGTACACTATTAGAAGCATTAAGATTAGTTTTAGAGTAAAAAGCTTTAAGAGTAAATCATTCAGAAAAAGAAATGGCATATATATTTAAAAAAGTTAGGGATGGGTCAATCTTTTCAGAGTTTCTTAAAGATTTAAAAATAGATAAAATAAATAGTCTTAAATCAGATGCATACTCTAAAAAAATAGAGTTAACAAAACAATTAACAGGAAAAGAATATAGTATACCAACAGAGCTTATTAAAGAAAGCCTAGATTGGAAAGTTTAACTACCTACATTAGAAGTAATTAAGTTTCGATTTGGATGAATAACAATATCAGCTAGATAAATTTCAATAACGTCGAAGTTACTTGGAGTTACCATATTACCATAATTCAGAACTGGAAAATGTATAGTTAATGTAATATTATTAGTAGAAATATCAAATTGTGTTATATAATCACTTAATAATAACATATAATTATTTTCAACTCCATAATAGGTAATATTAAGAAAATTAGAGACAAAGAAATTTGGTGAATATAATTTATGATAGTAGTTTATAACTACAAAATTTATTAAATTATCAATATATATAATAAATTTTAGTTTAACATCAAGATATTTTACTCTAGTTAAATTAGCATCCTTTAATATAATTGATTTTTCAGTTATTTGTTTTTTTCAAACAGCTAGGATTACAGTTTTGTCATCGAAAATATTTAAAATCTTAGGAACTCCAGGACTCATCTCATAAATATCTTTTACTTTAAAATCTAATCCAAAGTAAATTATTTGCGATTCTTGTATATCTGATTTTCTTGCTAAATAATGATTTTCATTGAAAGTGAGGCTACTATCAAAACCTGACAGATTTTCTATCTTACTGAAACTCAAAGAACCTGTATCAATTTGTGGAAGATCGTGTTGTAAAAGTTCTGAGAGATCTCTATTTGGTAGATATATATTAAAAACATCACTTAATTGTTTACCATTATTTATTTCACCTACAACTATTAGTTCATCAACTGTTAAATCGCCATTTACTGTGTAATCTGCCTTTGTATCAGTATACTCTTGTGTAGCGATATCATTTCCTTTTATCGGAGCTAGTAGATTGGTATATTTTTTTGAGTTTGCAGATATATTTCCTCGTATAAATTGATCTGAATCTTTTCTCATATAGCTGTTATCAGCAAATGATTTTCCAACAGCTTCTAAAGGATCTACATTGCTTCCAGTATTTACTATTCTATTATTAGACATATCCAAGGCTCCAATCATTTGTAAATCTTTTCTATTTAGCATTATGCTATTGCTATATAAACAGTAACGTTTATTTCTCTATCTAACAAACTCGACCCACATATAAAAGTAGAACTAGCAACTATTTTTCTGCTAGAATTTAAAATATAGCTGCCATACAATTGATCAGCTTGCGTTGTTAGTGTTGATGGTGGAGGCATAAGTGCTTTTGTTACTCCAGAAACTTCATATGTCACTCCAATAACAAATAAACCTCTTTGAATCATAATGTTGTTAATGTTATTAATCCATCTACCTCTAAATGTTCTGCTATATAGTTGTGTTGTCAATGACCCATCCATTTTTCCTATAAAATATACAGCTGTAACATTTCCTCTTATTCCTCGAAGATAGCCAAGATTTACTCCATCATTTGGATTTACAGAAGCATTTTTTATAATTATTGGATTATTATTCATATTCAAAGGACCATTCATTCTTGCATCATTATATTTTACATAATTAGCATCCATATATGCAACAGTTGCAACATTAGTTGCTAATGATGGTGTTGCTGAATTAGCAATATTTAATTTTCCTTCTACAAATAAATCTCCATTAATAGATCCACCAGTTTTTGATATTTTAGTATCTGCATAATCTTTTGTAGCAGCATCACTTGGATTAACAGGATTAGCAAGATCTATCACTCTATGATTATTCATATCAAGATCACCATCAGCAGTCGTACCTCTTGATACTTTTGTTACAAAGTTTGCATCAATATACTTTCTGTTTACAGCATCTGTAGAATCAACAGGATCTCCAAGATTTTTTAGTAGATTTTGATTCATATTTAAAGATCCATTCATAATATCTCCAGTCTTACGAATGTAGTTTTTTTGCTAGATCCTTTTCTACGATATCCAAGCGACATTCTATACAATAGTAATAATAAAATCAATATATGTAATATTACTTGCAACTCTTAAATTATCTATCATATATGTGCAGGTTCCATCAATATTTACAACTAAAAGAAGAGTACCAGATACGCCATAAGTGTTGTCGCTAGTTAACTCTAAAAACGTTCCAGTAGTATTAGAACACCATAAAATATTGGATACTGCTTGAAAGTTCGCTACTGGACCAGCAACAAAAGTTTTATAAGGTGTTGCATAGCCTACAACTTGACCTTGTTGATTAAAAACTGCAATATCTGCAGGAGTTGTTTCTAATGTAGAACTTTCTGTTCCTGTTCCATTTACATCAATATTAAATATGTTTAATGGAACAATAATTGAAGCATTTGTAAAACCAGTAAGTCTTAAGTATAAAGTAGAGCATTTATAAGAATCAACAGATTGCTTTGTTACAACATCTGAATTTTTTAAAGAGGTAATTCTGTTTGATCCTAGATTAAGAGTACTATTAGAGTTACCATTAAAAACTTGAGTTATACTTTTTAGTAATCCATAGTGTATTACTTTGTAAGGTCTAGAATCTTGAAAATCAGTTCCATCAGCAGATCTTCCAGATATTCCTTTAACATTTTTACAATTAAACTGGGATCACATTTTTGCGCTATTCTTTGGAAGTAATTCAGATAAGTTAGAAGCAGAAGCTATTTCTCCTGAAACATTAGTTGCTACAGTATTAAAGAAGTCTGAATTGAGAGCATAATCTAATCTAATTGCATCTCCATCATTTACTGGAAAAACAAGATTTTTAATACAATTTCCATTAGCATCAAGGTCGCTAAAAATATTACCATTAATCTTACTAATATTATCCATTCTTATATATATGGAAAAAATAAAATCTGGCTTAGATACAACTAAAGAAGTATTATCAGGAACAACAACTGCAACAGAACTAGGCTCAAAAGCGATAATAAAAGTTGCTCCAAAGATTGCATTGAAGCTAAGTCTGAGAGCCTCAAATAGGATTGCAACAATTGTTCCAAAAGTTTTGCAGTCATTCAAAGTAATTGGAACTGCTACAAAAGCACTTGGTGGATTTCTATCAGGAATAACAGGAATTGTAGATTTAGGATTATTCATAAAAGAGATTGTCGATGATATTGCTTCAGGAAAATATGGAAATGTCTTTTGGAAAACAATTGCAGATAAAAAAAGGACTGTCAAAAATGGTAGCATCCTTAGACGTTGGCTATTACATAAACGAGATTTTGCTAGAAGCGGAAAGAGCTAAATCTGATTGGTACTTAGATCCTAGTAGATTTCTTTCAGAGACATTCGGAGAGGAAATATCTTGGGATGCTTCCCAATTAGATACAAAAACTTGGAGTAAGAACTTTCTTGAAGTAAGATCAGGAGGATTTTTACCTGCAATTCCAGCAATGAAAGCGAGTATAGCTTCAATTATTGGCGCAGTTGGCTTGGGAGTTTCCATAGCTGTAACTGTAGCAGGATTGATTAAGAAGATTATTGACTCAACAATGTATACAGCTAAGGCACCACCAATAAATACGCATGAGGAACGAATGAGTGCTTTGAGTTTACAAAGTGAAAGACTAAAGAATGCAATTACAGACATTAAAAATATGATAGAATTACTTGATAGAAACATTCATATCGATTTGAGTGAAAAAGTGCAGAATTGTGAGGTTAAAAACAGATTAGATTATCTTAAAACAGGAAAAGATTTAGTTGAAAAATCTGGCGTTAGTTATAGCGATGAGTTAAAAAGAGATATAAAAAAGTAGAAAGTAGTACAATTGGAGGAAAAAAGTCATGCGATTATAAAGCTGAGAGTGCAATGCTACTAGCTAATCTGTTTGCGCAAGGTAAATCACAAGAAGAAATATATAATGAAATGATAAAACTAAGAGATGAATTAAAATCCAGATGTCAAAATTGAAAGTCTGTGTAGCGAACTAATTTATTCTCTTCTGTTAAAGTATAAGTAAAGTTTAATCTCGCGAATTGTAAATGGAGACGTATTGCTGCAAGGTCACGCACTTCAGCAGCTTTCTCTGCAGAATCAAAATAACCCAAATGATATCTAACTCGATCTATTGAAATGCGTGAAATCCACTTTTTATTATGTGAGTGCCAATTCACACCTATTAAATTTGAAGTATTATTTTTTCTTATACCTTTTTTTCTTTGATTTTCAGAATGAGTTGCTAATCTAAGATTGCTTATTCTATTATCTGATCTTATTCAATTCACGTGATCAATTTCCGAAATTGGCATTTCATTATCCATTATCATCCATACAATGCGACGTGCTTGATAAATTTTGCTATCTATTCGTATTTCTCGATAACCGCTATGATGAATTGTTCCTGCTTCGCAGCCAGATCTTGCTCTTCCTCTTCTATTTACTCTCCAAAAGAGTTTTCCAGTATCTGGATTATAGTCTAAAAGTTGCATAACTCGATTTCTAAAGCTAGAAATTTGATTCATTTCTTAATATATAATAGTTTAATTTGTCTTTAAATAAAATTTATTTTATTATAGAATGGAATACCGTGAGGTAAAGTTGAAGCTGTCAGATCCTCAAGTAAACTTGATAAATAAGTCTGACAAACCTATTTCAATCAGACTAAAAAAAGAAGACCTATCAGGCACTATTGTTATCTTTGTAACAAAAACACAACTAAATAAAATAGAAAAGTGTAGATCAAAAAACACTGGCTTACAACTAAATCTTTCTCTAAAACAACTGAAACGTAATAGAAAGGTCGGCTCGGGCATTGTTGATCTAATAAACAAACTGTCTGGTGGAAGGGAATTTCATCTGAAACTACCAAATGGTATTAAATCAGACAATGTACCAGGCGGAAGTTTTAACAATACGGGAAAATACTCATATGTTGGTCCAGGAACAAAATTCACTCAGATAATGCAGCAAGGCTATTCAGGCGTAAATGATCTTGATGCACGTGGTCTCATCCATGACCATGATTATACCGAAACCTCATCTATGCCTGAGCCTCAAAGAACACAAATAAGAAACTTGTCAGACTTGGTATTAGCTGAATTTGCTGCTAGAATTGCGCTTGACCCAAGACAACCAAATTATGTACGTGAAGATGCTAAAACGGTTGCAGCTGTAGGCCAAATTAGGCTTAGGCATTGCTGGTGGATTAAACGATTCATTTGCTACTGATTTTCTAAAAGATAAAGTAAGTAATCCTGCTAGTAGTAAGTAATCCTGCTAGTAGTAAGTAATCCTGCTAGTAGTAAGTAATCCTGCTAGTCTGAATAAGATAAAAAACTATGCTCGTGGAATCGTTGATAGGATGCTTGATATCACTCGGAAAAAGGTCTAAAAAAATTTAACTTAAAAATTAACTTTAAAAACTCTGCTGGATTGAACATTGATCTTTTTGGTGAACTATAAACTTTTACTTGGTCAATCTTTAGTCTAATATTTAATCTTTCTTTGTTATTATAATATTCTTTTGAAACATAACTTCCATCAAGAATTCCAGCGATACAAAAATCATTTCCTAATTTTATAATTACATCTGCAGGACTAGATACTTTAATTTGTTTATTATTCTCATCAAACATAATACTAGGTTTCTTTCCAAAATCTAATCTAATTCCAATTGTTGACCTTGCACTAGCATCAAATGCTTTAAATTCTAACTGTTCACTTGATCTATCTACAATGTTTTGAATATAAGGAAGTGATTCTTCTGTTATATACATCCACACACTAAGATAAGGTTTTGAATCTTTTGAAGTTTTCTCTTCAACATGAACGTGTGCAGGCTTTCCTTTAGGAATGACAACTGCAGAATTTTTGAGGACTACAAATTTCTTTTCTTAATTTTCCATTCTATATAGTGGAATTAGTTTGCTTAATTCAAATTAATAATTGCATGACTGTACCAAAATCGACAAATTCCATTAGTTTAAGGAAGATTAAGCACCTCATTCCACAATCCGTTTGATTAAACTTTTGCAGTTGAAAAGTCTGAAAACTTGGTGTAACACCGAAATAATTAATCACTTCTGGCATTGGAGGAGCACCAAACGAATCAAAATAAAAACATCGATTACCTATTTTTTTAAGAGCTACCCAATGATATATTGCTAGATCTGATTTACCAGTATTGCAAATGAGGCACTCATTCTCTTCTGGAGAACTTAATTCATCTCTTGCAAATACACCTCTGAAATTTTGTATATCTAATTCTTTCACATAGTGATTTATTTCGAGATCAGTTAATGGTGTACTTTTTACTTTTTTTAAACTGTTGATAGTTTTTCTTAGTTCAGAAAGTATTTGTTCTTTACTCATCTCACCACCTAACTTTTTCCCATGGGCTAGAACTCCAGCACCTAACTTTTTCCCGTGGGCTAGAACTCCAGCACCTAACTTTTTCCCATGAGCTAAAACTCCACTGCCACTTTCTGATCTAAGCTTAAGAAACTTTGACTTTTTACTTTCGCATATCACACAAATTGCTTTAATCATTCCTCTAAGACCTTTTATACTATCGATCTCGACATATTCCTCATGAATTCTATCTGTTGGCTTCTTACATTTCAAGCAGTAAATTTCCATTTCTATAATATAAAAACTTTTTTTAGTATAGGAAATGTCTCTTCGAGTAAGGGCGTTTAATTTTGGACAAGATATAGATACTGGTCATAAAGAACCTTTGCCAAATGTTCCAATCAGAGCTTTAGTTTTAGGTCCATGTGGTTCAGGTAAATCAAAACTGATAATGAATTATTTATTTTATGGAATGGTTAATTATGACAGTTGTACAATTATTGCTTCAAGTTTAGACCAAAAGTTGTATCGTGGACTTATGTCAATGACAAAAGAAAACAAAGCTTACTCATGGGTGAATGGTATTGATGCTATGCCAGAAGTAGACTCGTATAAGAACTGCAAGAATGTAGTTGTACTTGATGATTTAATGACTGAGGATCAGACAAAGATATTTGACTATTTCACACGAGGAAGACATAAAGGTTTAAACATTTTCTAACTTGCTCAAGGCTGTAAGAATATACCTAGGAGAGAAATAAGAAACAGTGTAAATTTAATAGTAATCTTTAAGCAAAACACAACTGACATTGAGTATATCCGTGATGCATACGTTGTAGATATTGATAAGAAACAATTTAGAGAATGGGTTAACTCTTGCACTAGAAACCGTTTTGGATATTGCGTAATAGACCTAACTAAGACTGAAAGTGAAGGCAGATTTTGGTCTGTTGATTCAGAGGGAAAGCAATTAATGACATTTTTTAATTCTTAATAGATATAGTAAAATGTTTAATGGAAAAATTTACTCAAGTGGTAAAAAGCCTTACAAAGGTAGCGTTCAAGAGGCATTAGATTATGAATCTAAACTGCAAAACCTGCAAGATTTAAGAGATGCAAACATTCTTAAAAACTCTGGTGAGATACAAAGAATAGAGTCAGAAATAGCTGTTAGAGATGCTGCTGAGCATAGACTAAATGAGCAAGCATTAGAGAGATCTACTGATAACTCAGGTAAAGTTGTAATCGAGAAACTTAAAAGAGTCAGACCTAAACTTGCTTTACAGATAGAAAATAAAGAACAACTTCAGAAAGTTTTGCGACAAAAACCAGACATATCAAGTACTATTCAAAAAGCAAGAACCGCTGTTAGTGAAGGAAAGCATAAAAACGCAATTACTATAGCAAATCAAGCAAAGACATATGCAGCAAATCCAGAAATACGAGAAGCTATTGATGCTGCTCAAAAAGGTTTAGCTGAGGTGTTTAATATAAATCCAACTACTGGCACTCCAAAGAAAACTGTTGTAGTACAAGATTATGAGAAATCTGAACTAATTAAAATCTAAGATAAATCATAACTAATTAAAATACTTAAAGAAAAAAATGGATATGTCCCAAGTTATGTATCAAGAATAATAAATGAAATTGATAGTACAAATAAAGATTTAAAACTATATGAGCTAGGAGTAAAACTTACTAATGAAAAAATGTATACTGCTGAACAAGAGCTAGAACAAACTGCTCATGATGTCTTAGAATACGCTATGGATTATTATACTAAACTTGATGGTAAACAAATGGATGAATTAACCAAAGCATATGAATCAACAATTGATAAAAAGAAAGATTTACTTGATATTATTGAAGCAAAGAAAACTGGTGGAATATCAAAACCAATAAGAAAGATTGTTGAAAAACCTAGTGAGGAAAATCTTTCTACTGTTATTTCAGAGCTGGACAAAAAGAAAAAAAGAAGTGTAAAAGAGCAAAGAGTTTTAGATTATTTAAGACCAAAAGTTGGCAAAGGAATAGAAATAATACCATTAGTTGTGAAGAATGATTCAGAAGTATTTGATAAGATTGAATTGTGGATTCGAGAGCTTGCTGCTGGAAATACTGGAGTAGTAAATTCTATTAGTGCTGCTGTTGATTACCTTGCAAAATCTAGAAAAGTTCCAAAGTCATATGTTGCTAAAATTAATAAACTTGTATATGATATATAGAGAATGTCAGATCTTCTTGATGTGGTAAGGATATTCTAAAGAATGTTGAGGCAATCAAAAAAGATACCATTGCAGGTAAGGAAGGATACGTTTTATATAACTGGAACTACTAATCCTATTGCCGTAAAAATAAATAATCCAATAAGACTTAAGAACAAAAGGTTTAAGGTATGCTTCAAAAAATTTGTTGGTACTAACTCTATTAAAAATATAACAAATAAGAATAATACTTTTGTTTACAGAGTTATAGGTGGAAGTGAACGAGAAGTAATTATTCCTCCTGGAATATATGCAGCTGTTTCTGATTATGTAAATATTGGAATTGCTGATACAATAAATAATTCTATTGTATTATCTGGAAGTGATAAGTTTCTTTTAGGTATTGATACTGCTACTTCTAATTCTTGGATTACTATGCCTGCTGATTTTACATTTGTTGCTGTTAAGTCTACAATAGCTCCTTTACTTGGATTTACTGGAACTGTTTACACAACTGATAAAACATTGCCAATAAGCACATATACTGCACCTCCTGGAAAACAATTTATGCAATTAACTACAGAACCAGGAACTAAAATTACTTCAGAAAATGAAGTTTTAGTTTATGACTTGAATTTAATTATTGTAAATTGTAAGTTGGTTGCTAGTGGAACTAGTTACATAAATAATATCGAAACACAAGCTCTAAGAAGTTTTGCTTATAATTTGTATCCTTGGGAACAAATGGTATGTAGCCGAATACTTTTGAATATCACAATCTTGTTGGAGAATCCATTTCTGATATATTGATTACAATTACAGATCAAAATTCAAAAATTTAAGATTTTGGTTTTCAATAAATTACTGTTATAATTGAAATTATTGAAATATAATATAAGAATGTCTATAAGAATCACTGGGACTACCAGTTATGATTCAAAGACTCTCGTTCCTCCATTGTTGCTTGGATCTGATTCTGGTTATTACAAAATAGGCTTACGGAGAGTTGAGTTTACGTATACAAACAGAATAATATCAAATATTACTACTGAAGTAAACGATTTGCTTTAGTATAAAGCAGTTGCAGCTCCACTCAATTATTCAGTCGCTATTCCAGACGGATTTTATGATAGTCAAAAGTTTGTTTATGCATTAAATCAAGCATTATCAGCTGTAAAACCAAGCTCTATGCTCATCAATCCTGCCAATACAAGTAGTACTGAAATAAGATTTGGCGTCGATGCTGATGATAAAAAAATAATAATGCAAGTTATTGGTGATTTTGTTGTATTACTCGGAACAAATCAAATTCTGGAGTGATTAACTCTATTGGAGATACTTTAGGATTTAGTTCAAATTTGCAAGGCACATACGATGCTGCAATGGTTGGTGGAACGCCATATGAAGCTATAGAAAAAGCAATGTATTTTTCTGGTACTTACAAGGCTTTGAATAACATGCAGTTGCCAGATAATTCTGGAGTAAAATTGATAAGCATTGATTGTGATCTTGTAGATCCTAGTAAGAACTATGTTGAACATAAAAAAGGATTTTTAGAGCAGTCTTCATCTTTACATTTAATTGACATTGATGATATTGATGCAGGAGAGAAGGTTGACGTACATGTTCCAAATATTTTATTCTTGCCTACTCGTGGAGACATTCATGGTGTTAGCAATATTGTAATTAGTTTAACAGATCAAAATAGAAATAAAATAAATACTATTACAGATGTTATAGCTACAATAGAAATTTCTAAATAATATAGGATGGGTAGCTATGCCAGAATTGGTCATGGTAGAATAAGTGGTGGAAAATATTATGGATCTGGTGTTCTTGACAAGATAATTGAAGGTGTTGGAAAAGCAGCGCCTGTGCTTACTGGACTAACTGGGCTTAGCATGAACATTGCTAATAGAGGAATTGAAATGCATCAAGCTAGAAAATTAACTGAATTACAAACAAAGAAAGAAAAGATTGACCAGGAGTATGCTAATAAACGTAGAGGCATTGATGATAAAGCTGAAGAGGAAAGAAGAAAGAAAGAATATGAGTATGAATTAGGAAAAAGAAAGAAAGAAGAAGATTATGATAGAAAGCTTAAAGAGATTGATCTTGAGATAAAACGAGCTATGCTTAACAAACTTAAACCTAAGAAGAAATATAAGGCAAAAATGGAGGATTCTGACATTGAGGATTATTCAGAAACGTTAAAGGAAAATGATCCTAAGGCATACAAAGAAATAGAAAGAGTTATAAAAGAGAAATCTGTTGTACCTGCTATTATGCCTGCAACAAGAGCTGATGGATACGGAGGATACATGAAAAAAGTTGGTGCTGGTTTATACATTCAGAATAAGAAATAAATTTTTACTTTTTTATATAGAGAAGAAATGGCAAGTGCACCGATTGACACCATACTCGAATTCGGCGATCCTAGTTTTCCTAATTATAAGATTAAAGATTATCAATTTCGAGAGTTTTATCAAACAAATGGAAATGAAACAGATAGTATTGCTAGTAAACTTGTAACATTTACTGTTCCTGGTGAACAACAAACATGCTATGTACTTTCCGATGGATATCTCTTACTTGAAGGTCAAGTGCAAGTACCTAATACTGGAGCTGATGCAGCTACTAGAGCTTTTACAAACTTTAAAAGAACGCTTGCTGCTGGATTAGTTAACAATGCTGGTGCTTGGTTATTTAGTAGCATGAGAATTAGACTTGGTGTTGAAGATATTGAAAGTCTTCCATTAAAAGAAGCAGTTGGAAGTGTTTCAACTCTCATGGGTCTTCTATGTTATCCAAATGATTACAACAGAAGTGAAGGACCTGCAACTGGATGGAAAAAAGATGAAGCAAACTCATTGGATGATATGAATACTGGTCTTACTTCATACGTAAGTCCTAATGCATCTGGAGCAACAACTTCAAATAATGGCTTCATTTATAGAAGAGGTATTATAAACAATATTATTGACGCTGACGTTGATGTTGGAACATTTAGCATTGCACTTCCTCTAGCAAGACTTTCTGGTTTTCGTGCTGATATGAATAAAATACTTTATAACATTCCTTTTACTCTAGAAATGACTAGAGTTGGAGGAGATGATAAAAACTTTATTTTGACTGGTGCATCTGCTGCTGCTGGAACTAGCACAAATGCTATTGCGACTAGGGGAGCTGTTGTTGCTGCAAATGATGGTGCCTATACAACTTTTAGAGTTGCTATGTCAAAAATGAGATTAGTTGTTCCTTGTGTAGCACCTAAAGAAAGTATTCAAAGAGCACTTGCTGATATATCAAGTGAAAGATCTAAGAAAATAAGGCTTAACTATAGAGTTAGACGATATGAAAATATTAAAATAACTAGCCTTAACTAAGGACTTAAATTTACTAAATCTCTTTCAGTTCAAAATACAATTGATAAAGTTAGATGGTTGATTTTTGCAGCTCAAAATTATAATAAGTTTGATAGCTACACCGGCAATCCTTGCACATATAACCATTGTGATATTAAGAATGTTTCTGTGCTTGCTAATGGTTCTAAACAATATCCTTCTGCCTTAAGATCTGGTGAGCCTAAAAAAGAAAAATGCTCTCCATCATATATGGATTTTACAACATTCAGAAAGCAATATCTTGGGCTTAGTGAGATTGCAAACCCTGTTGGTGTAACTTATCCTGAATGGTTATCACTTTATCCTATTCAAGTTATTGATCTGCAATATAATGATGAACCTCTTAGAGTCACTTCTAGACTTGATGTAACTGTTGAATTTAATTCTGCTTTACCAACTGATGGTACACAAATAATGATTCACTATTTAACTATTTGTGAGAACACTGCAGAGCTTACATCAAATGGCAATGGAGAAAACTTCACTTGCAATAAAGGTGTAACTGTATATGATGGAAGTGACATTTAAAAAAATTTAAACCAGAAATATAATGAATAAATTTGATTTTGTACAAGGTTCAGATGAGTGAAAAAAATCAATGTCTTTGAACATTGGAGGCTCAGAGGTTTACTCAGTGCTTGGAAATGATCTAGTATTTGGAGATCAGACTGAAACTGATATAGAATTAATTGCAAATAGAAAACTAAAAAAATACATTGCTAACAATTCTAGTATGAGATTTCCTCCAATGATATTAGGTAAAGTATTTGAACCTATTGCTGCAAAGTTTTTAGAAATGAAACTAAAAGTAAAACTTGATAATGCAAACGATTGTTTTAGTAGTGATGGTGTATACAGATATTCTCCTGATGGAATAATAGATAACAATACTTTAGTTGAAATAAAATGTTTATGGAGCAGAAATATCATTGATGATTTTATACCTAAACAATATCATGAGCAGTGTTTACTTGGTTTACATGTTTTGAAACTTAGTGAATGCTTTTACTCTGAGTTTGAGATTTTTGTTCCTGGATTGAATTGTGAAGAACCTCCACCAGATTATGTAGCAGCTGGAAATGTAAGAATTCCTAATACTGATTTGGATATGCCAATTAGAGAACCAATTTGTATGCTATTACTTAAAGATGAAAAGTATTTCGATTCTGAATTTGACATTATAAGCAAATATGGCAGATTTAATAATAAGAAAGCAAATGGTTATGATATAAAGTATTAACAAAAGGAATGCAATGATCATTAAACTTGTAAAATACTTCCCTAATTATGATTATATAAGAAATCATACTCTCATGCCAATGTCTAGGAAAGAATTTACACCTTGTACTCATAGTATATTTATTAAAAAAAATGTTTAATCAAATTCCATTATGTTAGAGTGTGATAAGATAAACAACGAAGTAGGCGAAAACACTATGCCGAGCGATAGCGAGTCTAGTGTCGAGCGAGTAGTTGGGTTTTGAAAGTTATGGAGACTAGTGGTCTCAGACGAAGACACTCGATCGAGCGACAGCAAGATTGAGGGTCGAGGCTGAGCCCTAGGCTCTATAACGTTCAAAACATAACTACTTTCGGCGGCGGCGAGTGCACGAAAAGCGATCGCCGCCGTCTGGCTGCAGCTCTAGCCGCCGCAGCGAACGGAGCGAACGCTTGCCGCCGCCGCCGCCGCCGCCGCCGCCGCCGCCGCCGCCGCCGCCGCCGCCGCCGCCGCCGCCGCCGCCGCCGCCGCCGCCGCCGCCGCCGCTGAGCCAGCGAGTCGAGCAGAGCTCCTGACACCGCGGCATTTCACTGGCGAGCGACCTCTTCTCATGCTGGCTAGGACAGACGCTGCGCTCGCAGCGTCACCCAGGGAAGATTCCTCAGTCATCTCCTAGCGACGGACCGGTACCTCCCTCTCGGAGACTCGCTTATATCGCTAGCTGACCTTCGCACTCGGTCAGCAGCAGAATTTTGTAAATTGAATGACAATAAAACCAACTTACTAGTTATGGGTAAATCGAGTGCTACTCGAAAATTGAAAAGCCAAAACCTCCAAGCGGCTCAGCCAGCTTAATGATAATAAAAATATTTCATTTTTACAGCGCCCTTAGACAACTTAATCTCTATGCAATAATCTCTGCCTCTTCACACGTGCCGCGAGGCTCGAGCCGGTGACCGCTTTCACCAACTACATTCACCGTGACCGCGGGCGTTGAAGGCGAGCACCTTAACCACTGGGCTAAATCAGCACGGCATATTTCCTGTAGCCTATAGGGTAGAGCCTTGACTTCCGAGTTTATTTCGTTCCGTGATGGAGCTCCAAACCCAAATATCTCGTGTTTCAAATTGATTCTCCTCATTGAAATGCCATACATCCGTTAAGGACTCCCAAAAAAAACACCGCAATTGTTTTCGTTGTTTTTAAATTAGGAAATTTACTTACAAATAGCGAATTTTGTATAAAAGCACGCTGTAAAGAATGAACTCAATAAACTGGCTACTGTTAAGTGGGATGTACAACATTTATCTTGGAGATCAGATGACTTAAAGAAACTGATGAAGTTGGAAGAGAAAGGCTGCAATGAATAACTGAATCGCTATTGGCTGGGTGTTTTATGCTCTTTTCGCCACGCTTTCCTCACTTTCATCTGCACGAGTTTTTGATCAAAACCTGTCCAATGAGGTCTGTTTCATCTTCCCTTTCAGAATGTTTCTGAAATTGATGTTAGGCAAGTGTTACTAAATAGCTTCGTCGCATGCCCAGTTGCAACTGAAGTTTCTCAGATATTCCCAACATTCCTTTATCTCACTCGTAGAGATGACCTTCTCCGCGTGACTTATCGCCAGTAAAATTTACGTCAGTGCTGCTGAGTCCGTAGCTCCTTTAGTCAGTCCTCCATTGTCAGTTCCTAGGAGTTAGCTCCTCAATGAGCTCTCTGATGTCACTTTCGTCTAGGCCCAAGCCCGTGGACTTGCCGAGGGATACAATCTCCTCCACCGCTGCCGCTTCGGGTCCGAGTCTTTCAAAAGTTCGTTTCAGACGCAACCTTAGGCTACAGCTTCTTCTACGCAGAGGTCAATGTCCTCTTTTTAACATCCTGTCAGGCCATATCCATAATTCTGGGGCATGTCAGGATGTCATAGTCGTCCTTCCAGAACTCTCGAAGAGTTAGGTGAGCGTGTGCTCCCCCGGTCACCTCAAGGAAACGGGCAGAAGAGATGCTCGTTGAAGTGCCTTTTGAAATTACATCATCACCTGCTGGTCTGTGGGCTGCAGGAAATGGGATTGTGTTGGGTGGAAGGTAAACATCCGGTATAAACTTGAACTTTTCGAGTTTAGCTGGTTGAGCAGGTGCGTTCTGTCCAGGACGAGAGGGGCACGCAGGGCATGCAGGGTCCATTGTCCTGGAGACGTGCTACTTAATCCTAGCACCAAGGACGAATGTCACCCAGTCCTCAAAAAATTTCTTGGCGGCCCTTGCCCTCGGGTTTGCCCTCCACACGACCTGCAGGTTTCCTTTCAGAATCTTGTGCGACCTGAAAGCGCTCTGAGGTCATTCCGTCATTCGGCAAAAACGAGCAGCGGCTTAATCTGCCGTCGCCGCTCGCGCATTGGTGCACACAGTGCGAGTGCGAGTGCGAGGCGGCCTGTCCTTGCTTCGTGGGCTTGTGCTCTGGCATCCTCATCTCCTCTGCCGTTATATAAGTCCTGCTTGGCATTATCTTCCACCAGAGTCTCGTCTCGTCGCATTTGAAGACTTGCCAGGGGGTGTATCCTTTATGAACTCAACAATGTCAAGACTCAAAATAATCACTCGTCTAACTGTCGCTATCTTCGACATTTGGAATGGTGACGATACTCTCTCCATCTTCCTCGTTCATATCACAGGCTTGAAATTTACTGGAAACTCGGCCATCATCGTCAGCTTCATAACATTACTAAAATTCGGGCTTCTTTAGATAAGGATACCACGTCCAAGTTGGTCCATGCATTCGTGACATCTCGTCTCGACTTCTGCAACTCACTGCTTACTGGCCAACCACCATGTGCGATCAGGCGATTGCAGCTGGTGCAAAACTCTACAGCTAGGCTTGTCTGTCGTGAGCGTCGCAGTTGCCACGTTACTCCACTTCTCGCCGACCTGCACTGGCTACCAGTCAAGCAACGGATTGACTTCAAGGTTTTGTCGCTCACTTTTAGGTCCCTTCATTCTTTGGCTCCAGCCTACCTCTCCGACATACTCCCCCCATCAGGCCAAGCATCGTACCACCCACTTTTCGGAATCCAACAGTCTGGAAATACCTCGTTCAAACCTTAAATCCTTTGGAGACCGTGCATTTACTTCGTATGCTCCCAAAGCCTGGAACTCCCTCCCGACCTGAGTCAGAACATCCCCTGACCTGACCTCATTTAAAAGGAACCTAAAAACACACCTATATAGGACAGCATTTAGTGGGTCCCTGTGATTCGTCCTTGATGTGCTTATGCGTGCTGACACTGTGCATGCTGCCACTAACCACATTCGCATGCTGACCCTGTGCATGTCACCCCTAACCATATTATTCATTTCGTTTGTTTTTTTCAAGCATGATTTTACTTACCATTCAATTGCATTTAAGTTTGCAGCAAATTTTAAGCGCCTAGAAAAATATTAAGTTCTCTGAGGGCGCTTTATCAAGTGCATTATTATTATTATTGTCGTCGTCGCTCTCTTCATAGACTGTGTCATAAAAATAATAATAATAATGCACTTGATAAAGCGCCCTCAGAGAACTCAATCTCTTTC
This sequence comes from Cristatella mucedo, assembly GCA_009760855.2. Classification (NCBI taxonomy): domain Eukaryota; kingdom Metazoa; phylum Bryozoa; class Phylactolaemata; family Cristatellidae; genus Cristatella; species Cristatella mucedo. The sequence goes on from WPIO01000100.1 coordinate 123,097, forward strand.
TAGGTGCTTTACATTTTCTGCAAAGGGAAACGCGACTGAAGGGTGAGTGATATCATGCTTGATAAGCAACATGAATATCATCGTTAGGGGTGACCAATCTTCAGTTTCGTCCATTGCATTTGAAATGCCACACTTCTTGAAACTTTTTAATAAACAAGCCTATCGAACACACTGGCGACCAGTTAATCTCTGTTGGGTGGCATTCAAAGCAGATACGCTTTTAGCGCAATATGAAAGCAAATAATTTAACCTTTTATGAATCTCTGCCCCCTCTCTCTCCATTGTCTTCTTACCCCAGATTTTGAAGAAAAAAGGAGTCAAGTGCGGAGTAATGCAGCAAGTAAGACAGCAAATTACAATGCACCAAATATATACAAAGAAGTCATATGTAATAGCACAAACAGAATATCGAACGATACCAATCTTCGCATCGGTGCATTGGCAAGAGCTGTTAAAGCGATCAAGATTCAGTCATGAAAACCGATGTGACGGAGCCATGATGTGGCTCTGCCATGATGTGAAGTCTTCTTCAAAGCCCATAAAACCAAGCGAGCGTTTTGAGCTTAACATATTTGTATATGTTACGCTAACTAAAAACGCATATATATATATATATATATATCGCATATATATATATATATATATATATATATATCGCATATACATATATATATATATCGCATATATATATATATCGCATATACATATATATATATATATATATATATATATCGAAACATATATATCGAAACATTTAGTGGGTCCCTTAGATTTTTCCTTTATGTGTTTAAGCGTGCTGACACTGTGCATGCTGCCACACACCATTCGATCGTGTGGCCTTTGCAGCAAATGTAAAGGGCCTAGAAAGAGATTGAGCTCTCTGAGAGCGCTTTATCAAGTGTATTATTATTATTATCATTATAACTATACTTGCATGTTAACCCTGTGCATGTCACCCCTAACCATGTAATTCTTGTTGTTTATTGAGCATTCTACCACTAGCCATTCGTTCGTGCTTCCTTTGCAGCAAATGTAAAGTGCCCAGGAAGAGATTGGTTTATCTGAGGGCGCTTTATCAAATGTATCATTATTATTAATATTAATATTATTAGAGTATATTATCTTATTTTTTATTACTATGAACGTTCTCTTACAAATTGACGGGCAATATTGAGTTTGGAATATTAGGGGTTCAAAAATTACATGAGAAGGCTTCAGATTGTCTAAAGCTTGGTACTGAAATCAACTTCAAATACCAGTTTGATTCCTTTTAATTTAATAGTTTAACAGACAACGTGCCTAGTCTGCTGAGCGCGAAGTCGGATAGAACGTTGGTATATATCATATGGCAGCACTGTTGATTTATAAATGCAAGAAATTCAGCCAAACCGATGCAGGAGCTAGATAGGCTTCCGATAGACCAGCGGATATAAAACATTCAAATAGCACCACCCTAGGAGAAGTAAATCTCTTCCTAAGCACCTTACACAAAAAATAATAATAAAAAATATTTACAGCGCTCTAAGAGAACTAAATCTCTATCTATGTACTTTAATTATGTTCGAAGGAAAGAATTTTTAATTGTTTAGCGATAGCAGCACTACCTCAGTAGCACGTGTAAGCACTAAAAGGAAAGGAAAGTTCACGTGGCCCGAGCAAATGCGACGAGGGGCATGTAGTGAGCTGCAAATGGCACGTGTCAATTGGTTTGGGATAGTGTACGCAGTTTCAGCACATCTAACACACACAAAATCAATTCACTCAGACAAAATATATCCAGCGATGAACAGTTTCTTAAGCTTCTTTTACATGTCACTAAGTCAGGGGATGTCGCGATGTGAGTAGGAAGTTATTTCCAGGTTCTGGGCGCATAAAACTGGAAGTGTGGCTGTGCTCAGTGGGTAGCCATATTTTTCTGGTCGCTGAGAAGTGGTGCGAGATATGGCTGTTTCGAGGTCACAACAGATAAGCCTAGCAGAGGAGTTCTGCACCAACAGTAACGGTCTTACTGCGCATTCTGCCCGAAATACAAATCAAGCCGCTTGATGGGCTAACCTTTAATTGCTCTTACTTTACAGGCAAGAAGACATGTGAATAGCGAGTAGCAAAAGTCTTGACGGGGTGTTACGTAAGCATGGACCCGCTTTGCGCCATGGCACCCTTATGTAACGTAGCGTATTTCCAAGTCTATAACTCCAAAATGCCACGAGAACTAACTGGATTCTACGAAGGGGAGTTTTTTTTAGCGAACTCGAAGGCGCTAAGCGGCTATCGGGGCACAGGTTATTAGTGTAAGTTCAAAGTTTTGGAGTCATTCGTAGCTGTGAGTGAACAAACTTGACAGTGACCAGATTTTATTTGGTTGATCATGAAGTGGAAGGTCATTTTCTAGCAGGACATCTACACCCCGTACTTATAGGCTACCGGAGGTGCGATGGTCGAGCGCTTTTTGCGGATTTGATCTTCCAGTTTCTTAGCGATCCTGTGTTTGCTCATAACTATCCAGTTTGATTTATCATCATTGGAAAATGGTTGCTGCTAGTCAGAGCGAATGTCAGCATTGCAAGCTGCAAATGAGCTGGGATAGTTTGTGATGCTGGAAGACATGTCGGGTTCAAAGAACAAGTAGTGATGCGCGTCAACGGCATACAAATTAAAGCTTAGGTTGAACTGAATGGGAAAGAGCAAGTTGAGCGAACTAGTGGACCGAGAACAGATCATGGGGTATAGCATACTTCAAAGACTCTACGAATTACTGCTGGCTGTTGACATCCATTCCCTGAAAGCTCCCAACGTGTAACGACATAAGCTCTTCTGGGGAAGTGCCTGTGATACCTAGGTGAGACGACACATACTCGAGAAGGACTTGTTGATCGATGGTATCGAAAAACTAATGAAAGACCTATTAAAAAAAACTCTACTGAAGTCAGCATTCTGAACAAGGTTTTTATGCAAACGCAGAAGTTTTGACTCTATAAACTGCTACTTTCTGGGCTCTAAAACTTAACTGAAACTTACTTTTAAATTTGATTTTTGGAATTAAGAGTATTACAACAGGTCTGACGTTCTGGGAACGAATTTAATTTCGGTAAAAGCGCCACCGAATGTTACTTTTTAGATTAGAGGATTTAAAGTAAGAGATTAAAAGGCCTGGTAACTCTGAGAAAAATTTAATTTATTTAGAATCTGGCTGGAACTTGCGAGCTGTAATAGAGTCGCATACTCACAATTAGGTAATGACCAGTACGTTACATCAGCCATTTGAGGCACCGATCCATTGTTCAACAATAAAAAATATAATTCAATTGTATAGCGCCCCAAAAGAACTTAATCTCTATTCAGTTGCTTCACATATGACTTGGGGCTAGAGCCCATGACCTCAGCCTGACCTTGGTCGGGGTGAGCACCTTAACGGGTGGACCAAGCCAGCTCTTTATAGTCTCAGCGCGTAGCGGTATAGCTAACTGCAGTTCTGCAGCTCTGCAGTTCTGCAGTTATAACGGTCAAATAACTGCAATACACAATCTAGGCTTTCACTTCTATGCGGATGACACTCAGTTGTACCTTTGCTTTGATCCCTCCCAGCCTTCGAGCACCTCGAATTCTCTTAGCTCCCTTGCTGCATGTATTGATGACATCCACACATGGATGGCAGCAAATTTTCTTAAATTAAATTATGATAAAACTAACTAACTAGGTATGGGCAAACCAAGTGTGATTCAGAAATTGGGATGGTTAACGCTCAAAATAGGCTCTGCCAGCATTTCTCCTTTTGAATCTGCACGAAATCTAGGTGCAATGTTCCAAAGTGACCTTTCGTTAGACGACCACATCTGTTCCACAGTCAAATCTGCCTACTTTCAGCTACATAATGTTAGAATGTGGGCTCGTTTAGACAGGGATACCACATATAAGTTGGTCCTTGCATTTGTGACATCCGTCTTGACTTCTGCAACTTCTGCTTGCTGGCCTTCCGGCATGTGCAATCAGGCGCTTACAGCTGGTGCAAAACTCTGCAGCATGGCTTCTCTGTCGTGAACGCAGTTTCCGCATCATACCACTTCTCGCTGACCTGCAGTGGCTACCAGTCAAGCAACGGATTGACTTCAAGGTTTTGTCGCTCACTTTTAGGTCACTTCATTCATTGGCTTCAGCCGACCTATCAGATCTTCTCCCCCACCAGGCAAGCATTGTACCACCCACTTTTCGGAAACTAACCGTTTACCTCTACCTCGTAAAAACCTCAAATCCTTTGTAGACCGTGCATTTAGTTCGTATGCTTTCAAAGCCTGGAAATCCCTCCCGACTTGCGTGAGAACATCCCCTGACTTGACCACATTTAAAAAGATCTTAAAACACACCTATTTAGGACAGCATTTTGTGGGTCCCTGTGATTCGTCCTTC
>WPIO01000100.1:130000-232500 GCA_009760855.2 Cristatella mucedo
CGAGTGCTCACTGGATTCTGAGTTGGATGTTCTACTCCTTTACTTAAAGACCGACGACGACGACGGAGGCTTTCGACCTTCAGGACTCGGACTAAAGAACTCAATTCCTTAATTCTGAAGAAACTTTTTCTCTTTATCAACTCTGGCACATCCTTTCCAGCCATTGGGCTGCTTTATTTCCGCTCTGCTCACTTCATAGACAACCCTCCTACCTCAGGTACCCCTCTTTCTATCTCTTTGTTGCTTATACGATCTCTGAGGGCGCTTTATCAAGTACATTATTATTATTATTATTACTATGTCTTTTGGTAACTGTATTCCCATGAAAAGCCGTTTAGCTTGTGATTTGGCGAGTGAAAGCCCTTTAGCTTAACACCGGTCTTGACTTTTTGAGCTAAAGACGGAGGTAATATAGCATTACTTTACATTGGTATTGCCATTGTATGTGCGCACAATCAATTTAAACTCATGCTCGCCAAACATCAGTTGTGCAGTATCTGTGCGACATCGTTTTGATTTAGTTGCATTGATGAAACTTGCAAAGTGCCTTTGTCTTTAGAAGACCAGCAGACCAAATTAAACAAATTTTAGAAAGATAGACTTCATGACTGCAAAGCAGTGTTGATACTTGATGCTACGTTTGCATTGCATTGCATTAAAAGGGGAGTGTTAAGTCTCAATAGAATTCGCACGGTGATAGTTTTTTGCCTTTCTGCTATGCCTGCGCGACGGAGATATGAAACCGTCTTTTTACTTCATATAGCTTCCTGAAGATCGATTTTTTACTTGCTCTAAAGTTCTGGATTCAAGCACCTGTTATTCGCTGTTGCTGCATGATTAGAAAGTACCTCCAGAACGCAGCAGAACGGCTGCTTCATTATGTTTCTTAGTTAGGACATCGATTGATAGAGTCTGCTGCTTCGAAGCAAAATATTATCGGAAAAACTAAAAGAAATAATAGCAAACAAGCAATCATAGATGTTCGCCTGCACCGATGCGTCACGAGGATCAAGGAGGCAGCAGTTCACTATTTATAACGAAAAATCCCAGATAATTGATCGCTTCGTTGGTTAGGAAGTTCCGCTTTTCATGATTCGTAAAAAAACTGCCCCTCAAATAAGACCCGAAATATTCTAGCGAAATGAAACTATGTCCCTAAAAATCCAATATCAAGCTTATTCATTGCCAATTAAGCCATGTGGATTTTTTGTTTTAATAAAATGCACCACTTGAATGAACAGACGTCCATAAAAGGACACTCATATATATATATATATATAATTTATTTGTATAGCGCCCTAAGAGAACTTGATCTTTATTCAGGCGCTTAACATATGCCTTGGGGCTCGAGCCCACGACCTCGGCCAGACCTTGGTCGGGGCGAGCACCTTAACCACTGTACCAAACCAGCTACTCTTTGATGTCCTTGCTTCACTGCTGCTGGCCTGAATGGACAAGAATATACACGTTCTGCTTACTTATAAGCAAAAGTCGGAATTTAAATCATGATATCAAGTAGTTATATCGTAGTCAGCTGCAACTGATAAACTATATGCTTGATTTGCAGACATTAGAACATGGATTTTGGCTTATTTCCTTAAACTAACGAATGATAAAACCGAACTTCTATTCATAGGCTACACTAAGCGTGCTGCTGGACTAAGAGACTTTGCTCTTCTAACCAACCTCAAATCTTTTTGGATACCGTGCTTTCAGTTATTGTGCTCTCAAAGCCCGGAGCTCACTCCCGGCTGACGTCACGGCATCTCCTGACCTGACGATATTTAAAACAAAGCTAAAAACAAAACACGCACCTGTTCCTTGCAGTATTTGCTGGGTCCTTGTGATTTGTCCTTTCCATGCTTATGCACACCGACACAGCGCAAGCTATCGAAAATCAACTAATATTCTTCCCTTCCTGCTAATGTAAAGTGTCCAGTGAGAGATTCGGTATTTTGATGGTGCTATACGAATGTCTTAGTATTGGTATCATTATAAAGTACCGGCTTCTTGCGTTTGTGTGAATCAACAACAATGGGCAGATAATCGGCCTCTACTACCGCATGTCTTACTTAATATCGGAATTTAATGGAATCTTTCGAAGGCAATTCTACTTTCCACGACGAATAACACAAGCCGTGGCGTGGAGGTTTCCTCAGCATTGCTAGGCAGCGATAATAACTCTTGAAGAGAAAACCTTTCACTTCGGATTCTCTTCTCTGAAAAAACCTGAGTGCACACAAGCGAAAGTAGTACTCCAATTCTTCGGATTTAGCATGCAAAACAGCAAATGCTATCGGTTCGGTCAATGCTGGAAGCATTCCCGTTGAGTCACACTCTGTTTAATCTACGTGATCGCCAAATCAGCGGTTTCAAATGTGCATTGCGGCTGGTGATCCGTCAGCTGAAAAGGTGCCGTCAGGCAGTCAGTCACATCCAGCCATAACAATTTCGCTAAGTTTCATCACATTGATGGGCGGCGAGTTTTGAGGCTTTCTCTATTTATGTCTTTATTTCACTCTTTCCATTTATCTGTCTCCTTATGTGCTTACTCGGTATTTGTCTCATTATCTATTTATATGCCAATATGTCTCCTTTCACACACACATTCATGCACACTAACATACACATCACACACATACATACACCATTAGTGGTGCTACTTCTCTGAAAGAACATGGACAGAAACAGTCGCTGTTGTTGTAGCTATTTTACGGCCATTGTGAGAGCTCGCGATTATTTTATCCTTGCACTAACTCTTGCTATCTTGGCCTAAGGATTTGCTCCTGCTTACTTTCTAGAGATGTCTGCTAGACCTGAGACACCAATCAGACATTCTTCTAGAACTGCTTGAGCCGCATCGTGGCAGCCCAGCGTTTGTGTTAACATACTCTGGACTATTGAGATTTCCCGGCTATAATCATGCTGCCAATAGGAGTCCTGCTGATACATTGCTCCGTACTGCAAGCAGGCATCTTGGAGCACCGTCGTGGCAATCGGGTCAAGGTGAAAGCAAGCCGGAGGAGATTACTCCAGCAAGGCCGTCACCACTCAGTAGATCGATCCGTATCGATGACGTGTGCCAATCTTCGCCGTGAATACACGCTGAGCTCCTGCTGCTTGGCCGCTCACGCCAACGAATGCCTTTCCGATTCGCTTATGAAAACACGAGAATCGAAATGCGTTGCCTATCGTAAAGCCTCTCGTCAGCTGAACGGAATCTTATGGATTCTGGCCTGGCTGCAGGCGAGCGAGTGAGCGTGCCTTCTGTAAGACTCGAGTTCGTGCAAATACAGGTCAACATCAAACCATTTCTACGATCTCCTGAGATTGGCGAAGCAGTTCGGATGGAAGCTTTCCTTTAGCCTCGTGCAAGCACTCGTCAGAGCTGCACTGCTCAGCGTTCATTGACCTTTAACCATTGAACTGGCATCCCTAGAAGACGGGCTGCTGGCTGAGACTGGGCTGAGAGCTGAGCCCATCCTGGTGCAGGCTTTCACTTGCACATGTGCCTGCGTCTACCGCCTTCGGGCATGATAATAATAAGGATGATAATAATAATAATGGACTTGATAAAGCGCCCTCAGAGAACTTAATCTCTCTCTCTAGGCACTTTACATTTGCTGCAAAGGAAACACGATCGAATGGTGAATGGCATCATGCTTGATGAACAACATGAATAACATGGTTAGGGGTTTCATGCACAGAGTCAGCATGCAAGTGTGGTTGGTGGCAGCATGCAACAGTGTCAGCACGCACAAGCGCATTACGAGTCTGGCTCAGCAAGAATCTCATCACAGCAGCGCATCGATGCCAGTTATAGTCCTTCGACCTCTTTCTTCATCTGCCGTGCACTGCTCACGTCGTGCTACATCACTCGTGGGTGCTTCACATTGCATCGCCTCACAAAATGTGCAGGGGCTGCATTGCTCTTACAAAGGATTAGTTGACAAATTTCTCGTTGCTTTGCATAATTTAGGTGAAAGCATAGCAGCTGCATACAGAACAGGCTGCCGCTACTTCTTCAGCCACTGCTTCTATGTCACAGCCGGCCTGCCCCCTGAGATGCTGACACGTCATCACTGCTGCCGTCACTGCTGTCCCCCTGCTTCTTTTGCTGCTGCTGCTGCTGTTGTTGCTGCTGTTGCTGCTGTTGCTGCTGCCAGTGCCCCTCTGCTGATGCTCGATGCTCCATCTGTGCACCGTGTCCAGTAGACTGAAGTCAACACGATCGCAATGCAGCCAGCAGCATCAAGCCGTGCGTCCAAGAGCGCACGTGCACCATGGTGCTACTAAGCATCGACAGCTCGGCTCTAAGCGCAAAGTCAGCAGCGATCTCGTGCAGCATCGACCTCGCAGCTACAGGAAGCATCGACAGCTCGGCTCGGCTGTAAGTGCGAATTCCGCAGCGTTTCTCGAGCCGCAGCGACCTCGTTGCTACCTGAAGCGTAGGCAGCTGCCGTCGTGAGCACCTTGCCAGCAGCATGAGCCACTGTGCCCCCCCCCCTCTGCATTCAGTCGGTGACGAATCAGCAGCTGACTACGCGCGTGCGCTTTCATCGGTTCCTCGAGGCGAGCCGCCCGAGCGATCGGTGGTCCCTCCTCTGTCACCGGCCTCTTTGCCCGGGTCACCACCAGCACCGGCGCCAGCTCCGCCGGCATCGCGGTCGCCGCCACCGCCGGCTCTGCTGTTGAGACCGCGGTGAGCGGCGGCGGCGGTGGCTGCAGCGCCCCTGCCACTGCCACCACCTTCCTCCGGCGGCTGACTCAGGCCGTGTTCTGCCTCTTCCAAGCGTAGCAGCAGCTCTGCCTTCTCCTTGCCCCACAGCCGAGCCGAGTGCTGGACCTGCCGAATATGGACAAGCTCGCTATTTGACCGTCGCGATTGGGCAACAGAAAAGGCTGATAGAGCTCGGAAGGGGCTGGCATCAGATGAGGAACTGCAAACTGCAGCAGCAGCGGCGGCAGCGGCGGCCATTTAGCAGGTAGACGACTTAGACAGCACATAGGTAGAAAATGGGTAGGCAGAGGCAAGCGGGTAGACACACACGCTCAGCTCAGCGTCAACAGAAATCCTCCCACCTCAAGACTTGCCATAAAACTCTACAAATTGCCATCACTAATGAACGGGATGCTAACGAAAGCATGCTACCAGTTAGGATTCTTACGGGAAAGTAGTCCCATGGGTGGCAAATGGGGAGCATAATGAATGAGGTCTGCTTGCAATGAGCCTAGACAGAAAGTAGCCTGCTTTTGTGGTGGCTTTTGAGGCAGCCTCGGTTTTGTCCGAAGGTCATTCTTTGTAGCATCGTCCCTTCGTGTCTTGCACGCAGCTACGATGGACGTGCTGGTAACTCGGTACCAGAGAAATGCATTTCAAAGGTTGGCCTCTCGGGGCTTTTTCAGCCATGGAACAAACGTGGTCCTGAGCGATGAACCACATGCAGTAAGACTAAGCCAAATCGGATTTTCCAGCTGCTTTTTCTGATAGAAAAGTAACTAGGACACATTGTGCAACTACTACCCAAGTCTGATCTTGCTCGGTGAGCCATCGAAAATTATATCATCAAGGCTGTTAATAAGGATCGCTAGCCTTACTTGCAATAACCCTTGTTTACTGCAGTCATGATCCTAATGCATAGTTGTTTCTATTTTTTAAAACTTCCAAAAATCCTACGCTGATGCTGTGTCTTAGGTAAGATACGTGGCAGCATTTCTACACCCTTATTAGGAATGCCTTCTGAAAAAAGGTAAGTCAGCCTGTGCTTTCTTCCTGATGTAATAACACGTCCAATCTGCTTGTTTTTTTCTTCCGTATGCAACATAATTCAAAGCTCTGTGAAGTGTTTCAAAGGGTTTCTGTATTTCTTCTCTATAAGAGAATGCAATTGGAAGATGATTTCTGTTCATTACTTTGAACCATATCTGGATCGTCAGTGTGCATGCACAAAATAATGTGCATCCGAGCTCTGACAATTGCTGAAGAACCACCTTGGCCATCATTAAAAATGTCTTTCTCTGTAGCACATTTAACAGTATGTCCGACGATGCTAACTGTGACATGGAGGATACAACAAATAATATATCTTCCCACAACTGCATCTGCCTCAAAAGCCTGAAGTAGCCTGGGAAGAGACCTAAAGAGGTTTGTCTTCAGTGGTGAAGCCAGTGAGCAGGTGGCATTTGCCCCCTCCCGCCCCCCACAGTGGAGCAGCGACCTGGGCTGAGCTCTACTCCTACGCCATCCCTCCTACCAACAGCCACCGATGATGAAATTACGTCCTACTTCCCATTCGAGGAGCAATCGCCAAGTTCGTGTCGAATGAGCATTATGATTATGCGCTAAAACTTTTCGTGACTTGGGGTCTTACAGCCGGGTGAAAATCCTATAGCTCTGCCGCCTCCGTTTTCACTGCTGCCCAGCTCACTAGCCAATCGGCTCATCGAGAGCTGGGCAGCACTCTCACGCTGGCGCAAAAACCTACCCTCGACGTCCTCGACCTTTGGCCTCCAAAATTACTTTGCCGTACAAAGCATGTCTCACGGTATCATTCCGGTAGCCCACAGTTCACTAAACGCCACGGTCGTGTGCTTACTTTTTTAGCAAGTCTCCCGATAATAATAATAATAATAATGCACTTGATAAAGCGCCCTCAGAGTACTCAATTTCTTTCTAGGCGCTAAATCCCGATGCCAGGACATTTCTGACTGCGTGCCCAGCAGTGATGGCCGTAGGCTGGGCAGACGAACGGGTGAGCAGGCAGGCAGGCAGGCAGACAGACAGGCAAGGAGGCAGCGGCCGGATGTGCGCATGCAATGCTCGGCAGGCAGGCAGGCTGGCCGGCGGGCTGCAGCTGTGACAAACCTGCGTCTCGAGTGACCGGATGCGGCTCTCGGCTGCTTCGAGCTCGACAAGCAGCCGCAGGTCGTGGCCCGCAGCGGCCGGCTGCTCGCTGTCCCCACTCGGTGCTACCACCACCTCCGAAGAAGTAGCAGCAGCCGGCAGCGACGGCTGCTCGGCTGCTGCAGTCGACTGCCTTACGGCTGAAGTGAGTGCTGCCACTTGCTCCTAATTTGAGAGAGAGCAGTGGAGGCATCTTGCAATTTCCGCCGCAAAGCTGCAGAGTGCGGCACCAGCTACCGCGGCAATGTAGGCGTGTGGCAACAACAGAGCTCACTGCACACCCCGGTGCCAAACGTGGTCTTCCCCGTCAGCTTGGTCTTGAGAAGGTGCTCCCGATTTGCCAGCTATTGAATTAAGGCATCAGGGTCCATTCAAGCCAGTTCGACAAGATGTGTCTGCTTTCGGCACTAGTGGCATCGAGATCCTCTTAAATGGCATTCTTTTACATGCAACTGAATCAGTCATTTATTATTCGAGAACCGAGCTCACTCTTCCTTTGGCCAAATCTGTGAATATATATGTATCTCTCTCTCTCTCTCTCTCTCTCTCTCTCTCTCTCTCTCTCTCTCTCTCTCTCTCTCTCCCCTCTCTCTCTCCTCTCTCTCTCTCCCCTCTCTCTCTCTCCTCTCTCTAAGAACATGCCACGTCATGTTTCCCATAGATCGTACCGCATTTGTTAGTAAAAAAATAATTCTGTGGACACGTGGTTTCCTCTGGCCTAGCGTGCCTAGCTTGACCTCCTGAAATAACCTAGTGGTCCGAAGTAGTACGAATCCTGCACTACAGCATCGAAGCATCGATCGCTCCCGATCTGCTCTGACTCACTGCAGCACGTTCTATTTAAGGTCTTCGCACAAACTACAGAAACGGTGGTGGGATGGGTTGAGGTGGTGACATAGGGTCCCGGCAGCAAGGCTGCAGCCGCAGGAAACTGTGCGTGTCCAGTACTCTGTCGTCCGATGTTCCTTCGTGAGTGCAAGTGGGCAACTTCGTATGCTGCTGCTAATCTAATTGTTTGCAATTGTTTTCAAGCCTTTGCAAGCATTAGCATAAGATCGGCAAGCGACGATACCGAAAATGCTGACAATGCTCATCGTGTTACCTTCAGCTCCCTGATGCCCTCCAGCATCTTGGCCGCACTACTGCGAGAGCTCTGCGGTCTTGCTCCGTCTTCCTGTGTACCTGCACCGAAGAGAGAGACACCTGCCGTTAGGAGCTGCTTCATCTGTCTCTAGACAAATGAGGTGTGAACATTGCTATTGCAATAACTGCACATGACAAAGAAACAGAGAGCAACAGACAGATATAGGAAAATCGACGATAGTCAGAGAATGACAGAGATTCAGAGAGAGGGGTGGACAGAGAGAAGAATAAGGAGAAGGAAGATGGGACAGAAAGGGGGAAGGAAGAACTAGAGGATAAACAGAAGAGACAAGAGAGAGAGAGAGAGAGACAGACAGACAGACAGACAGACAGACAGACAGAGGGGGGAGAGGAAGAGAGAGAGAGAGAGAGAAAGGAAGGATAAAGAAATATATTCATCCACGGACGATTCATCCACAAACTGTTCATGGGGAAAAGAAACCCTAAAACCTTAATTAAAAGTACTTGTTTCAACGTGTTTCTAGCTTAGTCCTTCGGCAATTCATATTAATAGGTTTAAATATTATTATTAATCTGGGTGAATCGTACGTATATGAAACGTCCTCTGGATGAATCGTCCTGGATGAACAAATGGTCCGTGGATGTACTGCAGTTTCAGCCTCCTCGTGCACTCAGGTCCTGTATGCACAATAAATTAGCTGTTCCATTCCTCTGCTTAAAGACCGCTGGCGACAGAAGCTTTAGCTCTGCAGGTCCTAGTGTGTGGAACTCGCTTCCACAATTCTTGCACAACGACAACTACTCTCCTGCTGCCGACTTTGGCTCATCCTTTTCAGCGGTCCTGAGCTGCTACTTCCATGCTACTCACTACCTCAACTTATCTCCTAACTCTGCTGTGCTTCCCACTTTCTCTTTGTTGCATGAGACGAAGTCTGTTGGCTACCGAATGCCTACCGAAAGCCACTCAGGCTGTGAGTGCGCTATACAAAACTCTCCTGAGTAACACCCACTTGGTATTTATGACTTTGTGGAGTTACAGACGGAGATACGTTGTCCTTGGATGAATCGTCCGGATACCGCAAAATGGGAGTTGCACAAGTCTACACAAAATACACAGAATGTAACAAATGCATGACTAGTTTGGCTGTGGTATGACTGTCTAGGTGAGTTCAAATATCTACATGCTGAATCTGACATGTTCTTGGAAAAGATCATTTTGGAACAGGGTACACAACTTGCAGAGGTCACACGATAAATGCTGTCCGAGCCTATTTTGAGGGTTTGGTTTTCCAATTTCTGAGTAAAAATCTAATTGTCCACATCTAGTGAGTTGATTTTATCGTCCTTCAATTTCAGAAAGCTTGCTACCGTATGTGTGGGAGTGTCAACAATACATGCAGCAAGGGAGTTGAGAGAGCTTGACGAGTTGGGAGGCACTGAGAAATCCAAGCACAGGTACAGCTATGTGCCATCTGCATACAAAGTATAGCCTAGCTGTGCGATTAAATCGGCAAGAGATGAGAGTACAAACAGAAAAGAAGTAACATAGAACAGATCCCTACAGTAGCCCATACTTTAAAGGCTCTTGGATGACCTCTGCAATTGAATCTGCTCTGAGATAACCACAAAGATAGGACTAAAAACAATTTTAAAGCAGTGCCTAAAATGTCCAGGCAAGACTATTGGTGATCACGAAGAATTTGGTGATCAGTGGCATCAAAAGCAGCAAAGAGACCACACAGAGCAAGCGGAGGGACACTATATATAAGTCAGCAATCACGAGTAGGATGTTATATACTCACAGAAGCGCTGACTTTGTTGAGTGCCTTGCTCTAAAGCCTGTATGGATCTTATTGCTAAGTTTGATTTTTTGGCATAAGAGTTTAACTAGTCTGGCACTGCTCGTGTGTCTTTTTTAGGAACGGCAATAGCAAGACTGAGCAGAAGTTCCTTGCATCTTCCTGTTCTAATGTCGACTCCCTTTTGGCTGTGCTACCAAAGAAAGCTATTATGCCACTACAGCGGACTATGAATATGGCTGCAAGGCTGGTCTTCAAGTCCCAGCGGTTTGAGCACGTGTCACCTTTGCTGGAAGAGCTACGATGGTTGCCGGTTGAGCAAAGGATACGGAGCAAAGTTCTTACGCTGACCCACAAGGCCCGCCACGGCTTGGCTCCTTCATACCTAGCTGAACTGCTACATCAGTTTCAGCCTGTTCGCGCCCTCGGGTCCTGTGTGGACAATAAATTAGCTGTCCCATTCCTCCGCTTAAAGACAGTTGGCGACAGAAGCTTTAGCTCTGCAGGTCCTAGACTGTGGAACTCATTTCCACAGTTCTTACGCAACGACATCTACTCTCCAACTGCCGACTATGGCACATCTTTTTCAGCGGTCCTGAACTGCTACTTCTATGCTACTCACTACCTCAACTGCTCTCCTAACTCTGCTATGCTTCCCACTTTCTCTTTGCTGCGTGAGACGAAGTCTGTTGGCTACCGAATGCGTACCGAAAGCCGCTTAGGCTGTGAGTGCGCTATACAAAACTCTCCTGCGTAACGCCCACATGGTCTTTATGACTTTGTGGAGTTACAGACGGAGATACATTACATTACATTCCAGATGACAGGCCTGGCACAGTAGATGCTGGGAAAACCGGAGGTAAATGACCTCATTTATTGTGCTAGTTAAATCTAGGTATCCCAGAAGGAGAACAGCAAGTATTAGCTCAAAGGAGGAAATACAGTTATTTAACTGTAAAATTAACTTTGAGATAAGGTCAGTAGCGGCAGGCTTGAATGTAGACATCGAGATTGATGAAGGTCAAGGAGGTTGAAGGATCCAGGGGTTGTTACACAGGAAATAGACGCTCTAATAAGGATTTCAAAAAAAGTTGTAAGAATAATCTGCTATACTACTGCAATGATCGCTAGGTATTGTGCTGACCTGGGAGCAGTTTAAGGATATCATTGGCAGTCAACATTAGTGTTTTATGTATGCAAGATTCCACTATGTTGCTGTAGAAACTAGACTTGGCCTTAGCTATGATGTATATGCAAGACCTACTATAGTACTCGTTTGCTAGTTCAATTGTCAGTCAATGCTGATCTTAGCAATGCTTTTAAAGCATGCTCTTAGTAAGCCTAGCTAGTTCAACGTTGGCAATTTACTATAGGCTATCTGAGCAAGGGCGTTTATTGTGCTTAGTATCAGGTGCAAAATCGTCAAATCATTGGCAAGCGCCAATCTGAAGAGACCTGAGCTTCAAACTCAAAGGTAAAGCTCTAGGGAAATGATCCACGCTTAAATTGAATCGTGAATCTAAAGAGGTTTGTGGTTTGAGCTGTCCACTCCAGAATAGCTGCCGATTTGTGTCAGAAATAATATCTTCCGGTTGGGGGCATCGCAGAAAAAAATTGTTCAGATGAAGAGCCATAGAACCGTCGAGACGCTTGCTGCATGAATCCCGGGTGCAAAGTGCAAAGCTCTGCTGCAGAATGCTACAAAATCTACAAGCGCTCTTTTTCCTAACTTCGACCAGCACTCGGCACATCGGCAGAACTTTAGTAACGTCTCATCAAAGGCAGCAGACTAACTGCCACAAAAAAAAACTGCTACACACCTGGCAGATCACAACTTACTTTTGGACAAAACAAACTGTACCTATAACCTGTTCCGATCTACCAGGACCGTACTCAACTAGATCTGTTGCATGCATTCACACGAATGAAACTGTGCGCACAATTCAAACAGCTCACACACTCTCACTTCCTCTTCCTCACCTGCTGCTCTCTCTCTCTCTCTCTCTCTCTCTCTCTCTCTCTCTCTCTCTCTCTCTCTCTCTCTCTCTATCTCTCTATCTCTCTCTCTCTCTCTCTCTCTCTCTCTCTCTCTCTCTCTCTCTCTCTCTCTCTCTCTCTCTCTCTCTCTCTCTCTCTCTCTCTCTCTCTCTCTCTCTCTCTCTCTCTCTCTCTCTCTCTCTTTCTCTCTCTCTCTCTCTCCCTGCCGTGCTGGTTTGGCCCAATGGTAAAGGTCTCGACCCCACACACCTGAATAGAGATTAAATTATCTTCGGGCGCTATGCAAATGAATTGTACTTTTAATTTTTCCTGGTCCCCTCTCTCTGTCTCTTCTCTGTCTGTCTGTCTGTCTGTCTGTCTGTCTGTCTGTCCGTCCGTCCGTCCATCTCTCTCTCTCTCTCTCTCTCTCTCTCTCTCTCTCTCTCTCTCTCTCTCTCTCTCTCTCTCTCTCTCTCTCTCTCTCTCTCTCTATCTATCTCTCTCTCTCTCTCTCTCTCTCTCTCTCTCTCTCTCTCTCTCTCTCTCTCTCTCTCTCTCTCTCTCTCTCTCTCTCTCTCTCTCTCTCTCTCTCTCTCCCTACCTCTCCCTCTCTCTCCTTTACAGGGGATAAAATAGAAAGTCTGGTATTGTCTGCAGCCCAGGCTGTCACCGAAGCTTACCATCTTTCCTACTATTTTGGGGACTGCAACTGCTGCCACTCTTACTGCAGGTGCCACAACCGCCACTGTCGCCACTGCTGCAGCTTTTATCATTGTGGTTGAATATATAGCTGGGATCCCAATATCCAGTATGTGCTAGCAAGCCTTCTGCTGTCCTGACAAACTGTGGTCAAGGTCATCCAACAGAGCAGCCAACCACCGATGCTTGGCTGGTAGCAATGGAACAGCTACAAAGCTGCACCCTGATACTGAACACTGAATCCCTTTCTTGGCTTGGTTATATGTGCTGCAAATGAAGCGGGTCAGCAGGATAGAGATAGTGTGGCCGATTTCAACATTTATGAGCACACCAAGGACAATTCACACGGGGAGGAGCCGAAACAAGTGCTATGAGGGACAGATGGGCATGTAGCTTCTTTTTAATGCCGTGATGTAATGTAATGTATCTCCGTCTGTAACTCCACAAAGTCATAAAGACCATGTGGGCGTTACGCAGGAGAGTTTTGTATAGCGCACTCACAGCCTAAGCGGCTTTCGGTACACATTCGGTAGCCAACAGACTTCGTCTCACGCAACAAAGAGAAAGTGGGAAGCATGGCAGAGTTGGGAGAGCAGTTGATGTAGTGAGTAGCATGGAAGTAGCAGTTCAGGACCGATGAAAAGGATGAGCCAAAGTCGGCAGCAGGAGAGTAGTTGTCGTTGTGCAAGAATTGTAGAAGCAAGTTCCACAGTCTATGACATACGGAGCTAAAGCTTCTGTCGCCAGCGGTCTTTTAAGTGGAGGAATGGAACAGCTAATTCATTGTCCATACATGACCTGAGGGCACGAGGAGGCTGAAACTGGTGCAGCAGTTCAGCTAGGTATGGAAGTGCCAAGCCGTGACGGGCCTTGTGGGTCATCGTAAGAACTTTGGTCTCGAATCAGGGGCCTCGTGACGTTGCATAGGTATGGAGGTCAAGGCTTCGGAAGCATACGAACAGAACGTCTCCGATGGTTTCGTAGCAGGCAGAGCAAAACGACTCAAGTCAAAAGAGCGTGCAGGGCGTTAGGATGCTTGAGCCAGGGAAGGTAGTGGCCTCAGTTACGTTGGAAAGAGCAGTAGAGCACTGGGCTTGAGGGGGAGAGCATCACAGCCGAGCTACTAGATGGTGCGCTGCAGACGAGGCAGGCAGTGCAGCTGGACGTGGACGGAGCCAGTGTGCCACGCTTGCACCATTCACTGACTGCTGAAAGGGACGGCACTCGTGGGCTGGATGCAAAGCAAGCGAGTCGTCCGTCACTCGAACGGCCGCTGGCAGCAAGCGAGACTCGGCCCCTCTGAACTCAAGTGGCAGGCACACTGTGCCACTTGTGGGAGCAGAAACATAGTCAGCAGAGGCACTAATCGTCGCCAGCCTCACCTCCTGTCGGCTGCTGCTGCTGCTGCTGCTGCTGGCCAGCGCTGTGTCTCGGCCTAGTCGAAGGCGTGGCATTCCTCTGGCTGGCTGGCCTACTACCCGTCAGCTCCAGCTCCTGCTCTTGCTGCTGTTCCTGCTCCTGCTGCCCCTGCGGCATGGTCGACGGCTGCTCCTGCTGCTCGGGCTGTTGCTCAGGCTGTTGCTCAGGCTGCTGCTCGGGCTGTTGCTCGGGCTGTTGCTCGGGCTGTTGCTCGGGCTGCTGCTCAGGCTGCTGCTCAGGCTGCTGCTGCTGTGCCTGCTGTAGCTGCTTGGCGTCGGGCGGCAGCAGCTGCTCCAGCTTCTCAATGACCTTCTCCTGGAGGCGGCACGCACGCTCCAGCCGAGAAGCCTTCTCGGCGCGCTGGTGCAGCGTCCGGTTGACTTCGACCTGTTGCTCGTAGGCACGCCTCATGTTCGTGTACTTCCTCTGCAGGGCGTTGACGGCCACCTGTAGCCGGTCGGGTAGGCCATCGCCACCACTGCTGTCATCGTCGTCGTCGAGACGTCCGAGGCCCACGTCGGCGGCTGTGACCAGCTCCGTGCCTCGCGCCACACCTCCTGCGCCCCTGGCGTTCAGCTGCTGAGCAAGTTGCGACAGCTTCTGCTTGTAGCGCGTCAGCACGGCATTCTTGGACAGCAGCTCTTGCCGCAGGGTGCCTGGCAAAAAACGACCGAGTGAGCGAGCGAGCGCAGGCGACCGACTCTTGGGCGAAATTATTGTATTTCTTTGATTATTATTTCCAGCCCATGGGAAGTCTACGAAAGCAAGTAGCGCTCGGAAGGCATTCGTAGATTGCACCACTGCCGCAACTAGCACTAGAGTGTATAACAGGTCAAGCACTTTCGTCAGCCTCTGCTACAGACTCTGCAGAGTCGTATTTTTCTCTGGAGCAGGCGTCACTTGAGAACAACCTGAGAGCCCAGGTAAATGAGGAGCCACTGCACGAACGGCTGACAACGCTGCACTTCTCGGCCGGCATTAGCACAGCACAAAGCCATTTCCGCCCCTCAAAGGCAGCCGCGCTAGCCAAGCAAGCGCCTGCGAAAGCAACAAAAGTGGGTTCAAAGTGTATGCAAAGGCAGTCGCGCTTGCCAAGGAGACGCCTCAGCAAGCAACAAAAGTGAGTTCCAGGAAAGCCAGCCACGCTAGCCAAGCAAGCGTCTGTGCAAGCAAGCTATAAAAATGGGTTCCGGCCAGGAAAGGCAGCCGGGCTAGCCAAGCAAGCACCTGTGCAAGCAAGCTACAAAAATGGGTTCCGGCCAGGAAAGGCAGCCGGGCTAGCCAAGGAGACGCCTCAGCAAGCAACAAAAGTGAGTCGGGATCGGAGTGGGGATCAAGCAGCTGGCCGCTTAGGGGTGGCTGCTTGGCCGAGCACAGCGGGGCCGCTGCCATTTGTCTTGGTCGAGGCAGCGCACTCCCTGCCCGGGCCGCCTCAGCGAAGCGTCTGCTTGGAGGATCAGCCTGATCGGATCTCCTCCTCATCTCCCACGTTAGTGAATAAATGGTCTGGAAGCCAAACCAAGAGCTGCACTTACCAATTACCAACGGCCCAGCAGGCCGCCGGCTTTTCCAGCATTGCAGTATTGTTTGCTTCGGCCTCAGTCAACTTTGTAGGCCAACATCTACCCTCGTGCTCGAGCGCACATGTATGTGTGTGTGTGTGTGTGTGTGTGTGTGTGTGTGTGTGTGTGTGTGTGTGTGTGTGTGTGTGTGTGTGTGTGTAGTGTAGTGTAGTGTAGTGTAGTGTAGTGTAGTGTAGTGTAGTGTAGTGTAGTGTAGTGTAGTGTTGTGTAGTGTACTGTAGTGTACTGTAGTGTAGTGTAGTGTGCGTGTGTGTTTGTGTGTGTGTAGTGTAGTGTAGTGTAGTGTAGTGTAGTGTAGTGTAGTGTTGTGTAGTGTACTGTAGTGTAGTGTAGTGTAGTGTAGTGCAGAGTGGTGTAGTATGAGTGTGCATGTGCGTGTGTGTGTTTGTGTGTGTGTAGTGTAGTGTTGTGTAGTGTACTGTAGTGTACTGTAGTGTAGTGTAGTGTAGTGTAGTGCAGAGTAGTGTAGCATGAGTGTGCATGTGTGTGCGTGTGTGTGTGTGTGTGTGTGTGTATGTATGTGTGTGTGTATGTATGTGTGTGTGTGTATAGTGTAATGTGTGTGTGTGTTTGTGTATTATAGTGTGTGTGTGTGTGTGTGTATATAGTGTAGTGTGTGTGTGTGTGTATAGTGAAGTGTGTGTGTGTATAGCGTAGTGGGGTGTGTGTGCGTGTGTATGCGTGTGTGTGTGTGTGTGTGTGTGTGTGTGTGTGTGTGTGTGTGTGTATAGTGTAGTGTGTGTGTGTGTGTGTAGTGTAATGTGTGTTTGTGTGTATAGTGTAATGTGTGTGTGTGTAGTATAGTGTGTGTGTGTGTTTGTATAGTGTAGTGTGTGTTTGTGTATAGCGTAGTGTGTGTGTGTGTGTGTATAGAGTAGTGTGTGTGTGTGTGTGTGTGTGCGTGCGTGTGTGTGTGTGTGTGTGTGTGTATGTGTGTGTGTGTGTGTGTGTGTGTGTGTGTGTGTGTGTGTTTGTAGTGTAGTGTAGTGTAGTAGAGTATAATGTAATGTAGTGTGTGTGTGTGTGTGTGTTTGTGTCTAGTGTAGTGTAGTGTAGTATGAGTGTGTGTGTGTGTGGAGTGTGTGTGTGTGTGGAGTGTAGTGTTTAAGTGTGTGTGTGTGTGTGTGTGTGTGTGTGTGTGTAGTATAGTGTAGTGTGTGTGTGTGTTTGTGTGTTCGTGTGTGTGTGTAGTGTAGTGTGTGTGTGTGTTTGTGTGTTCGTGTGTGTGTGTAGTGTAGTGTAGTGTGTGTGTGTGTGTGTGTGTAGTGTAGTGTAGTGTAGTGTAGCATAGTGTACTGTAGTGTAGTGTAGTGTAGTGTAGTGTACTGTAGTGTAGTGTAGTGTAGTGTAGTGTACTGTAGTGTAGTGTAGTATAGTGTAGTGTGTGTGTGTTTGTGTGTTCGTGTGTGTGTGTGTGTGTGTGTGTAGTGTAGTGTAGTGTGTGTGTGTGTTTGTGTGTGTGTGTAGTGTAGTGTAGTATAGTGTAGTGTAGTGTAGCATAGTGTACTGTAGTGTAGTGTAGTGTAGTGTAGTGTAGTATAGTGTAGTGTAGTGTAGTGTAGTGTAGTATGAGTGTATGTGTGTGTGTGTGTGTGTGTGTGTGTGTGTGTGTGTGTGTGTGTGTGTGTGTGTGTGTGTGTGTGTGTGTGCGAGTGCACGTCTCAGCCTCCATGACCGCTTACCCGACTGGGCTTTTAAGGTGTTCTCTGGCATGTGCACATAACAAGGAGCTCCAACAGCAAAAGCGGCAGCAGTGATTTAGCAGCAGTAGCGGAAGCAGCAGCAGCATATGAAGCAGCAGTGGCGAATGCAGCAGCCACACGGTGCATCGCTTGTCGGTCTCCTGCACTGACGACCGATGGGTCGAAATGCAAAGCAGCATCGAGTGGGTGTCAGCTGATGAGCTTATGATATCCTATCAAGCAAGCTCCTCAGCTAACGTCGATCCCGTCACACTGCCCTTGCTTCTGCCTCTGCCTGTAACTGTATATTGACCGTTCATTGCTCGAATGACTCCCTCACATTAGGAGCACTCATGCTCACTCACGGATGCTCACTCGAGGATGCTCCCTTTTCGCATGAGGGCAGCGTTCCGTCAGAGCCAAGACAAGGTCTCACACTAGCCAGCGGTGGCCGGCCGAGTGCTCTCACCATATCTGAGCAGCAGGTCCTCTTTGGTCGCCGACTGCAGCAGCACCATGTCAGCAGCGAGGGAAGCAGCGCTCTGCTGCTGCTGCAGCAGCGAGCGTGTGGCGGCGTTCTCGTCACCGAGCAGAGCGATCTGGTCTCGTAGCACGGCCATGTCTCTGGCCATTCGCTGAACCGCCAGCCTATAGTTGTAGACATCCATCGCTTGCCTCTCAGCTGCAGGCTCTCGGTTGCTCTGCAAACTGAAAGGGAAAATAGGAACGCTGTTTCGCACCGGTGCACCTGCTGGGCTGCTCGAGCGGCATGGTACAACAGCAGGGTGCCTTCCAGTGTACAATCTCCTTAGCACGGACACTCCTGATCTCCTTCATGAGCACGAACTCTGATGCCATGAGCAAGACTCTGGAGTTCGTGCGATCCTTCAGGCCATGCTCATTCATAGTAATCGAACTGTAGATCGACAAAAGCGGCTACTCATTCGGCAACAGGTGTCTGCACTGCAGTAGAAAAATCCACGTCTATGCAAAGTTCAGGAGCAGGCCTCGTCTAAGCACAAGCAACTGCCGCATCGTAGCAAGCCGTGTTCAATGATCATATATAAGAAGATAGCGATGGCATTCATTCACAGGTAGGACAGCAAATCTTGCAATGCACCTGATGGAGATTCAGTTCTCTTTGAGTGCAATGCAAAGTACCGATTGGCATTATTAACAGTGGTTGTAGTAGCACCACAATGGTAGGCGAAAACCAAACACTCATAAAAAAGATTATGCAGGTCAATCGCTTGGAAAAAGCAGGTGCAGAACGACTTCTGGTCCGTTATGCTCACTCTAGCAGCATTCCAATACTGTAACTCAGCTGGTCCAAGCGTTCGCTGGGAAGAGGGACAAGTGCGAGTCGCATATCGGGTGACTTGACACCAAACGGGGTCGTAGTGCAAAGACCGAAAGCTGTTGAGTTGCTATGGCCACCCTTTGAACAACCCT
Organism: Cristatella mucedo; assembly: GCA_009760855.2. Lineage (NCBI taxonomy): Eukaryota > Metazoa > Bryozoa > Phylactolaemata > Cristatellidae > Cristatella > Cristatella mucedo. The sequence continues at coordinate 148,620 of WPIO01000100.1, forward strand.
TGAAGGTCATGGTCCTGTGAAGTCCAATACAAATTTTAACTATAACAGTGAATGTTGCAGCTACATAAGCAAACAAAAAAAATCTCCCCCTCTTTTGACACTCGCCATTGCTGTACCATCACAGTAGTACCATAAATATATCACGACTGGCTCGAAGTAAAAGTACTGTCAGTGACTGGTGGACAGACAACAACTAAATAACCAACCTAACTTAGTAGAGGGGTAGGTTAGTAGTAGTAGTAGTATTATATTTGCGACCTATAATAATAATAGTAATAATACACTTGATAAAGTGCTCTCGGAGAACTTAATCTCTTTCTAGGCGCTTCACATTTGCTGCAAAGGAAGCACGAATCGAATAGTTAGTGGTGCATGCTCAATAAACAACAGTAATATGGTAAGGGGTAAAATGCACAGAGTCGGCATTCAAGTGTGGTTAGTGGCGGCATACAACAGTGTTAGTACGCATAAGCGCATAAAAGACGAATCACACGGACCCACTAAAACACTGTCATAAATAAGTGCTGTTTTAATTTCTTTTTAAATATGGTCTGGACAATAAATTAGCTGTCTCATTCTTGTGCTTAAAGACCGTTGGCGACAGAAGGTTTAGCTCTGCAGGTCCTAGACTGTGGAACTCATTTCCACAGTTCTTAGGCAACGACAACAACTATCCTGCTGCCGGCTATGGCTCATCCTTTTCAGCGGTCCTGAGCTGCTACTTCCACACTACTCACTTCCTCAACTGCTCTCCTGACTCTGCTATGCTTCCCACTTTCTCTTTGTTGCGTGAGACGAAGTCTGTTGGCTACCGAATGCGCACTGAAAGCCGCTTAGCCTGTGAGTGCGCTATACAAAACTCTCCTGGATAACACCCACATAGTCTTTATGGCTTTGTGGAGTTACAGAAGCAGATAAATTACATTGCCAAGTCACGGTAGGTCTTGATGCAAATCGGGAGTGAGTTCCGGGCTTTGGGAGCAGACGAACTAAAGGCGTTGTCTCCAAAAGATTCGAGGTTTGTACAGAGGTATTGTTAAACAAACAGTTACATTCCGAAAAGTGGTGGTACGATGCTTAGCCTGGTGGGGGCAGTAGATCTGATAGGTGGGTTGGAGCCAAAGAATGAAGGGACCTTAAAGTGAGTGATAAAACCTTGAAGTTGATGCGTTGCTTGACAGGTAGCCAGTGCAGATCGTCGAGAAGTGGTGTAATGTGGCAACTGTGACGCTCACGACAGGCAAGCCTAGCTGCAGAGTTTTGCACCAGCTGCAAGCGCTTACAGGATCCAGCCGAAGAAAAGAAGCATAGATACAATAGTATCGATCATATGTTTGCATAATATCCCAGAAGAAAAAATATCTTTCTATGCACTTCAAGTATGCTTTAAAAGAAGCAAGTCATTTGATTTTTGTGATAGCATACACAACTTGTACACGGTATGAACACAAAAAGGACGATCCTTTTGGACAGTGCAAATGCTTTATAAACACACTCAGATTTTTAGCTTCTATTTAGATTTCATCAAGTTAGGGTGTCGTGATGTCAGTCGGTAGCAAGTTTTAGACTATGGGAGCACTAAAATTGGAAGTACGGCCTAAAAAAGGGAGTTCAATTTGGTTAGAGATGCAGCTTGACTTGAGTCAGAAAAGCAGGTGCTATAAAGCCCAGCCTGATTGGGAAGTAGGTAATATAGGTAGACCAGAGCAAAAGAATGAAGGGATCTAAAAGTAGGCGAAAAAACTTAAATTTTAGATTTTCTGCTTGATGAGCAAGTACATGTAAGCAAGAAGCAGTGTAATGTATAAAAAAATACTAGCTGATTCAACAGCCTCTTTTGTATCGCGACAGAAGACCCTTCACGGCTATCAATAATGCTTGCAGCAGCGATTAAGAATCACCCACCGCAGAATTCGAACCCGCAACCTAGGGGCCGAGGTCGCGAAAAGCAACCACCTTACCTAGTGAGCCATCACGGCTCACCAGTTGTAGCAGTTCTTACGTTCATGGCAGGCAAGCCTTTCAGCCGAGTTGAAAATCAAATGCAAGCAAGTCATTGCCATACAGGAAGACCTGCAAGTGGTGAGTTACAGAAGAGTCAATGAGATGTAACAAAAGCATTGACTAGGATGGCTGTGGAATCACTGTTGCGAGCCCGGAATTTGTGTACCGCTACATGGTTCTGCATATCCGAGCCCAGCTTGGCCTCCTGATCCTTGCATTCAAAAAATATAGGCTTGCCTAGGCAACTCGAAATTCCAGCATCCACGCTGGTCGTTGTGGTGTGCTACTTTGCTACTAAGCAGTGGAGCATCACATTTACTCTGACTTTCCCGAGCCATAAACGGCAAATATTGAAGACGGGAGTGGCTGCTCTCCTAAGATGCCTGTCTGCTGCCGTGCTCTCAATGTGCCAGGCATTAGAAATCAGTCATACTTTAGCAGTCCTATTGGAGTGTTGTCACTCTGATCGACTTACCGCTGGTTCGATGGCTACATTTTCGAACTGATGGAGATTTCACAGACTCATCTCGGGGTGCCGATACGACAGAAGCGTACGACCTTGAGCTTTCTTTTGCGGCTCTTAGTTGGCCGAAAGCATTCGTGCTTCAATGGCCGACCAATCTCTGTGTCATTATGTGTGTGCTTGCTACTCCGATGCAAGCTTTTAGCTTGCATCGGCAAGTTTTGTTATGGCATGTCCTAGCATACACGGTGTGAGGGTGAGTATAAATTGTCCAGCTCACTGCAGCTCTACACTGCACACTGTCATCTTCCAGCAACATGTGATGACAATTGCCACTCTGCTACCAGAATGAAATCGGGTCGATGCAGACAGCTGCTGCGCTGCTTTCTCTTAATCCAGTCAAATCAAAGTTCTCGAAAATACAATTATGACGAGCATGAGGACCACACTTCGGTGAGCAAAACATGTGCGAGCAGGCGTGTGATGAAACAGACGTCAGGCCCCTGCTCCTGATCGGGCTATGCAGTGGGCGTCACGACGATCTGGGGGGGCCGAGACAGGGATCTTGCACTTTCAGCATTGAAGGCAGCGTTGAAAATAGCCAAGCGTGGTAAGATTCCGTGTATGTGTGAAATCCCATCAACAAGTCGGTAACTCACTGCAACAGGTCTTCGTGCCTTTGTTATCATGCCTGTGCTATCACGCGTGTTTAGTGAAAAACTGTGCAGCTAGGGTTGTCTGACACCGACGTTACCACTGCCACATTGGACCACTTGTCACTGACCTTCACGGACTCCCCATCAAGCTGTTCGTCGACTTCAATATTCTATCGCTCACTTGTATGGGTACCTTCATTCTATTATTTCAGCAAACCTATATGAAATACTTATATTATTACTTTTATTTTATTTATTATTATTATTACGAAATACTTATTCGAAATACAGCACAGGCTTCGTATCGTGCCGCCCGCTCTTCTGGCTCGGTGTAGTCGCTTAGCAGAGCCTCAAATCCTTCGGAGGCCCCGCCTTCAGCTCGTATGCTACCAAAGCCTGGAACTCACTACTGACTTGATTCACGACAGCCCTTGACTTGATATTTAAATTAATGAAGCTAAAAAGCCAACGAGTTCCTCACAGCCTTCGCTAAGCCAGCGTGAACTGTCATGCGTGTGCTGAGGCGAACTGAAATTCATTACCCAATTGGCGTGCTTCCTGTCCAGCATCTGTATAGCACCTAGAAAGCGCTATACAGCAGTTTTCTTGGGAATCTATTCAAATGCATAATTAATAGTATGATTACTTTCCCGCAGCCATTTTCAGCCAAAAGCACCTTATCATCAACCAGCCGTCTCTTGACCAAAGTTTCAGCCAGTTCTCAGCAGCCCTGCATCCTTTTCTGGGGCCAGTGCGGGGAGGGGGGCGCCTCAAGTACCATCGAATTGCCAACGACAATATCAACCGACGACAACGATTATGATGGGTTAGCCCGCGCCTGCTACCGTCCACGATCCAATCACGCTAGCACCTACCTACCTACACGGAACACGCCTTCACTCGTGAAGACCTGCTCTCGAATAGGTATTAGCATGCGGCCGAGCTCGGCGAGCTGCAAAGAACGCGGCGGTGGCAATCAGAAGGAACCACCACTCACCCTCTGTCCGTCTTCTTTTTTGCCGCATCTTGAGCTTGTCTCTTGCTCGTTAGAAGCGCTTCGACGGCGTTCAGTGGCGGTATACTGACAGTATCCTCCATGGTGCCTCTTGGGCTAAGTTATACGGGCTGCGCTGCAGGTCGGTACATGCAGACTCTGCAGACCGCTGCTCTCATCCTACCGAAGGAGCGGCGGCGGCAGTGATTGGAAACCAGCCGAGCACAATGCAGAAGTCAATCGCTATACACGACTTATTTGATCTTGGAGCCCGCTCTCTACTCCTCCAAAAAATCCTTCAGCGGAACCTTCTACAAGTTCGGGGTAGGGTGTAGAAGGCCGGGGTCGCTAGGCAGTGCGGTGCCTAACCTGATCACGTGTGCGAGCAGTATGCTGTTGCCGCCCCCTCCCCTACCCCTCCCCCCTCTGGCGTCCTGAGACTTCCTGCGTATCCAGGCGATCTCCTGCGGTCATATAGCCATCCACCCTAGCCCACTTGCGACTCTCCATAGCATTTTGAGAGAAAAAAAGGATTACTACTATGAAGCTCTGTGCTAAATGCTGGAAACAACGTCAGAAGGCCGCTAACTAGTGCCCATCCGTAGGGTAGGACGGTCCCATACCAACTGGTTCGCCACACGAAAACCCATAACCTTTCTACTGAGAACAAGCAATTGCACTAGTGCCTTTATCTCGAAAAGTAGGGGCTGACTTTGTGAATGAGCAGGTTTGGACTTAAAAAATTTAGTCATTCGCCGCTTGACCGCAATCCTAGCTGACGTTCAACCACTTTAAAAGGAGATGGTTGAGCAACTTGGCCAAGTCAAGCACCGGAGATGCAAGCCTTATCCGACGCATGCCTAATCGACAGAAATTAATGAAATAATGAGTTTTGTAAAACTTGCATAGATTCAAAGACGTTAAGACCTTATTGATTGATTGCACTGAACGTTTGCATTCTGCAGCGAGCATAATTGGCATGACACTGTCAAGCCATTTTTTATGGTTTGGCTTTACAATACACGTGCGCCTCCACTAAGAATATCAGCCATGTACTACTAGCAAGAAAGAAAGAAATTTTTGCGGGAAAAAAGAATGGAGAAAGCCATGCTGGATTAGTATGTGTCTGATTTATAAAAGTCAAATTCACCAGAGCGTGAGGCGATCTAGCACTTTCAGAAGCGGTCGTTTTTGACGATAACGTCTCTAATGTAGGTTCGTCTAAGAAATGTTAATAGGAAACTGGACAAGTTCCATAAATCCAAGCAGGTTTCTTTAACGAACTCATTCTGGGTATCATTTTTCTCGCTAAATCACCAATAAATAGCTTGCTGGCAAAATGTTGAATTAAATGTTGAATAAAATGTTGAATTAAATGTTGAATAAAAAGGTAAAACTCTTGACAGGGAGACTTAAACATACCGCCTTTAATCTGCAAGTTACTTACACTAAAGTTCAAACGTATTCAGACGGTGAAGATTTGTTCGATGGACAGCCTTTCAGAAGCTTCTGGACGCTTCTAACTACCCTCCGACAAAACTGATTACTTATTGAATTTCCAAGTACAAATTGCGACTATAGTGTGGCAAGTTGTGTACACTATGGCCAGATGTACACAATAACTTTTTTAAACTCCTTTAAAATTGCATATTCGGCCAGAACAGAAAATAGAGAATTGACCCTTTCGTTATCTCAAACGAGTCGGAATTACAACGCCACTCTACTGAGCCTTATGTATTTACTTCTTCGGAAAAAGCCTGCGAGTCATTCCGAAGGGTCACCAAATGCCGAACACCGCTAGGGTTAAAATTTTGGCAGCGTATGAGGCTGGACACTGGCTCGGGCAACTTTCTGCTACTCTAATAAGACCGAAGAATGTTGTTTTGTACAACTGCAAGAAGGTAGCGAAGACTTGGAGTCCTGAAAATTTTGCACGATTGAGCCGGCTGCGAGCTACCACTGGGCTAGTAAACGCCATCCTAAAGTTGGAGATGTTAAATAGAAATTTAAAAAATACAATTCATTTTTATAGCGCCCTCAGAGAACTTGATCTCTATTCGGGCGTTTCACATATGCCTCGGGGCTCGAACCCGCGACCTCGGCCCGACATTCACATTGATCTTGGTCGAGACGAGCACCTTAACCACTGGGCCAAACCAGCGCTGCAGCGTTTTTCATCGGCGAATTCTTATACTTAAAGACTGCCAGCCTCATTAAAAAAAAAGCGATTCAGCAGTGACACCGTCAGAAGGCAATTATATGAGACTGGTCGTTAAGAGAGAATCGCTTATGTTTGCGAAGAACACGGCAAGTGGATCACAGCGTGGATCTATTATACTGCTGAAGATTTGGGTCAAGTAATATGTATTGGGGTCAAATAGTATTTAGCGAATAATGCAAAACTAAAGCTGTTTCAAACATAAAAGGAAGGTGCTGCTGGATTTGGTTATCAGCGAAGGCTGCGCACCCAAATGGCTGCAGCAAACGGTCAAATTCCGGTGAAATGTGTTATGATGTAGAGGTGCTTCAACGGAAATGGCGTCAAAGGCCTGCACCGCACCATTTTACAAAGCCTCTATTTATAGTTCTTCATAACGTAAGCTAACCATGCACGATATCAATTAATGGCCTACATTATATTTCCTATGCGACAACGAGCGAAAATACGCGCCGTCAAGATTACCTATTGTTTAACAATGTAAAGCGCCTAGAAAGAGATTAAGTTCTCTGAGGGCGCTTTATCAAGTACATTATTATTATTATTAATATTAACTGAGTTCGGTTACCCTCCCGCGAAGGTAATGGAGTATGCCGAGTCAATCTCCGAACCTCAAAATCCGATTAAGCATTCATTGGCTTGAAGTCGAGCGCCGGTTTCGGCAGCTGGCTTACTGTAGTTTGTAGCTGGTGCGCTTTCTTCCACTTGCAACGTGCCTGACAAAATGCATATAGGCCGAGGTTGGCGAGCGGTTGATCAGATTCAATTCGTGGGTGAGAAAGATGGGTCTAGTCAAGTAAGGGAGGTGCAATGTCGAATTAGCGAAACAATTAAGTACGATACGTGGTAATTGCGAGAATATATTGCTTTTCTTTTTTCTAACCAGTTCGCATACTTTTAGTAAGCCTGACATTCGATCTTTAACCTAAATCCACGTGATCGTGAAGCTTTTATAGCGGCTGCTTCAACACGTCCAAGCACATGCATTTGAGTGTACAAGAAACCTTCTTTCTTTTATCTTAGCGAACTCTGCATCCCTAAAAAAGCTGCATTTAGCTGCAGCTAGCGTGTGCACTATCTTCTCATCGTACCATTCAGCCATCTGCGACACATCGGTGGCACATTAGAACAATGTACCCAGAAGCCCCTTTCTCTGGACTGTAACCTCTGACGGGACATCAGACAATTACTCACTCCGGTATAAAAAGCTAATTCTTAAATGATCGGTATCCTGAAAATAGACCAACTTAAAACATGGGATAAGCCTTGCTCTCCTTTTCAGCGCTTTCGCAATTTTAGGCAGTCCACGACAGAAGCGTACCAAAGGGGGCCGGCGGGCGCTGAAGGACCAACCGGAAGACGTGCCGCGACGACTTTCCATCCTGCATGCCCGTTCACCCTACCTTTCAACCCTTATACGGTCGGCTTCTCAGGGCAAGATCAACATCTAGTCCTCCTAGTCTCCTTAACCCCAATACTCTTCCGGTTTTGGTGAGCCGTAACGGCACACTAGGTAAGGCGGTTGCTTTCACGACCTCGGTCCCGAGGTCGTGGGTTCGATTCCTGTGGTGGGCGATCCTTTATCGCCACTGCAAGCGGTGGCGATAGCCGTAAAGGCTCTTCTGTCGCTATACAAAAAAGAGACTGTTTAATCAGCTAGGATTTTTTTAATAAATAAAAACATCCTAGCTGATTTAACAGCCTCCTTTGCATAGCGACAGATGAGCCTTTACGCCTATCACCACCGCTTTCAACGGTGGTAAAGAATCGCCCACTGCAGAAGTCGGACCCAATACCTCGGGACCGACTGAAGTGCGAATTTTTGGTTAAGGAAACTGTCAATCAGCATAATAATTATTAATTAATATAGGTCGTTTCTAGAACACCCGAAGAGAACTTCATCACTAGCCAGGTGCTTTTATTGGTCGCTGCGGTAGAAGAAATCGGGGCCGATGTCGTGAAAAGCAACCACCTTACCTAGTGAGCCATTACGGCTCTGGTATCATGCTCAGAAAATTATGAAACAGCAAACACGTATCATCTTACGACCTGCATGCAAAACCCGACAAGATGACAGTCCGGGCCAGGGTGCCCGATTACTTAACCGCATGCGCTGATTCATGCGCAGGTGAGCACGCAATACAGGAACAGAAACAAAAACAGAGACGAGCTCAATGAGAAAAAACGGGTAAAGCTAAGCGGAACATGTGCGTCTTTAGCTTAGACTTGACTAGTGCAAAGTCATTGCGCGTGGTGACTGAAGCCGGATTCGATCGATTTCGGTTTAATGGGAGCAAAAGGCCAGTCGTGGACTGGGGCGGCGGTGCGAGAGCACGACAGGAGGAGCATTGAATGTGCTGATGAGTGGATGCGCTGATAAAAACCAGCGAAGCGAACCTGCGTGCGGGAGAGAGAGAGAGGGAGAGAACTTCTCAAGTAGATTCGGCGGTGCTTGGTGAGGATCAAATGAAGCTCGGGCAGGTGTGCTGTGCTATACGGATGCTACGTCGCTGGCTACGGACGAGCAGAGCTGCTGATTTTGCACCAGCTGCAGACGATTATTGGCACTTGGTTTCACAACGTAATGCGCATGACCTCATTGGCAGCCTTCGTCGTCGTTTGCTCACGCGCACTTTTTGGCCAAGTGGAGGCAGCTAGTGAAACTTAAATTTACCCTCCTCAAAGCGTGGGGCAAGCGCAATGTGAACTATCTGATTGTGTAATAGCATTTACTAACTGAAGCAGAATTATAACACCAACATTACTAGTACCATGTAATCTACTATAATTAATTCTTTTAGTTCTTCATTAAAATTCTCAAGATTGTATTCTAGTGATGTGAGAGGTGCTATTGAATTGAAATTTTTTCACTTCCAGCTGTTTGCCGGCATTTCAAGATCCAGCTTAGTACAAGTCTGTTAGTCTAACAAATTAGAACTCTATTTTGGCTTATTCTACATAGGAGAGCTTGTATGAAGAATATAAAATGACAATTTATTCACTGGCCAACGTATTAATTCTGAACAGTGTGCGCAGCCTGTCCCACTTCTACGGCTAAGCAAATGCTTCTATTTGTACTGAACTGGTGTATACCTTGGCATTGAATCCTTCCAGACAAGGATATATACACCTTCTATAAACATGTTTTAAGCTTTCTTCTCGGAGACGACCTTAATTATTTTCTCTAAAGTCTTTTTAATACTCTGAAATTAAGAATCAAACTTCTGCGAACTAAAGAATTTGCACATCAATAATGATTCGGGACTTTATTTCCACCATAATTGGGGCTTCCTTCCGTATTAATTCATAGGATTCCTGCTTGCTCGAAGCAAGCTTTCGTTCATTACTGACCAGCTTAACTGCTTTTGTATCTGCGCACTGCGGCCGATGTATGTTGCTCCTACTTCAGGCATGCCTCACAGCCGCCAAAGCACAGCTCCGCGACGTAAGAACTCTGCTCAGCTTGCGAACCCCTTCCGCCGCCGCGAATTTCTTTTTCGGTGGCCTCAAAATTTAAGCACCGCTCTCTCTCTCTCTCTCTCTCTCCAATGGCGGGCACCGATTGAGACTTACCCAGGCGGTCACCGGGCGATTGCTGCCTGTTCAGTAATCGGCGTGGAAAGGGGAAGTATGGAATAGTGCGTTGGTTTCACATCATCCTCTTAGCGATTGTCCAGACTCTGTCCCCCACGTGGGAAGGCGTGCCTTGTTCCTCCACAGAAAACCGATATCTACTTAGGATTCTGACGCTCATCTTTAGGTCACGTCATTCTCTCGATTCGGCGAATAACAACTTAAAATATTCCTGCCCAGGCTGGCCGTTGCACCATCCCGCCGGACCGGACCCACGTCGGACTCCAACAGCTTCCGGTTGTCCATCTAAAGAAGCTCGAATCCTGTGATGTAATGTAATGAATCTCCGTCAGTAACTCCACAAAGTCATAAAGACCACGTGGGTGTTACGCAGGAGAGTTTTGTATAGAGCACTGACAGCCTAAGCGGCTTTTGGTACGCATTCGGTGGCCAACAGACTTCGTCTCACGCAACAAAGAGAAAGTGGAAAGCATAGCAGAGTCAGGAGAGCAGTTGAGGTAGTGAGTAGCATGGAAGTAGCAGTTCAGGACCGCTGAAAAGAATGAGCCATAGTCGGCCATAGTAGGAGAGTAGTTGTCGTTGTGTGTGGAGATCATTCCTTCAGTTCGTTTGCTCTCCTCAACGCCTGAAAATAGCTAACCGCTGGCACGTCGCGTCATCTCGCGAATTGACGACATTAAAAAAAAGCCACCAGCCAGCCTATTTATTCCTCGTAGCCTTTGCTGGTATCCGGTGAACTGTCTTTAGTGCGCATGGGCGCTGAAATCGTGCATTTTGTAGCTAACCAATAGACATGCTTAGTTTCCAGCATTTCAGGGTGCCTGTGCAGAGGTTAATTCTTATAGGGTACTAAAAGTGCTATTTATTAACGTGGCCCAAGTTAAAAGGTCGTGAATCGTTCGTTTTATAAAATATGCAGTTTCTGTGGTATCAAACGAAAGAAACTAAGCACAGTTTTGAGAGGGCTGATTTTGTGATTTTAACTGCAATACTTCACGGTACTCCAAAAATGCTCTTAACTCTAGAGATTTTCTGGACGATCTTAACTATGAGATGGCCTCCGGCTGATTAGCGGATACGGTACAAAATTCTTACTCCGACCCACAAGGGCCACCACATGGCTTGGCTACTTCATACCTAGCTAAACTCATGCACCAGTTTCAGCCTCCTCGTGCCCTCAGCTCCACTGAGAACAATAAATTAGCTGCTCCGTTGCTCCATTTAAAGACCGTTGGCGACAGAAGCTTTTGCTCTGCAGGTCTTATGTACTGAGGAAATCACTTCCACAGTTGCTATGCAACGGCATCTACTCTTCTAGTGCCGACATCATGTGGCGCATACGTTCCTGCCATCCTGAGTTGCTACTTCCATGCTCATCATTTCCTCAGCTGCCCTCAGCTGACTCAGCGGCGCTTCTCGCCTCCTCTGCGTTGCTCGAGTTGAAGTCTTTTGGCAGCCTTATTCGCATCGAAAGCCTTTTTTAGGCTTTCGATGGGCTATAGAAAACTCTCCAGCGAAACACTCGCTTAGCCCTTCTGGCTTTGCAGAGTTGCAAACTGAGATATATTACATTACCATATTATAAAAGAAGCATCTTAAGAGTTTGTGTAAATACACTTAGTTAGATATAAATGTCAGTTGTTTTTTCCTGCCTTTGTGACCGACGGAGCAAGCTGTATGGTAAGGCGGTTTTTTGAAAAGTTTTGTACTCGCTCAATTAATAAAGTAAAGTAAAGATCAGCAGATCAATCAGCCTCATCAATATAGCGACACAAGGCCCTTAACGACCTAGGAAGATATCACCACCGCTATGTAACGCCTCGCGATTATGGACTACGAGCTTGAAAGCTGAAAGTCAATTACGAACCATAAGCTTTGCCGCTGAATTAGAACTGATTCGATTGTGAAATAGCCGCAATACGCCGAGGCTTATGAGCAGCGCAATGTATTGTTATGGATGAACGAGATTATAGCATGACTTTTGACGCGGCAACTATATAAGGGCCGGGCCGGATCGCAGTCACTCTCTTGGAGCAACGGTTTGCCGGTCGGGGAGTCCGAGCTCTGAGCGTGAGCTGCTGTAAACCTGTTGGCGGCGAGTCGGCTGCCGGTTCTGCCGTAAAATCAAGTGCTGTGTCGCTATCGTTGGTATATTTCGAGCTTTAGGTTTAAGCACATTGCACGAGCGTTGCGCCGCTACCCGAGCTAGTGAGATGCGCGGTCATAATGGCCAGCAGCTATACAATACAGGACTGCAGGCTGAACGATCCGAACCCACGACCTGAATAGTGGGGTACGAGCACCCAAATAGCCCAATGGCGCTCGCGGGATACAGCTCCGACGCTGCTGACTGCAACCGACGCGAGGGTCGAGCCGGCTGACCACAAGCACGGACGCAAGATATATCTATGTCAAGGACAACCTTGACCGTGGCCTGTTCCGTAATATTATTCAGTTTATCGCTTCGACATTGGATTATTTCTCTTTAGCTACCATTAATGCATAGATATATATAATATTATATTTAGAAATGATTTACATTATTTTAAACGTTTCTTAGCGTAATTATTGTTAGATGTCGTGCAGCTCACCGGAAAACTGCCGACCGGCGCTCTTGGTGCGCATGCGTGCGAGTGCTCACTTATTCCCGCGAAAAAGACGAACCATGTCGCGGTCGTGCTAGGTGTCCGGTTGAGCTTGCTTTTGGGCAGGATGCCTCGTGCAGGTATGCATGTATGTGGCTTGTTTGTCTCCTCTATAAGCACTGCTAGGTCTAACATGCCTAGCTGAAAAGCTGGAATCCGATTGCTTAGATCGAATAGACACGTGCCTAACCAGCGTGCTGTAACGGACTTCCACTCCCTTTGTACTAGCGTGCGACCGTTTTTGCGCTTTGCCATGTAGTTTAGACGTCAGATACCAGTGCTTATTTTAATGTACTTGTATTTGTGCCATCAGATTGCAATTTGAGTTGCCTTCTCGCTTGGTTTTATTCTGATGCATCTGCGATCTACTTACACTTAATCACTGCGGTGACGAGTTATGGCTTTGTGGATTGGTGCCGGGACAAGCACAAAATCATATCTCGTGACTGCTCTGATAACAAACGTGAAAGACGCTTGACATGTTCATTCTCTGTATTCCTGGATTCCCTGGTGCATGCTTGGTGAATGCAAGCACCAGGTTAATTCAGGAATATTCGGATGGAAAAGCAACATCGCGCGTGCAGCATTTTTGAGCGGTTTGCTGCGTCGCACTACGTCTTGTGAGAGTGCTGAGCTGGTATCTGCTTGTGCCTGTTTGCTTGTAACATGCACAAATAGATACCATGCTAAGCAATGTCACAGCAATATACAGCTAACCGAAAAGACGCCATTGTTGTTTGGGCGTCAAGTCTCGTGCTAGTTGGGAGGCCCGCAAGACAGGGTAAGATTATTTTGTGCTCGCAACTGTCCCAGAAATGTCCGGTTGATGATTTTTGATATGTGACTTTTCTGCTGTAGGTCTTGAGCCAGCTAAAAAGAAGGCCTCGTGTGCGGTATTTGTCACGATTCACCTTTCCGTACAGCAGTGTACTTATTTCGTCATGCTCTAGCAATGCTGTTACGTAGTTATAGTTTGTATATTAACGTCTTTCGTTAATGAAAGAAATTGCTACCAGCTGCCTTCGTTTTTGTTGGCTCTTTTTGGCTGTAACTGTAACGCAGATGTCACATAGAGAATGGAATGCAACCTTTGCTGTTAAAGCTTCAGAAGTATCTCGATGCCTACAGTGTTTTAGAGTTAATAGTGTGGCCGGCGTGCATGTATGTAAAATCACGTGGCAGAAAAGGCATTTGGATTTTAGTGCTGAGTTGCTTGACTTATCTTGGAGGTGATTTTACCAAGAATTACAGAATGCGTCTAATGCTTCAGCTCAGGTTTACATTCTACCTTCTATGGCTGGAAGTTGAAAGGGGAAGCTGAACCTAGATCTTGTTATAATGTCCCAGTCTTAAGTGGTTACATACTACTTCTGGCATCTTAAAGGGAGTTGCAGCTGAAAGCTTCCCCTTAATGTAATTGCTATTAGGTGTTTACAGTTGGTGCAAAACTCGGCAGCTAGGCATGTCTGTCGTGAACATCGCAGTTGCTGCATCGCACCACTTATAATATTTGTATAGTGCCCAGAGAATTTTTTTATAAAGGCACTTGACCCCTAGCCGACCTGAACTGGCTCCCAGTCAAGCAGCATTTTGACTTTAGGGTTCTGTCACTTACTTTTAGGTCCCTTAGTTCTCTTGCTCCAGCCTACCTGTCAAAAGTACCCTCCACTGGGCCGGGCATCGTACCACCTGCATTTCCTGCATGCCTAGAAAGAGATTTGAGTTCTCTGAGGGCACTTTATCAAGTGCATTATTTCTGAGTCTAGTCGTTTAGTGATACCTTATACGAACTTCAAATCCTATGGAAATCGTGTCTTTAGTTCGTATGCTTCCTAAACCTTGAACTGACTCCCGACTGACGTCACGGCACCCGTGACTTGACATTTAAAAATAAGCTAAAGAACGAACCTTGCAGCATTTAGTGGGTACTTGTGATTCGTGTTATGTGCTCGTGTGCATGCTGACAAATGCCTAGAAAGAGATTTGAGGATGCTTTGTAATTATTGTTTGACCTTGATACATGTGTTATGCTGTATGTGATCTCACTTAGAAACCTTGTAGGTCTAACCAAGTTGGTCGATGTTGGCTGGTCTGTTGTAATCACATGAAACTGAGCTCATTTCACGTCCACCTGTCAACGAAGCTTTTTTTTTAAAGAGGAAAGGAACTTGATCGACGGTGCTCTCAACACTACTTGTCTCGTCTTGCTGCCAAAAGATGTAGCCAGTACAAATCCTGCTGTGAGCTCGAACATTGCCACAGCCTGCTATGTATGCACTGTTATGCAGACGTCCTGAAGCTCGTGACAATTGTACTGCATTTGCGATGCGTTTTGTGCTGACGAGCTTGTTTGTTAGCAAACGCATGGCTGCTATTGTTTTCGATGTAAAATATAATGTTAACCTGATAGATCCTGCGTCTTTTGTTTGTTGAGTAACAAGTCTTTTGTGGAGCTGATTCTGGCAAAGAGTGCATGCTGAAGTTCAGCAATTTGCTGAATGCAAAGATGCTGCTGATGATGGAAGGCAGCTACCTACAGCTGCATGTCACTAAGCTTCCTTAATCGCCTGCCGCGTGACAGCTCGAAACTCCTCGGAGTGGCTGAGTTGCTGCTGGTTGTTCCAGAATTCCATCCGTCCCTTTCATCCGTATCCCTTCCATCCGTCACCTAACGCAGCAAAGAGAAAGTAGGGAGCAGAGCACAAGTCAGGAGTGCAGCTGCGGTAGTGAGTAACATAAAAGTAGTAGTTTAGGATGGCTGGAAAGGATGTGCCATGGTTGGCAGCAGAAGAGTAGTTATTGAGTCGTGGAAGTGAGTCCGACTGTCTATGACCTGCAGAGCAAAATCATCTGTCGCCAAGGGTCTAAGAAATGGCACCTGAGGAATGGAACAGCTAATTTGTTCATACTGAACGTTAAGATACGAGGAGGCTGAAACTGGTGCAGTAGTTCATGCTTAGCACAGAGGATTCGTGGCTGGCTTTGTAGGTCATCGTGAGAACTTTGCTCTGTATCCGTTGATCAACCAGCAGCCATCCTAGCTAGCTCTTGTAGCAAAGGAGACACATGGTCAAACCACTGGGATTTGCAAACTAGCCTTGCTGCCGTATTCAAAGCCAGCTGCAGTGGCCTAGTTACTTTTTTCGGCAGCTCGGCCAAAAGGGAATTACAATAATCTAGCCGAGACAGAACTAAGGAGCTTGTTAAATATTTTGTAACCCGCCGTGGAAGACAGCTCCTAATCTTAGATAGGAAGTGGACGTGATGGCTAGCTGTGGAAGCAGTATTCTGAACGAACCTTTCAAAATGTAGTCAGCTGTCGAAGACGACAACTGAATTCCGAAAAGACGGTGATGGTCGCACAACCAGATCATCTATTAGAAGAGCAAAGCCTTTTAATCCAGCAACCCGCTTGGGGTGTCTGCAGCTCGCTTTTATCTTAGTCATGTTTTAGGAAATTTTCCGACATCCATGATCGAATGTCGGTAAAGCAAGCATTCAGTTAATCAGTTGCTGCAGCAGATTCCAACGGGTTTTAATGACAAATACAGCTGCGTACAGTCAGCATAAAAGTGGCATCCTACTCCAAGGGTCTGAATCGCTTTTGCTAGAGGTCAAGTATTTATGGATAACAGAAACGGACCCTCGTGGGACTCCACAGGCGACCGATCTAGTGGATGAGATCTAACCCCCACATGACACGTATTGAGCGTGATCGAACGAGAACGATTCAAACCACGCCAGTGCCTCGTCTAAGAGACCATTTGTTGTTTTCAATCGCTGAAATAGGAAGTCGGGGTTTGGTACAGCGTTTAAGGTGCTCGCCACGACCAAGGTCTGGCTGAGGTCGTGGGCTCGAGTCCCAAGGCATATGTTGAGCGCCTGAATAGAGATTAAGTTCTCTTGGGGCGCTAGACAAATAAATTCTATATTATATATATTTGATGGTATCAAAGGCGGCCGATAGATCTAGCAGAGCTAGGGCAGTGACATTCCCGCCATCAGTGCTGTAAAAGATGTCATCGGTTACTCGGAGGAGAGCAGTTTCAGAGGAGAGTTGCCGCTTGAACCCCGATTGAAATTTTATTTTTTCACTGCGTGCTACCAACTGCTCAGCCACAATTTGTTCAAGACTCGTTGACAAAAAAGGAAGAATGGAAACTCGGCGATAGTTTGCAAGGACCACAGTATCGAATCCCGGCTTTTTAAATATCGGTCTAACGATGGCCAATTTGAAGGACTTGGGTAAAACCCCTTGTTCAAGAGAAGCACTACAAATCTTGAATATGGCAGGGCTAAGTTGGTCTGCGAAAGGAAACCGCAGAGATTGGTATAGGGTCTTCGCGAGGCGAGCTCTTTTTACTAGTCTTTATTAAGGTAGCCACATCGCATGCAGAAACCTCGGACAATATTTTAAGGAAGGTTACAGGTTGCGATTCAGCAATTGCTTTATATGGAGGGGTTTTTGCGGATGCACAAATGTGCACAATCTTTTCAGTAAAGAAGGCAGGAAGCTATTCGGCCGAGTCCTTAATAGCTGGGGTGAGACCTAGTAAGTTTTTACCATTTTGTGAATTTGCTTTTAGCCTGACTGCAAGGACTTCAGTTTTCGAGTGAAAAAAGCCCTGGCATCTTTAAGCTTCCGGGTGTAGACTCGAAAGAAGTCTCTGAAATTGAAATTAATTATAAAAAAAATTTGAAATTGACTATATCTCCATCAGATCCTGATGTCTATGCTATTTCGTCAGTATGTATACTTTTCTCAGTGGGTAACTTCGCAATACCGAGAAGATTGCCTCGATTTCAAAGCTGCAGAAGCTGCCACTTCACCTCCCGCAATAAAGAGAAAAGGAAAAACGTAGCTGAGTCAGGACAGTCAAGAAACGAAGTAGCGCAGAAGTAGAGCAGGAAACGGCAACGTCCTAAATAAGTCAGATTATGAATGATATTCATCATCCGAAGTTCGTGAATTATAATGGCTACGAACAGATTCCGCGATTATCCACAGTCACGGCAGCGTACAAGCCGAAGCAGCATGATAGGACTCAGCATTGCTCCAGGAGTCAGAATTGGTGCCTTGGCATTGGAGCTGAGTTGTGCTCTTGGCCACTGAGCCGTATGAGAGTTGCTGTACGTTATGGCCCTCGTTAAACGCCTGTAATCCTCCGTCGCCGTCGTATAGACTTGTATACACTACGGATGTGGAGTTGTCGCCTCGAGGAACGGCGCTCTTCCGTGCTGCCTTCCTGTTGCTGTCACGATACTTAGGTACATTTGCGCTGCATACATGATTCCAAGGCTTGGTCAGGGCTTCCTCGATATTCGTCATGTGCCGGCAAAGACTAGGAATGTTTTGAGCGCTGGCTCGCTGCGTTTGAGATCCAGTTCTGACGGGACGTAAAAGCCCCTGCATCCGCTAATAGCTAGACGGCGAGCTTGAGCACACCTAACTCTGCCCTTGTCATCAGCCACGGAGCATGCAACTCTTGAGACGTGCGCTTTTATGTCTTTAAACAAAACTTGGCAAGCTATCTGTGTGAAAGCTGTACGAATAGCAGATTCACCGCATACATACCAAAGTGCTGCGAGCTCTGATCGATCGAACGAGGGAAATAGCTCGCCGGAATAGTGAATCTTAAATTAACATTGCTTTAGTTAGCTCTTATGAATTTAGGCTTCACTCTGCTTACCTCCCCCCTCGTAGCCGTCAGCACAGTGTTCAGACAACGCCCGCGATCTGGCTCACAGTCGGTCTCAGTACGTAGCAGTTCGCACCAGCAGTTCGTATGCAGCACGACGTGGACGCCACTTTCAATCCGGTTTTGCCGGCGGAGCACTGCTTCCGGCAAGTATCTACCCATTGCCTGCAGAAATTCGTGAGAGTCACCTCACTGCTTGGGTAATATTGATCCTAGATTTGCCTCAAAGAGAAAGTGAGAAGTGTAGCTGAGTACAGAAGACAGTTGAGAAGTGAGTAGCATAGAAGTAGCAGCTCGGGCTGGCTTCAATGAATGAGCCATAGTTGCCTTCGGGAGAGTAGACGTCGTCGTATAAGAATTGCGAAGTGAGTTCCACAGTCTCGAGAACATGCAGAGCAAAAGTCTCTGTCACCAGCGGTCGTAAAGGAAGGAATAGAGCAGCTAATTTATTATCCACATAGGACCTGAGGAGGTTGAAACCGGTGCCACAGTCAAGCTAGTTATGAAAGAGCCCAACCATGCTGGGCCTTGCCGGTCAGCATAAGAATTTTGCTCTGTATCCGCTGATCAACCGGGAACCACCACAGCAATAAAGGATTGCCTCTGCAGGACTCAAACTCTCAAGACCTGGGTCATGAAGTGGGCTAAGACCCGGCATTGTCATTCGTGTTCTTATGCGTGCCGATGTTATCACAAAACTATTAAATGCTTCCTTTCCAGCATATAGAAAGAGATACATTTCTTGCTGTATAAAAGAATTATAATTTTTCATTACAAGGAGCACCGGTGCCTAAATAACAATTGCACCAGATCGCTTTTTACAGTGTAAGCCGTAGATTACGACATTACTGCTTCCTAACTATTTTAATTAGGCAACCCCTAATAATCCCGAGTGCTCTCATTATCTTGACGATTTAGCTGTTTCAGTATGTGCGAAAGCGAAAGATTGATAGGAGGGTAGACCTGCGGTCTGCTGCCAGCCCGAAAAAACATCTCATCGGTAGGGATGCAAGGGGCCGATTGCCGAAGTTAAATTCTGCGGACCCTTCAAGAGGTTAGGTGCATGTAATTGACGAGTTCGCATTAATAATCGACGGTCTATAATCAAGTGCTTGAAATCTTTAGTATCATTCCGATATATGCAACCGATTTGAAGCTCACTTTATGACTTCGAACTGCCTGCCAGCTCACCGTGAGAGGCTTCATCACTTCCAAGCCTGTTCAGTTGAATGATTCCAGGCCAGGACAGAGAAGAATATCTAGGGATGCAAGCTCACCTCAGCCTGCGGATCTATGGTGCAGCTGCTCTTACCATCTAATAGCTGTTCGACTCATGAGCCGTAGCTTTTATTACCGTAGCATGCCAACCTACTGTACGAGTTTTTCTACGAACTCTGATTCATGCTCCACCAATATTTACAGGCGGCACACATATTGTCTGGCATCACAGATTGTACACATGCACGCGCCAGATCGGATAACGGCCCTAAATCAACTTTGCCATCACGCAGGCATGCCTGTCGGCTTCATAGCAGTGCAAGCTGGGTCCTGTAATGGTCAACAGGCCAATCTATTCAGGCTACCTTGCACATTCGTTAGTACATGGTATATGGCATCACTCCTAGCGATCACAATACCATGTGGTTGGGCATGTTTGTCTTGGCATGGCATCTTACTTACAACGCGCGGATATTACTTCTGAGATGTAAAGCATCCAACTAGAGATTTGGTTCTATCATGTCGCCATGAAGAACAACTTTCTTCAGACAGGCATACCTTGCACAAGCAACCCCACTACCCTGCTTGCTCTATACAGTATCACTCAATCTTCATAAGGTCACGTGACATGCATGTATACACACGCGTACCATGACAGTAGAGCCCGACAATATAAATACAATGCACTTGTTTAGCACACCAAGAGAACTTGAATCTCTATTCAGGCGCTTCACATATGCCTCGGGTCCGGAACCCATGACCTCAGCCAAGCCTTGGTCGGGGCAAGCACCTCGACCACTGGACCCAACCAGGATATGCCTTGAGAGCATTAGTCTGTACCTAAGCTTAACTAAATAAGCAACGCAGTTGTTAAGCTCTTTCTGTCTGAGCTTTGAGTCTCTCCTTCTTTACCATTACTCAGTAGTTGACTCTTCACCAACATTTCGTACCTCTCAAGATTCCTGCTTTTAGCAGTGTGAAGGTCACAGCTGCACTCATTGAGATGCTGGACCAGCCTGCTCGGCTTAATCAAAGATCAAGGTTTTCACAGCTAAGACACGTATACAATTGACCGTGCTATTACTTTAGGTTTGCGCATACGTCAATCTACGGTCAGTAGCACACCCACACCAGGACACTGCTCTTAATGGTATGCACTCAAGTGGTGGTGGTGCTAGGGTCTGAGCTGCAAGGTCGGCTCCTTAGGGTCGGTCAGCTGGGGAGATGAAGAGCGCCGCTTTCTCTACATAGGCGAACGAGGTCGATTTAAGTTAAGTCACTTAACCACACTAGCTATTGCCCAAATTGTCCAGCTTCGGGGGCACGGCCGTCATGCATCAGCAGTTATGCAGAGCCATTGTCCAAGCAAACTCGTGGAAAGCCGAATATTTTCCACAAGGGCGTAATCTGGCATCCAACCACGTAAAGCAATAAAAATCGTGATGACAGTCATCACCTTGTATTACACTCCTTTATGTGCACCACCAAGGAACTCGCGTAAAGGTAGCTATAGCAGCCAGTAATCAAATGTTTCAGCCTTCTTTCTATAAGACAAGCGTCCAGCTTTCTTTTAAGCCTTGAATCCAGTCAGGAAGCTAGTGACTGCACTCTTCAGTTTGGCATCGGTTTCAGGCTTAATTTGTCCATCAGTTCGGATGGTGTTCAGCAATTCCTGGTGATTTGCTCTAATATGCTTCACGAACTCCTGCTCAAACTTGGTGATCTGCGATGGGTCAAGCTTGTCAAGATGGCCTTTCACACCAGCATAGATGACCGTGACTTGCTCAGCAATATCCATGGGCACTACAACACACCATGGAAGTCAACTTAGGCTTCAAGGAATGTATCACTGGCATTACACCAGGACTGTCGGGAGACTCGCTCCGGCAGCTAAACTCTGGACACACAAGTGCAACTGCTTACCGTACTGGCCCTGCTTCAACAGCTCCGTCAGACGTACACCTCGGTTCAACAGATTCTGGGTAGCAGCATCCAAGTCCGAACCGAACTGAGCAAATGCAGCGACCTCACGGTACTGAGCCAGTTCCAGTTTCATCGATCCAGCAACCTGCATCAAAGCAAAAACGAGTCATACCTGCAAAAATAATGGTTTCTCAACCTCAATACAAACACATGCAGTCACAAAAAATTACCTGCTTCATGGCCTTGGTCTGGGCTGCAGAGCCAACACGGCTCACAGACAAACCGACGTTGATCGCAGGTCGGATGCCCTTGAAGAACAATTCGGTTTCCAGAAAGATCTGCCCATCAGTAATGGAGATGACGTTAGTTGGAATATAGGCAGACACATCACCGGCCTGGGTTTCAATGACAGGCAGAGCAGTTAGAGAGCCACCACCAAAGTTGTTATTCATTTTAGCCGCCCGCTCGAGAAGACGGGAATGCAGATAGAACACATCTCCT
The DNA here is from genome assembly GCA_009760855.2 of Cristatella mucedo. Lineage (NCBI taxonomy): Eukaryota > Metazoa > Bryozoa > Phylactolaemata > Cristatellidae > Cristatella > Cristatella mucedo. The sequence goes on from WPIO01000100.1 coordinate 170,535, forward strand.
GGATAGGCCTCACGTCCAGGTGGTCGACGGAGAAGCAGTGACATCTGACGATAAGCCACGGCCTGAACAGAGGATCAAGCCTCACGTCAAAATAAGACACTCGAATCAGCCCAAAAGAAATGCACTGACGATTTGGCTGTTATCCTAACCTGCTTAGACAAGTCATCGTAGATAATCAGAGCATGCTTGCCATTGTCACGGAAGAACTCGCCCATGGCGCAGCCTGAGTAGGGAGCAAGGTACTGCAGCGGTGCAGCATCTGAGGCAGTTGCACTCACGACGATGGTGTAATTCATAGCACCTATAGCAGATCGTGAGGGATAAAAATGAGTAACATAGATACAGCAATGGCTAATGCATATGATAAAAACCAATCCTGCCTGTCACCAATAAACCTACCGGTATCTGTTAGACGCTTGACAAGTTGGGCGACCGTAGACCGCTTTTGGCCAATAGCTACATAAATGCAGTAGAGCTTCTTCTTTTCATCCTGTCCTTCGTTAAATCGCTTCTGGTTGATGATGGCATCAATGGCAATGGCCGTTTTCCTACAACCACACGACGTCAGTCATACCATTCAAAGGCTGTGCTGATGCCACGTGATTAGCAGTTGAGATTCTAGTCATTACCCAGTCTGACGGTCACCAATGATCAGCTCACGCTGTCCTCGGCCGATTGGCACAAGGCTATCTACAGCCTTAATACCAGTCAACATGGGCTCCTTGACAGATGTCCTTGGAATGATGCCAGGGGCCTTGACACCAACACGGGCTCGTTTCTTGCAGCCGAGTGGACCCTAGAAGGAAAAGAAACTGTAGAGAAACGAAAACGGAACAAGCACAAGTCAAGCCAGGCTTACATGACTTCCTACAAAAGCAGGCTGTTTTAGTTTGTTAATCCACTCAAAAACGTCTGACAATTCAAAACTTCTAATTTTAATTTAATTTTAATTTAATCTAATATAACTTAATATAATTTACATTTAATCTAATTTTTTAGCAAATTCGCGATCAAGGTCATATTACTTGATGGAATAACGTCGACTTGTGACCAAACTTCAACATTACCGACTAACATCCATACAATCAAAACCGGACACCTAACAAGATACTGAGCTGTCTTTGAGTGCAACACGAACTTTTTATTAATATTATTACAGTATGTAACTACAATTGCAAAAAATCTATAGTCCTCACAATAATAGTGTCACCTAGAATAGTGCTGCAAGCTACCAGCAGTGCATGATAGCTTTAAAATATCTAAACCTAGCACAAGTTTAAAAAGAGCTACTGCACAAATAAAGGAGCAGGCAAAAGAATACCAAGCAGTGCACTCTAATGATGCAAGGAACGTCATCTCAGTGCACCGTCACATCTATTGCCACTATCACGTGACGTCCGGCACCGTCACTCAACCAGTCGCTCGGTCAGACCTACCTGTACTACCTAGTGGGGGGTCTACAGTAACTCACAAACATATACACTACCACTTTCTGAAGTGACGGCCAATGCTTTACATGATGGAATCACAGTGAACCGCACATCATTCGAGCAGTCAATATCATACACAAGTAATGGCAACTAGGATGGTGACTGGAATGGCAAGGATGGTGACAGAATAGGCACTGGATGCTAAATACCTTGCCATCAATAGCATTGCCCAAAGCGTCAACGACACGGCCAAGAAGTTCTTCTCCTACAGGCACGTCAACGATGGCACCAGTTCGCTTCACAATGTCACCCTCCTTAATCTGCCTGTCGTTACCAAAGACTACGACACCGACATTGTCAGGCTCCAAGTTCAGGGCCATTCCCTGTAAAATAAAAACAAAAACAAAAACGTATAATTCTACCGACATTAGCAAGACACGAGGGTAGTTGAATGTCTTAGAAGCCTAGGATGGTCAACTTACCTTTAAACCCGACGAAAACTCCACCATCTCCTCAGCCTGAATATTCTTCAGCCCGTACACACGAGCAATACCGTCACCGATCGACAGCACACGGCCGGTCTCTTCTAAATCTGCTTTGCTGGCATGACCCAGAATGCGCTCCTCCAAGATTGAGGAGACTTCAGTTGAACCTGACAAAAAACAGCCCGAAACCCATACGTCAGGATTGCATAGCGACAGAGTAGCACGAGCATGTCACAAGCCGCTCGTAAAACCACTAGAACACCGGGTAGTGCATGATGATGCAAATCAACTCGGGACGATGGGCAGCAAAGTGGGTACCTGCTGATACAGGAGCAGTCGTGGAAACGCTTCTGGCGGCGACGAGTGCAGCCCTTGTCGCATTGAAAGACGACTGCAAAAAGAAGATTCCAGAGAAATAACAGCTGCCCCAGTGTTAAGTACAGCCACAGCAGTGCACCAGCTTATACGTAAACGCCAGCATACCGGCATGCCAGATGAACAACGACAGAGCACAAGAGAAACCCAGCGGTAGCGATAGGACTGTACCAACGAATACCAATTTCCAGAGGCACGGACTCATCTATGAGATTGAACGCTGGCAAAACAACGCGACCAAATTCTCTATACTACATCTATGAACACCTTTGGAATGAGGAAATCGTCTCTAATGCGGACGCACACCAGGCCGCCGTATAGACCGCTCTGAAATCCACTTCGAGTAGGTGCTCAGCTAAGGCTCGGCTGACAGAGCGAAAGCACCTGTTCAAAGCAGTGCATCCGCAACCGATAGAAATGGCAGCCTAATGAGTCCGCGTGACCAAGTACTAACGCGTTTACTTTCCGCTGCGTGTCTATGGGGCTGCGCTATGCTTTTGCATGCTGGTTAGTGCAGCTGGGGGGTGGGGGCCAATCGAGGCGGCTTGGCGACAGCGCGTTGGGATCCACAAGATGGATACAAATATTAGCGAAAAAGCGACATACACGAACTGATGAATTTTTTGGACGAGCATTCTACCGATATTCTTAAGCGAAAGGGTGTACAACTGCCGGCGGACTGGGATGCCGGCGGCCGGGCTAACGACGGGCACGAGGTGACGCGTGGCCAATTCCTTGGTTACAAACAGGAGTTGGCACGTAAAACATATCAATTTCGTACCGCTTTGCAAACTTTCGACGCATGTCTAGCCAACGAAGTAGCCAGGCGAAGAGACATCATCTTCCAGCTGAAGCAGTCTGACGACCGGCTCCGATTTGGCCTAGCAAAGATGGCGGTTGGCACCCAGCTCACGCAGGGGAGGCTGCTCGAAACTGGAACTGCTTTGCACAGTTGAATGCAAGTATCTTATATTGAGACCACGTAATAAATTAATAATATTAAAAAAATTATAATTCAGTTATCCAAATACGCCCTTGCTCTCTTAAAAGAATCGCGTCACAATTACTTCCGTCTGGGTATCGCTGTGTTTTGTCTGGCTCGGGTTTGGCTGCTGAGCCGCCCGAAACTAGCTGGGGCTATAAAATGGGCGCCTGTTCGTGTACACTGAAGTCATGTATTGTATTCATGAGCTTTCTTCTGTGGGTAAGGCGCTTGCTTAGCGTCGATAAGCGCCGCATTCGCGGCCGCCGCGGTCTTTGCTGCGCGCGTCGGCTCGGACAGGTGTCCGGAATTCGCTCGCCCCGACCGTCGCGTCGCGTGTCTTGCGGCCGCGGCAGCATCGTCGTCGGTGTAAGCTATTCGATCGTTTAGCCTTCCCGCTCGCCTGCCCGAGCATCCAACGGTGCATTGTTGGCCTTTTCCCTCCTTACAGGTGGCCACTGCCGGACTCCTTTTCGTAGGAATCAAGGTGTACGTCACATATCCCGTGATACAGGAGCTCGGCAAGTCGGTGCACGTGCTCGTGCCCGCCGCCATAATTATCGCCTCGGCGGTGTTCATCTTCTTCGTCGGACTCGTGGGCTGCTTCGCCGCCTTCAAGGATCAGAAAGGTGTCAGGGCCGCCGTAAGTACCGCCCGCCCGCCCGCCGAGTCCGAGTCGCGAGCTGCTTGGCGAGCGGCGACAGTTTGCCTGTCTCAGCCGCCGCCTCCCCGGATCGCCCAATTTTGCCTTTGGTTTCGACCGCTACCCCTCTCGGCGACTGCGCCGCTTGCCTTGTTGAAACACGCTTGGCTGCGTGCGTTCGTTTGTCGCAGTTCTATCCGTTCCGGTCGTTTCGCCTTCTAAAAAAAGTACTTCCATCGGCCCGAGCAGCGTGCTTAGTTAGATTTTCTGCCTTGCAGCCAAATGTAACGACTCCCAGAAGAGTTGTTGAGCTTTGAAATCGAACTTGCTTGACCGACAGTAGCTGTGAGTGAAGTACTTTTTGACGAATCCTTGTGTGGTGCTGGCGAAGCGGTCCGTCCAGCCAGTCGCCTGATTTGGAGCCCTTTCTGAAATACTTGAGAACGATATCGGCAGGCGGCCTAGGCAGGATTTTCCGCCTACTAACTTAGCCGGCTTTTTCAGTATAACTCAGGCTCTTCGGAATGCGCTGCAGAAGCAGAAGAGCCAACGAAGAAGCCTCCAGTAGAAGCCTCATCCATTCCTGGTCAGGAAAAGGAGGGAAAATACAGAATCGTCCTTGGAGGAAGTGACACTAAACGCATGCATATTAGCAGTATGGGTATGGGTTTCCCTTTGCAGCAAATGTAAAGCCCGTAGAGAGAGAGAGAGAGAGAGAGAGAGAGAGAGAGATTAGGTTCTCTGAGGGCACTTTATCAAGTGCATTATTATTATTATTATTATTATTTTGAGTTGTCCAAAATTTTCCCCCATTCTGTGCACAACTTGTTTGCCTGACTGCTGCCACCTTAGTATGCCTGACATAGCAGAAAGCCCTCTTGTTACCCGTAAGAATTTGCAGCTGCAGCCATGCTGTGAGGTTCTTTTGTGGGGCTGAATAAGAAGTTCTTTTCCGTACTGCGACCTTTGAAGGTTGTGCTGACATTCGGTTTTACTATGTCGAAGCACATGCAGTAGTCGCAGTATCCAGTAGCTCGGTCGAGTTTTGTGTGGCAGCGTAGCCCAAAGCTGTACTTGTCAATCCAGATATCAGTATTACCCATGACCGACATTTGCACTTGGATGCTGCAAAGTCGCTCAACTTGAATGATGTTGATAAAACCAACTTGGTAGCTATGGACAAACCTAGTGTAACTCTGAAATTGGAAACCCTAAGCCTTGAAATGTGCTCGCCAGCAAATGTACTATAGCCGTGGCACGCAAAATGGGTGTCATGTTCAAAATGAAGCTTGCGCTAGATAACCACATCAGCTGCTGTGGTTATCTAGTTATCATCCACATGCTTGCTGCTGCAGCCGTCCATGCTTTTGTATGATCCCGCCTAGGCTTCTGTATCCCATAAAACCCCACAACCCGTAGGTCTTCCTCTCCGTGCAGTAAAATTCTTAAGTGATTCAACACTCTGCATCTATGATTATCTGCCGTGAATGTCATAACTGCCACATTATCCCTCGTCTCACCGATCTACAGTGGCCTCCCCCATCAAGCAGCTTAACGACTTCAAGGAGCTGCCACACACTTGTGAGTCCCTTAGTCTCTTGATCCGAAATACTTAATACCCAGCCTTTTCATTAACCACCTGCTCTTCTGACTCAAGTCGTTTAACCGTGCCTCCAACCAACAGCAAATCCGTCGAAGCTCGTGCCTTCTGTTGGTATGCTCCTTAAGCCTGGAATGCGCTGCTGACCGACTTCACAAGATCCCCTGACGACATTTTAAAAAGAAGCTAAAAACACCTGTTTCTCACTGCATTTGTTGAGTCCTTGCTGCTTGTCCTGTGTGTGCTTATGTGTGCTGACAGTGTGCTTGTTTTTATCACTAACAATCACCGGTCTATGTGTCCACCATGTGTAAAGTACATTGGACAAGATTTAGTTCTTTAGTTTAGTTCAAGATTTAGTGCCATGTAAATGTCTTATTATTATTCTTTTTATAATTAAGGCATAGTGTCCGTGTTTTCTGTGATCTAGCGAGAGACTTGTATGCAGCTGCCATGGGCTGTTACTGTGGGAGCTATGTTGGGAGTGGGTTTGAGGATGGCACCACTGTGCTTGGTGTGACGTACGTAGCCAGTGGCTCCTGCTAGTTGCTGTCCCTGTGTTTGCACGCATGTGAGTCCCCTTTTCAGGGCATGCCTAGTTCCTTCTGAACCTCCTTCCCCCTCAACTGGCAAGAGTCAGCTATAATCTAACTGCCCCATGTGTATGACAGTAGAAAAGCCTTACAACGGCTGTCTCCACTGCTTGGCGTAGGCAATCGAGGATCGACCGCTGCAGGACTCGAATCCACGATCATTGGTCGCAAAGAGTGAGCGCTTTTCCTCATGGGCAAAGACCGAGGAGCACCAGTCACTGTTAGCTTACATCGTTTGTGTGCTCTGTCGTCGGTAGGCTTGTCGAGTTTTGCTCAGCCACCTAGCTCCTGCATTCTCTTTCACAAACTCTTACACCAGCTGCAACTTTTTGGAGGTGGCTCTATCCAACTGCTTTTGTGGCCTGCCGCGCTTTGCCTGGAGCTTCACCTGGAGCAGCTCGTGCCTTGCTGCAAAGCGCTTGCTTTCTCTTGTAGTTCTTCGTCTTCTTGTTCTTGATATTCATCGGTGAAGTCGTTGGTGCTGCACTAAGTGTACACTACCAGGACCAAGTAAGTATCCTGCACGAGACTGGAGGCTGATTGTGGTCTTTGATTGCATGCCGAGCACAGCAGCCACCGAACCTGTCTCTTGCTCGGTGCCTGCTTCAGCATTGATCGGCTTACTGCATGCCTGATCTGTGGTGCGTAATTTGATTAATGCCTCTTATGTACTTAGGGTCCTGATAAAAGTCTTTGTATAAATATCTATGAATCCTGCATTTACCGATCGAGTCAGTCGGTCTTTGTCACTGGGTTTGGTATTTTAATTTACATTATGCATGCAGGTCAGAGGACAGCAAGTGTCCTGTCGATGTGAAATTACCTTGAACTATGAACATGTTCATTGCCAAGCTTGGTCTAGCAGCACCTTACTTACTAAGAGGACTGGAGCAACTTCTTCCCTCTACCGTTCCTCTCAAAGACATTGGAATGAATCTTGGCAGGCCAGCTGAGCTCTTACATTGAAACTTCAAACCTAGCTAGTAAGTTCCACTCTGGTTTTAGAGTTAATCACCCCACAGAGTCAGCATTGCTTCGGGTTTACAATGAACTTCTCGGGAATGCAGACTTACGTAAGGTCTCTCTGTTGGTTTTACTTGATCTTTCGGCAGCGTTTGATACTATCAATCACCAAGTATTTCTCGGGTGCCTGTCATCTCCTATGCATCATTGGTACTGCACTACAATGGTTTAAGTCCTATCTCACTCAGTGGGAGACTATGCAGCATTAATGTGAACAGAAAAAGATCATCCGAGGAATCACTGAAGTATGTGGGTACCTCAGGGCTCTGTTGCTTCTTTTTGCAGTTTATAGTTTCCCTCCTGCCGATGTGATCGCCAAGCACAACCTAGGCTTTCAATTCTATGCAGATGACACTCAGTTGTACCGTTGTTTGAATCCCTTCCAGCCCTCCAGCATATCAAATTCTCTGAATTCCTGTCTGCATATATTATTGTTGACATTCTAACATTGGTGTCAGCAAACTTTTTAAATTGAATGCTGACAAATCCAACGTACTGGTTATAGTCAAACCAAGTGTGACTCAGAAAATTGGAAAGTTTGTCACTCAAAATCGGCTCTGCCTGCATATCTCCTGTTGCATTTGCACGAAATCTAGGTGTCCTATTTCAAAGTGACCTTTCCCTAGACGATCCCATCAGGTCCACGGTGAAGTCTGCCTACTTTCAGCAATGTAACATTGCTAAAATTTGGGCTTGCTTAGGCAGGGATACTACATCCAAATTGGTCCATTCATTTGTGACATCCAGTCTCGACTTCTGTAACTCACTGCTTGCTGGTCCATCTGCATGTACTATCAGGCACTTAAAAGCTGTTGCAAAACTCTGTAGCTAGGCTTGTCTGTAGTGAGAATCGTAGCTGCCACATCGCACCACTTCTCGCCGACCTGCACTGGCTCCCAATCAAGCAGCATATCGACTTCATGGTTCTGTCACTCGCTTTGAGGTACGTTTAGGCTACATATCAGAACTACTCTCCCACCTGGCAATTAACACATTTCTAATTGTACACATTTCAATTTATGTGTACATCCTTGTGGGTGAACCAGTGAAAACAGTATTCAAAGCCAAAAAAGTATGGCGAAGGTTGGATTCTGGAATGCCTCTGGGAAAACTATCAGCCTTTGCATGTGGATTAACGAGCCTAAAAAAGCTATCGTCAAGACCAAAGATCTCCTCTTGCTCCTTCCCGAGCCTGCGGAGATTCCCACTCAGAAGGCTAGCCACTTGGGAAAGCATGCCATCTTTGGAATGAATGGCAAAGTCCGATGGTTGCTGTTTTTTCTAGCAAACTGAGTAATGTGGCAAAGCATGCAAAACTCAAATCTAAGCTTAGCTAACAAGCTGACATTGTTGCAGCTGGTGCGGTTTTCACTACAATTAAGAATGCTGTGATTTCTTCGCGGCTCGGAAGAAGAAAGAGAGGGACATAATGGCTGTAGTGAACCAGAGATTTGCGAAGTGAACGAATGAGCTAAAAAAAAAAGCAAAAGGAATTATTCTGCTGCCTGGAAATTACGAGTACATTAAAAAAAAATTAATTCACGTAGGGGTTTAATACTTTTGTCACTCGTAACCAAATTTAGGAGCTGCAAGTTAGCGAACAGCACCAGGCAAAGGTGTCGGATGGCCCCAGCTACTTATTAAGCAGTTTATAGACTTACCTTTTAAGCAGTGTATAGACTTAAAAGGTTATGCCACTCTCTTTAGGTCTTTTCATTTCTCTGGCAGTAGCTACCTACCTGAAATGCTTACTTCTCAGACAGTCTCTCGTATCATTTACTCATCCCGCTATGGTCATTTAGCCGTGCACCTCATGCAAATCAAATCATATTGTGCCTTCAGTTCTATGCATTGAAAGCCTGAATTTGCTACTTTACTCATGCCACTACGGTCATTTAATGGTTACTTAACCGTGCATCTCATGTAAATCAAATCATACTGTGCCTTCAGTTCTATGCATCGAAAGCCTGAATTTGCTACCGACTGACATAAAGTCACTTCATCTCCCGACTTGACAGCATTTAAAATGAAGCCGTTCTGTTCCTTGCAATTTACTTCGAGTGAATTATCCTTTATGTTCTGGAGCATGCTTCACGGGCTCTCTTTCAAGTTTCTATTTCCAGATCATCTACTCTCCAACGGCCGACTATGGCACATCTTTTTCAGCGGTCCTGAACTGCTACTTATATGCTACTCACTACCTCAACTGCTCTCCTAACTCTGCTATGCTTCCCACTTTCTCTTTGTTGCGTGAGACGAAGTCTGTTGGGTGCCGGATGCGTACCGAAAGCCGCTTAGGCTGTGAGTGTGCTATACAAAACTCTCCTGCGTAACACCCACATGGTCTTTATGACTTTGTGGAGTTACTGAAGGAGATACACATTACACACACATCCTCAGTGGTTTACAGGTCACTTCACTCGTTTGCTACAGCCCACCTGCCTGGCCCCTATTCTCTTCCACTGTGCTCTTGCAATACCCTCACCTCAGCATCTAGTCGTGTCACCTCCCTTGCACTTTGAAGTCCTTTGATAGTCATTTTGTCATTTTGATAGTCCTTTGCGGATCAAGCCTTCAGCTTGTATGTACCGAAAGTCTGAAACTAGCTTCTTGCTGCAGTCACTACCTGACCTTGCATCATTTAACTCTCAGCTCATGACAAATCAATTCTCGTCAGCTTTCCCTTCCCAATCTCGTGAGCTTGTCTTTTTTGTTCTGGTGTGATTTTGGTGCATGCCTTGCATGACTCAGTGCATGTTACTACCCATCAGTCCCACTGACTGGCGGCCGCGAGTGTCTTCTTATTTGCTTTAGCATGCTAACCCGATCGTGATACTTTTTTGCTCTGACATGCATGATACCGTGCATATCACTCACCCTTGGGTATTGATTCTCTCGCAGGGAGTTGTAAATTGCCTAGATAGTGATCGAGTTCATTCACTTGCTCCAGCCTACCTAACCACTACATCCCAATCAGGTTAGGTATCATTCCACCCCCTCATCTCTCTCACTCTTGCTTGAGTCCTTTAGCTGTGCCTCAAACTAACCTCAAATCATTTGGAGACTGTGCCTTTAGTTCGAATGCTCCCAAAGCCTCGACTCCAACTTACCTCACGACATCACCTGACTAGACGACATTTAAAAAGAAGCTAAAATCTGCTTGTTCCTCACTGCATTTGCTGGTTCCATGTTTATCGATCTTTATATGCCCAGAAAGATATATTGTTTTCTTACAGCCCTATGCAAATGTCCTAATACCGTACTCAGTATTATTAATAATAATACTGCAATACTACCATTGCTCCCGATTCGAATTCAGCGTATTTTCAGTTCACTTTAGGTTTTTTGGCATTCCTAGAGACATTCTAGGGACAAGATCGTCAGTTAGGTGTCTCTTTTGTAAGATGCTGCCCCCTCACTTAAAATCGCTGGTCAAGAGCCTCCCATTTTGACTATATCATAAGTCACTATCGGTTTGCCTTTTTTTGGTCAACGGCATCCTCTTTTATGGTCTCCATGATGTGCCTTTGTATCTATGTTGACAGAGAACTAACATAGGGCACTGCCAGCATGTAAATTGAGAGCCTCTGTTATAGGTTTTAATAAAACGAGCTATTGGTCGGCATATCCACCTATAAATTGTTTTGGAAAACCAGTGATCAGATTTGGAAAAGAAATTGCTGCTGTGGTTTATGTAACAGTGTACTAGCAGCCGGTCAGATACTGTTTCTCACATATACCTTCTAGTAGGCTAGCCGATGTCTGGTAATGAGGCATAAAGAAATCTTGCTGGATCCTGAAACTCCCAGCTGTTACCAGCTTTGTCGTCAAGGTAATAATTATAGTAAGAATACATTTGTATAATACCCAAGCAAACCTAATCTCTTTACTAGCGAGCTCGTACATTTCTTGCCTGCTATGAAAAGATGCAAGATAGTTTGGTTAGAGATTCCTTTCTTCTCTAACGAGTCAGTAAAACTTGCTTGCACATTTGGGCCCACTGTTTACATCTGATAAACCCTTCTGCTTATTGATAAACCAAACTTTCTTAGGAAGTTATCGATCGACTTTTGTTATTTTAGTTATAAGTTTACGGCTGGACAGTGCTAATGTCACCACTGCCGTGTGGGTGAAGGGAAGCAAGGATTCATATCTCTGAGCTTGGAGATTGCTTTAGCAGAGCTTGTGGTACTTTGCAGATCAAGCAAGAAGCTACGACGAAGTTGGACGCCATGATCGAAGGGTACGCCGGTGAAGAGAAAAAAGAGATTGACTACATTCAAAACATGGTAACGCCGCGCCTCTTAAAAATTTGATGCACAAAAAACGATTGATTTGCATAGCGCCCTAAGAGAACTTATTTCTGTCCAGGCGCTTCACAAATGCCGCTGGGCTTGAGCCCGCGGCAAATGCATTCACCCTGACCTCTGTAAGTAAATGCGAGCTTATTGTCGTAGCTGGCTGGATAGCTTATCAATCTAGCAAATTTTAAATTGAGCCAAAACGGTGTGTCTATTGTGGGCATATAGGTAGTCTTAAGATAGCACGATCACGATTAGAAACCGTTTTCATATTGGTGCAACTGTTATTTAGTCTTTTAGGTGTGTGAAACAGTTCCATTTTTATGTGCATGTGATTACACATGCACATACACACATGCACATGCATGTATGCCCATGTATGGTTTCTGGAAAAACTTACGGCTTTTGACTAAGTCACCACTTTCGAAATTAATAATAATAATACATTTGTCATAGCACCTTCAGAGAACCCAATCTCTTTCTAGGCACTTTACTTAGTGGTAGCATGCTCAATCACAACAAGCATAGCATGGTTAGAGGTGGCATGCACAGGGTCAGCATGCAAATATGATTAGTGGCACCATGTGCAGTGTCGGCACACATAAGCACACAAAGGACGAATCGCATGGACTCACTAAATGCTCTGATAAATAAATGGGTTTGTCCTGGTTTCCTTGTACTTCATGTCCCATGTTGTGATTTGAATCCTCTAGCCAGCAATCCTTTATCGCTCACTGCAAGCAGTGGTCAATGCCGATAGTGGTCTTCTGCTGCTATGTATCAATAGTAGGCTGGTTGATAAGCCAATCTCTACTTTTTTTTTTTTTTACTATACGGTAATATTAGAAGCAAGTACTGTAATTAATGGTGCAGGCAGGCTTACTCGCAGCAATAATTATAGTAATAATATAGTTGTGCAACACTTTAAGAGAACCAAAGCTCTATCTGGGCACATGATTTATGCCGGAATGGAAGCTTGCAATGAGTCAGAGACACAAAGTAGTCTTGGGCTATTTCCAGCTATTAACACAGTCATTCCCTTTGGCAGTTACTGTTTTATATCATTGTTCCTTCTATTGCTCCCAAAGATTCGTTGGACGTGTCAGGGATTGTATTACCGAGAAAGGCATTATAACCATTGTAATAATGAGAAATTAGTAGGAAATTTATATATTGCTCTCAGAGAACTAAATCTCTTTTCTAGGCACTTTACCTTTTCTGTACGAGTAGCATGTTAACATGGTTAGTGACAAGATGGATGCTCAGTCTTAGTCTCTCTGCTTGTTTTACTGGATCTTTTGGCAAAATTTGTTACAAATGATCACAACCATTCTCGAGCACCTCTCATCTAGTCGGGCCATCAGTGGCGCTGCGCTGCAATGTTTGTGGTCTCATCTTAGTTGGCACCTCTAGAGCATTGATGTCAACTGGTAACCAACATCCAAGGAGCTGGTAACCAACATCCAAGGAGCCTTTTAAATATAGAATACCCTCCCCCGAGATATGTATGTGGTCTACTTCTTTTTACAGTTGATATTCTCTCTCCCATGCTGATATAATCGCCAAGCACTGTCTTGGCTTTTCATTTTTATGCCGATGACACACGGGTGTACACGCGATTTGAACTCTGCTTTCCAGCACATCAAACTTGCTCTACTCTTTTTGTGCATGTAATACAGGCATTCATACTTAGATATCAGAAACCTTTCTCTAATTGAATGACAAAACCAGCTTGCTATTTTTGGTCAAACCAAGTCCTGCTCGTAAATTAGAAAACCCCAACCTTCGTTATAGGTTCAGTTAGCACATACCCCATAACATCTACACGGTACCTGGGTGTCCTGTTCCAAAGTAACCTTTTACTAGGCAACCACATTAGCTCCACATTCAACTCGTTACTTTCAGGTACTTGACATTCAAAAATTAGAGCCAGCTTAATGGGAGATACCACAACTGAGTTGATCCGTGGGGTTCGGTCATTCTTCCTTTTAGCATATGTTAAGTGCCGTGAAAGACATTTAGTTATCTGGGGCACTATACAAATGTATTATTATTATTATTATCATTATTACTATTAATTATGAATCAGAAGTCATCAGGCCTATGCAATAGTGTCATGACAGCTGGTGCAAAATTGCAACTAGGCTTGCCTGTTGTGTGAACGCCTCATCACTCTTCTGACTCAAGTAATTTACGTCAAGCCATTAACCAACCTAAAATCATTTGGCGACAGTGCCATTTGCTCGTATCCTCCCAAAGCCTGGAACTAATTTTCAACTGACTCACGATACCTGTCTTGACTGCATTTAAAAAAGAGCAAAAAGTACCCATGTTCCTCATAGCATTTGCTGGGCCCGTGTGAATCGACCTTAGTGTGCTTATGCATGCTGAAACTGTACATGTTATCACTAACTAATTGACATGCTTTCTTTGCAGCATATGTGTCTAGTGTGAAAAGTCTCTAGAACATTTCTTAGGTCTACAAAGGTGCTATTGTAATTGTATTATTATTTCATTTATTATTATATATGAGGTAGTGAGATACATTTTTGTCGACCTTCACGAGATCCACATAAACTGGGCAAAACATACTAATATTACAAGTGGTATTGCAGTTGTTTTACTAATCATATGACACAACATTGTTTGAGAAGTTGGTGTCATTGTAAAATGCAGTTCATTTTCAAATTTGTATCTGCTGCCAGTCTTCTGAGCTTAGCCACTCCATTGTCAAGTGTTTGCGTTTTCCTATCTTTCAATTTCCGAGCCGTCCAGCTTAAAAGAGTTTTCAGTAGCTTCCATGATGCATGTGACAAAAGGAAAGCAGTTGATATCAGATTCAGCAGCACTGTGTGCATAGCAGCAGAAGAACCTGACTGGCTATCAACCCACGTACGGCTGGCAATAAGGGACTCCCAGGTGATGTACTCGAATCACAACCCAGGTCATGAAATGCGGACACCTTATCCTTGGGCTATGACTCTCGGATCTTGTGCAGTACAGAACCGCCATTACATACCATGGCTTGCAAGCTAGAAGCCCAGCTAATCCTCACAGCGTTTGGTTTACCTCTGGGAATTGTCCTTTTTGTGCTTATAAAATAGTGAATGTGATTGCTAACCAATTGACATGCTAACAGTGCAGCTTATGTAAAGTGCCCAGAAAGAGATTTCTATTTTGATGCTATTAAAAGGTTGTATCGTTATTTTTTTATTATTAATATGCCTGTGTGTGACCGGATGATAAAGTGCTCTTAGTTAGGTTAATGTTAAATGTGTTTTTTAACTTGCTGGCTGTAGCTAAGCTAGGAAAGTGCAGGTTGACCAGTAAGCCGTATTGATAAACAGCTGTGAGACGTGATTTTATTGTATGTATGTTCGAAAGAGAAATAGCATTATCTATAATAATTTTTTAATCCCACATTCAGTTCTGTTTCACAGCTGCAGTGCAGTCATGCATTCTAGTCTGCAACCAGCGCTGTAAGCACTTTAGCAGCAATAAGCACTTTAGCTGCAAACTTGCACTTTACACTCGAGTTTTCTTCCATGAATGTGTTAAGCATTGTAACTGAGGCTTTTATGGCCGGCTTGTATTGAAACAGATTCAACTGGAGGATAGTCCAGGCTGCTGTTTGTACTTCTTAAGGCATGCCACCGTCAGTCACTTAAAAGTTTTTGGGACTTTTCTATGAAAGCACGAATCTTATTGTTGATGTTCAAAAAATGGCCCCTTTATCTATTGCAGCTGGGTTGTTGTGGAACTAATAGTTATACCGATTGGTGGAATTCGACTGGCTCGAACGACACAGTTCCACAGAGCTGCTGCCAGAAGGCGAATTGCTCAGTGCCGGTTAAGGACACTCCCAGCAACGGCACTCTATTTGAAAAGGTACTTGAAAAGTATTGCCGGCGTTATGATATCGCGTGATCTATGATTAGGTGAAAGCATTTACCAATTTTATCCAATTCAGCCGGACTTTGTAAACCATCGGCGCCTATGCGCATATGGTGTATGAAAGGTAATATCAAGTGCTTTATATTAGCGACATAAAAATAAACCAGGTGCCTAGTGATGAATTCTAGAACATAATCTATCTTTCGGCAGTATTGCACTTATAATTTAATATCGTGTGTATTTTCTTGTTCCAGGGCTGTATTAACCTACTGGACCATCAACTTCGGCAGTACTTTTGGTACATAGCAGGCTCAGCTCTCGGTTTTGCCACGGTTCAGGTAAGGCAGCTAGCTCTCAAGTTGTCGTCGGGTAATTTTATGTGACTCCACTCAGATGTGCTGAGCAGGTTGACGTGTAATAATAATTCCAATAGTAAAAAGTCGTTTGAATAGTGCCCAGCAAAATTTTGTTTCTATTCAGATACTTGCCAACTTGCTGCAAGAGAATCAATAACCGAGGGTTAATTACATGTAGTAATAATGATGATAATAATAATGATAATAACGCACTTGATAAAGTGCCCTCAGAGAACTCAATCTCTTTCTAGGCGCTCTACCTTTGGTGCAAAGGGAAACACGATTGAGTGATGCGTAATATCGTGCTTGATAAACAACATGAATAGCGTGAACAACATGAATAACATAACATCTACGGTATCAACAGTGTAAAAGAAACATGTATCGTGCTCAGGCAACCATGCTAGTCAAACAGCAAGTCTCTTATGGCCGCCAGTTTGTTTAAGTTCTCTGGCTAATAAAATGGACTGAATCACACACGAATGCACGCACATATGTGCAAAGCACACATGCACAAATAGGGTTCGATTGGGTGAAGGGAAAGCCGGTCGGAACCAATGTGTCTTTGGCTGAGGCTTAATAGATAAAAGATCATTGGAGGTGGTGACCATAGCCAGAAGTGAGCTTCAGACTATCGATGCATGCGAGCTGAAGATTCGATCACCGAAAGATTTCAATTTAGTGTAAAGGATGGTAAGATGACCAGATGCTGATGACGAAATGATGAGATGCTGAGTAGCAAGATGACTAGATACTAAAGAAAGAGCTGGCTGGAAGCTTAGAAGCCAGGCGACTAGATGCTGACGAAGCGATAGTGCAAGAGCACACTGGAAGAACAAGGAGTTTGAATAGGCAGGCTGGAGAATTAGAGTGACGTGACTTGTGAGCCAAACTCGAGATCTTGAAATCGATTTGGTGCGTGATAGGGAGCCAGTGAAGCTTAGACAGAAGTGGTATGACGTAGCAGCTTCGCCATTGACGGCAGACATAAAGAGCTGCTGAGTTGTGCTCCTGTTTCCGACTATTAAAGGCACAGGCCAATAGTCCTAATACAGGGATTTGTCATAGCTTAAAATCTATGTTACAAATGCATGGACTAGTTTGGCTGTCTTACTCGTACCGAAGATAAAAAAGTAAATCATTTGTGTAGCACCCTAAGAGAACTCAAATCTCTATCCAGATGCTCCATATTTTCCCCAGGGCTCGAGCCGACGACCTCGATCGTCAATGGCAAGCATAACCCCTGGGCCAAATCTAGGCATGCCCTGATTTTGGCGTTATTCCTTAGCTGGAAGTAGGTCGACTTGACAGGGATGAATGTGCTTATTTACTGACAACTCATTTTTTATATAAAAAGTAATCGTGGTATTGGTGGGATTGTTAATACGTCGGACTACATGCTCATGCACTTACAAAGTAGTCGAGAAATTATTAAAAACTATTGTAGACCGGTAGAAAGTATTATTTATAATCGATATTAGTTCGTTCCCTAACCTGTTAGTCATGCCTGTTTAGGGATATCTAACTCCATCCACCGGCGTAGGTCCGGTGCATTCTAGATTTCTCAGTGTAGAGAGATCAACTTGATCAAACAGTAGGTCACTGTTTTTTGACCGATGTACTGAAACTACGTATTATTTGTCGGCCATTCAAAGAGTGTGTTGTCACAATAAAATTGATTTACTGTATATTTTTTGCTCTAAGAAGCAATGCTTGCCCAACAGTCTACATGAGTAGTATGGACACATCGACGCCCGATTGACTTTGACTGCATTTTCATTCGGCAAAGGAAGACTATACATTCGTGCCCGTGGATATTTACGCACCCTTGGAAAGGCCTATTTTCGATGCAGCAACAGCTAGGATTAGCGTAGCAGCCTGGGAAGCAAGCCCTTAGAAAGGGAGATTATGATCACGTTAGATGGCCGCCGACAAGCATGGCTGTCAGAGAGCCCTATTACTAGAACTCTGTAAAAATCGACCGTTTTATGCTCAAGCATGGCTTTTTTTTTAAATCCACACTTGATCAAGAAAAAAGCCGTATTAATCTAGATGTTTATGCACCAAAGGAGGGTTTAAGGGATTCCCATAACGTTCCAGTCTCTTTTTTAATTCTGCATTTGGCCTTTTTGGCCATTCAACCAGGTCCTTCTGTACAGTGCAAAAGACGAGGGAGTACGGTGCATTCGATGTGGGCATGCAGCTGGCACTTTAAAATGGGCATCGGCACCAGAAAGTTCACTCATCTTCTGGAGATGAGTAAATGCTGCTTGGATGATAGGTCTCACGACAAACTTCCTTTGCCAGGACCGTTAAACAGGATGTCGAAGCAAGAGGACCTGTTGCTGAATGGACCTGCACTCTTGAATAGGAAAACTAGCTTGGTGTAATTTTGCAACCACTGGAAGCTGCTACAGAGCCGAGGGTTAGCCGGCAAATAGCGAGCCGCCGACACACTCATCTTTCGGCAGAGTGGTGATGGAGGGCGCAAAATGGCTAAGCAAATGGCCGACATGCTGGATGGGCTGAGTTGCTCAGTCTGTTTTACCAACGAGAAGAAATTCGAGCTCTGCTCCCTCTAAGAAAGCAGAAGAAAAGACGGATGGTCGCGCGGTTGCTGTTTAACACGGGTGGTGGAGTCATGTTTGTGGCTCCTTTTCCGATGACAGCATATTGTCAATGCATCACATTCCTGTTACGATTGGCCAGCATGTTTACCTGAAATTGCTGAAAAATGTAGGAATTCCATGTGCCAGGTGTCCTTGGGTGATAGACTTACATACCAGCAGGATAGTGACCCACAACAGACTGCTAAGTAGGTCAGAAAATATTTTCCCGACTTCCTTTGTTGAAAGAATCTTTAGCTGTGGCTGGGTATTTGGTTGTGGTTTCGTGTAAAGATTCGCATTTAATAATCAGCACCCGTCCCCGAGGCAATCGTTTTTTGCTCAGCAAGCTAAATCTAGCCTGCTGCTTGTTTTTTTATACACATTCAGCTGGAACATTTCAAAATTATCACTCTTTGGTGCCAGCTTTTGGCTTTAAAGTAAAAGCAACATTTTAAGGTCAGCTGCTTCAACAACCTTGTTTATAGAGCAGCAGGAGAGCCATGGCAACTATCACTCCTGGCTTCAGTATGCAATAACCAATTGCCTGCCGAAGGATTTGAACCTACGACACGGTTCATGAAGTGTGAGCAGCTTACCTCTAGGCTAAAACTCAAGAATTGGTGGTACTTTGTGTTCTGTCACTTGAGATGGTAGCTCTGCAGCAACATGCATGGGCCAGTGAAGGTCAATCTAATGTAAATCTTGCAATGAGTCAGGTACACCATGACCGTTCAGAAGAGGTCAAGTCTAGCAACGTACCACTTTCGTCCTCCTTCCAAGTGAACGCCAGTTATGCAGTGGCTAATGCATTCCATATCTGGGTAGCTGCCAACTGACTGGAGGTTTTCACCCAAGTCTTAGCTTGCCAAAGCAAATATATTGGAGCATACTGCCATCTTATGTACATGGGTAGCCTATATGCCCTCTTAGAGTTGATGCTTCAAAAGCAGTTCTAATGGGGCGATTGGAATGGCAAATGATCGTCTCAGTCATCGGCTGTAGGACCTAAAAGTCATTTATTATTGATGAAGAAAGAAACACGTGTGTGCAATAAGCAACATTCCAGATTTAAATTTTGCTTATCCTGCTTGATAAGGCATACCGATACCTTGTATCCTAGCATGTGAGCAGGTATGTTCCGTCCTGGAAAAAAAATATTTATAATGCGAAATGAATATCCTGCTTTTAAGGAGCACTCCTAACCATTAGCCTATAATTTTTGTTTGGTAGTCAAACCTTCAGCATGCAATAGTAGCATCTGATCGAACAGCCACTCGTATATGTGTGATATTGTACAAGCCTGCTTGCCAGTTTTGAACTGCTTACATGCTTTATTAAATATTTATTAATTTGTATTCTTAATTTATTAGGTATATTACTAATTGTTGCCACCTTCCATCATGTGCAAACTTTTTTGTCATCGCAAGGCCTGCCTGTAGCGGAATGCAGGTTCATTGCTGCACGTTTTCTTTTCAGATCCTGGGCCTCATTGCCACGCTCATACTTGTGTGTCGCGAAAAGAAGCAAACATATACTCAGCTGAGCGGCTACAGCAGCTATAAATGATGGCTGCGATCTATCCTCACTGGTCGCACATGTGCGTGGGTGTGTGCGGTCAGTCCCTGATGTCAGTAAAATGTAATGGCTGCTGCCTTGCCGCTTCTGAAACGACCTGATGTCCTGTCCTATCTTAGACCCTTTGTCTGCATGCACATCTGTGACGGCGTCTTCCCTTACTGTGTCTGATGAGTTTGCTGCAGCAGCCCGTAGCCACCCATAGCTGCGAGTTTGCTGTTTGCTTTCCGACATCTTGTATGCCACGTGTACTTAGTTGGCTGCTTCTTAGCAGTCGGTCCACACGTGCTCGGTATTTGACTGTTTACTTAGCCTAGCCATGCACATGTCCAAGCTTGTCCACTATGAAGTAGCCCCTTTCCTTTTGCTGATAGCTCAATTGTCGTCTTGTTTTTTATTATGCTTGGAAAATTGCTACTTTTGTATAATTTTTATAGGCATCACTGCGATTGTTAGCCAACCTTTCACCTCAGCGTTTAAAACATTCTGTATCTGAGGTGACGTGTGGATTATTGTGTATAAACACGAAGTGTGACCTGTGCGAGTGCACGATTTGGCTCACCGTGTACTTGAATGTGAATCGTGAGATTCACCCTGTCAATCGTATGAGTGGCGATCACATGGCCTAGGTACTGGTGGTGTTGCAGCATTCGGCATGTCGTCGAGTTGGGTGCCACCTCTGAGCATCCGACTTGATACACTATCCTTGCCGCGGATGCCAACATAGCAATTTGGTGTGCGTCTGCAACAATCACCCGAGGTGTCACCAAAGATGCCTGTTTGCCAAAGTTGGCATATATGTGTGGCCACGGGTCAAAGCAAGACGAAAAAGCTTATGGGGGATGAAACGGACAGGATTTGCTTGCCTACAAAGTATAGATAATCTCACTCGTTTCAGTCCTTATGCTTGTCATTTCAATAAACTAGAAGCGATATACTGACATACTCTTCCCGTGGGCTGTAAGTGTTTCCTACGATTAATGTTTACTGCTGTCAAAGTTACTGACGTCATGCTTGCGATGTGCCCACTGCTGTTTTTACGGTACGGTTACAGCGCAGCAAGTTATATAAGCAAATTAACACACCGATCTCTCGTTTTACACGAACTCATTGTTGCTGTACCGCTGCACTGTAATAGTACCTGTGCAGCGGTACAGCAACGACGAGTTTGAAAACTGGAGAAAGGGAGATCGATGTGTTAATATGCTTATGTTGCTGCAATATGCACGCCTGAGTTGAAATTGAACATGCCTTGCGGTGCCTGCTTTGGATAAGCGATGGACATGCATAAATAGAATGATTATTCACTGAGGCATACTGTATCTAGCCATGTATATAACCCAATAATAAGCTAGCTTTTTTGTTTGTTAGTATGTCTATTTCACCCACTGACGTATCTTCATCATCTGCCCGAAAATTAAAGATGTTACCCCGACTGGTTTCTCATTCGTTCACACTTTTAGATCAATCAAAACTAGAGGTGGAGTTGCTGTTATCGAAATTCAACTCCAAGCCATTTGCAGTACCCTCGCTGCAGTCTTTCGAATCGATAATAATAATAATAATACACTTGATAAAGCGCCCTCAGAGAACTCAATCTCTTTCTAGGCGCTGTACATTTGCTGCAAAGGAAACACGATCGAATGGGGTGAGTGGTATCGTGCTTGATAAACAACATAAATAACATGGTTAGGGGTGACATGCACAGGGTCAGCATGCAAGTGTAGTTAGTGGCAGCATGCACACAGTCAGCACGCATGAGCACATTAAGGATGAATCACAGGGACTCACTAAATGCTGTCATAAATACGTGCGTTTTTAAGTTCTTTTTTAATGTGGTCAAGTCAGGGATGTCGTGACGCAAGTTGGCAGTGATTTCCAGGCTTTGGCAGCATACGAACTAAATGCACGGTCTCCAAAGGATTTGAGGTTTGTACGAGGTATTGATAAACTGTTGGATTCCGAAAAGCGGTTAGTACGATGCTTGGCCTGGTGGGGGAGTAGATCTGATAGGTAGGCTGGAGTCAAAGAATGAAGTGACCTAAAAGTGAGCGACACAACCGTGAAGTCGATTTGTTGCTTGACTGGTAGCCAGTGCAGGTTGGTGAGAAGTGGTGTGATGTGGCAACTTCGACACTGACGATAGACGAGCCTATTGTCTTGATTTCACAAGACAAGCTACCGATGGTGGCAGTAGTCTATCACCCACCTACGGTACCAAATCTTCCTTTATCTCAGATTTCTCCGATCCCATTTCTATTCTCAGTGTAAGAAATCGAACCTACCTCGTTATTGGTGATTTCAACATTCACTATGGTAACTTATCTGACGCCTTCAGCACTGAGTTTCAGGCATTGACTAACTCACTGTCTCATGTGCATGGCCCTACTCACAGCAAGGGTCACACACTCGACCAAATTTTCTCATACAACTGCACTTTTTCATCACCAATTATTAATCGCGAAACCTTTAAAACCCCTGACGTCGATGATGTCCGTGCGAGAATATCTCGCCTCGCCTTCACTGCTCAGTCCCCTTCGCTGCTCAGTCCCCTTCCAATCTGTCATCATTGGTAGAAAGCTATAACACAACACTAGCTGACACGCTCGACGAGTCTGCACCTCTGACTAAGCGCACTGTATGTGTCCTCGCCCAGACGGCCTATGGTTTATCACAGACGTTAAACTAGCTAGGTCTACTAAGCTAAAGCTTGAAAAAGCATACACAAGATCAAGACTGACTGTCCATCGACAGGCATACGATGACTATTTTAAGTCGTAGCAATCGATCCTATTAAATGCCAAGTCTAGCTTCTATGAAAACGTTGAATCACAGATGCCCAATCCAAAAATGCTGATGTCGACGATCAACCATCTCAACCGCTCCTAGGTTGGCTCTTACCTGATGATCCTTGTGATGATCTAGCCGATCGCTTCTCTCGATTCTTTGTTCAGAAGATAGACAAGATCAGGGAATCCATCCCTACGATGACAACATCCCCACTAGAATGCTCTCCCTCGGTTCCTGGCCGCACCTCAATGTCTGCATTCAAGCAGGTGACTGGTGAACTCATCCTGAAGTTCATAATCCATACAAGGAAGACAACAAGTCCTTTGGACCCTATTCCCACTGTCCTGCTCCTACGTTGCGTTGATCTGCTGCAGCCGTGCATAACTAACATCATTAAATTGTCATTACCCTCAGGTCATGTCCCAGCACCTTAAAAAAAAGCTGTAGTCAGGCCACTAATCAAGAAAGCGACACTAGACCAAGAGAACTTGAGCAACTACCGCCCAGTCTCTTGTCTACCATTTCTATCAAAGACACTGGAACGAGCTGCGGCAGACCAGCTGAACTCATATATTGAAATTTCAAACCTTGCTAGTAAGTTTGAGTATGGCATTAGAGCTAATCACTCCACAGAGTCAGCATTGCTTCGGGTGTACAACGACCTACTCAGGAATGCAGACATGGGTAGTGTATCTCTGGTAGTTTTTCTCGATCTTTCGGCAGCTTTTGATGCTATCGATCACCAAGTCCTTCTTGAGCGCCTCTCACCTCCCTACTTCTCACCTCATCATTGGCACTGCACTGCAATGGTGCAGGTCCTATCTCAGTGGGAGACTCCAGAGTATTGATGTGAATGGACCAAGATCCTCTGGAATATGGGGTACCTCAGTGCTCCGTGCTAGGTCCAGTTCTTTTCACGATGTATACTCTTCTCTTGCCGATGTGATTGCAAAGCACAATTTAGGCTTTCACTTCAATGCGAATGACACTCAGTTATACTTTTGCTTTGATTCCTCCTAGCCCTCTAGCACGTCGAGATCTCTCAACTCCCTTGCTGCATGTATTGATGACATCCGTACATGGATGGCAGCAAATTTTCTTAAATTGAATGATAATAAAACCAACTTACTAGTCATGGACAAACCATGTGTGATTCAGAAATTGGAAAGGCTAACGCTCAAAATCGGCATAGTCACAATATCTCCAGTTTAATATGCACGAAATGTAGGTGTCATGTTTCAAAGTGACCTTTCATTAGACGATATCATCAACTCCACAGTCAAGTCTGCCTACTTTCAGCTACATAATAGTGCTAAACATCGGGCTTTTTTAGACAGGGATACCACATCCAAATTGGTCCATGCATTTGTGACATCCCGTTTTGACTTCCGTAACTCACTGCTTGCTAGTCTACCGGCATGTGCACTCAGGCGCTTACAGCTGGTGCAAAACTCTGCTGCCAGGCTTGTCTGTCGTGAGCATCGCAGTTGCCACGTCACACCACTTCTCGCCGACCAGCACTGGCTCGCAGTCAAGCAACGGATCGACTTCAAGGTTTTGTCACTCGGTCCCTTCGTTCTTTGGCTCCAGCCTAACTATCGGATCTACTTACCCACCAGGGTAAACATCGTATCATCCACCTTTCGAAATCTTAACTGTTTAACTATACCTCGTACAAACCTCAAATTCTTTGTAGACCATGAATTTAGTACGTATGCTCCCAAAGCCTGGAACTCACTCCCGATTTGCGTCACAACATCCCTAACGTTACCACATTAAAAAATATATTTAAAATGCACCTTTTTATGACAGCATTTAGTGTGTCCCTGTGATTCGTTCTTTATGTGCTTATCTGTGCTGACACTGTTGCATGCTGCCACTAACCACACTTGCATGCTAACCTTGTGCATGTCACCCCATGTTAATCATGTTGTTTATCAAGCACGAACCACTCACCATTCGATCGTGTTTTCTTTGCTGCAAATGTTATCGCGCCCAGGACAAGATTGAGTTCTCCTAGGGCGATTTATCAAGTGTAATACTATTGTTATTATTATTGAGTCAATATGTATTTACGATGGACAGTAAAGATGGTTGTGGGAAAAGGAGGAGCTAATTTGCATATCTATTGCCGAGCTGGTTTGGTCCAGTGGTTAAAGTGCTCGCCCCGACCAAGGTCGCGGGCTCGAGCCTCGAGGCATATGTGAAGCGCCTGAATGCAGATTAAGTTCTCTTGGGGCGCTATACAAACGAATTATGATTATCTAGGTGCGACATGCACTCATAGTTGAAATCGAAAATTGAAATGCATCAACCTCATAGGGCTGTGAAGTTCAAACTGTTTCAGAGAGGGGCAATGGCATTCCAGCAGCTTGAGCTGTCAGCACTATGACCCGTGACTGCCTGCTCTCCGAAGGGATAATAATGGTAATAATAAATCTGTATAGCCCCTCAGAGAACGGAGTGACTTTATAGGCACTTTAAATACTGTATAGAAAGCATCACCAAATGATTGGTGGTAAAATTCGCAAGCAGCAGGCATAAACACTAGAAGGACGAATAGTAAGCACGCATTATGCACACGAAGGATGAATCACAAAAGACCTACTAAAGGCTATAATAAACAGGATGTCGGCACTTTCCAAATTTGGCTTGGACCAGCCGAGTTGGCCTATTTGAAAGCTACCAGAGCGAGGTCGACCGACCGGAAGTCGTGTTGTACCTGCCTTTGGTAAGCGGCAGACATGCATAAATAGAATCTGCCCGTGATTCTTCACGGGTGATGTAAGTTTAAAGAAGGTAAGCGTTGGTACGCGAAACTGTTAGCGGTTTTGCTACCCGTCGCTGACGAATATATTTTATACAATTCGGTGGATGTTCGTTTTTTAGGAAAATTATTCATTGGTGCGGGCTCACCAGCTATATCAGCGCACACTTAGTGCTGCCTTTCCCCACAGATGCAGGCTAATTCCCATGTAAAATCTGCGGTGTCCGCCCACAATTTTGGACCAACGAGTTTTCTCAGCTTTGAATTTGGAGAAAAAAGAGCAACGCGAGCCGAGTGTAAGCGTACCTATCGCAGACAGCAACGAGAAAAGCAAGTGACAGAGGAAGCCAGGCTGGCCTGAACATGGACCGACTCGTTTGGGATTTATCGAACAGCACGAAGTCCGGCACACACCTCAAGCCTTCGGCACCGAGGACCGTGAACAGGTGGCAAGCAAATACGCTCACTCACGACCTCACAGCTTTCGCTTGGCGAAATGCTCAAGTCGGTCAGGAAATGCCCAGTCTGCTCATCCGACCGTTCATCATCGGTAGAATGCTACCACACGACTTTTGCTGACATGCTAAACGAGTTGGCACCTTTTGACAAAGCGCCCTCGGGGCCATGCGATGGCCTATGGTATACTAGATGCGTGCAATAAACTTGCTAAGTCCACTAAGCTCAAGCACAAGCTTGAGAAAGCGTAAAACTGAAAATTAAATGAATTAATTAATTAAAACAATTAGTAGAAGAACTAGAAAAGAACTGGACTGACCGTCCATTCATTGTCAGGCATATGAAGACTACTGTAGATCATACTGATTGATTTTAGCAAAGGCCTAGTCTAGCTGCTTTGACAATATTGTTGAATCACAGATGCCCAATCCAAAAAAGGCTAATGCCTACGATCTCCTTAACGGCAAGTGATCCTTGTAGTGACATTGGTGAACGGTTCTGCAGCTTCTTCGTCAACAAGATTGACAGCCTCGAGAGACTATTCCTAGGGTAGCAGCATTCCCTCTGGACTCGTGTCCTTAATAACAGCCCCACAGGAGTCCTCTCCCTTAATTCCGTGTAACACCTTAATATCTACATTCAATGACTCCACCAGTAACCTCATCCTGAAATTCATCTCCCAATCAAAGAAGATTACTAGCCCTCTGCACCGTATTACTACCGTCCTACTTATACTTTGCATAGATCAGCTGCTGCCATGCATAACTATCAAAATAAATGTCCTTAGGCTCAAGTTATCAGCTTGCACCATTTAAAAAGGTTGTTGTTAGGCCACTAATTAAGAAAGCAACACTAGATCAAGATCATTTGATCAGCGTCCGCCCAGTCTCCCTTCTACCGTTCCTATTGAAACTTTAAACCTCACAAGCAAGTTTGCGTCTGTTTATAGAGGTAGTCACAGAGTCAGCATTGCTTAGGGTGGACAACAGCCTTCTCAGGAATACAGACTTACAGTCGGTAAAACCTCTCTGCTCGATATTTTGGAAGCGTTTGATACTATTGATCATCAAGTTCTTCTCGAGCGCCTCTCACCTCGCATGGGCATCGCTGGCACTGCACTGCAATGGCCCAGATCTTATCTCCGTGGGAGACTCCAGAGTATTGACGTGAACGGAAAGTGATCGTACGATGAACCACTAGAGTACAGAGTACATCCGGGCTCTGTGCTCGGCCCGCTACTTTTCGCAGTTTATACTCTCACTCCTGCCGATGTGATCGTCAAACACAATCTAGGCTTTCGCTGCTATGCAAATGGCACTCAGATGTTTCTCCTTTGATGCTCTCCGCCCTCAAATACGTCGAATTCTCTCAACTCCCTAGCAGCATTTATTGGTGAGCCATGATGGCACACTTAGTAAGGTAAGTTCTCCGCCGTCGACTTCGTGCGCAGTAATCGCCAGGGCAGCACGGCGGCGGCGAGGTGTCGGCCAGCTTCTGCTGCCTCTCGTCAGGTCCTAGCGCGACGCGGGCGGGACTTTTTCTCGACGGCCACTGGCCACTGCGCTGTCCGTCGGTCGATTGGCTTCGACACCAATAGCCGACGTCTGAGCCCACTTTAGGCAGGCATTACCGGCCGGTCGCCGCAGGAGAGCTGCCGACCCGTCCAGTCGGCAGCGACGCGTGTCTTGACAGTTGCAAGTCGCGAGAACTGCATGCCCACCTTTCTGCGACGGCGGCGATCGTCGGCGCGGATGTTCGGAGCGCGTGAAGGGCGACGACCGATCGACGACTGATCAGCCGATCGTTCTGACGGTAGCGTACGGAGCTCCGTATCCACGGGCTTCGGCAGGTCGCCGTGCCTTAGAAACGCTCGCGGGGATTCCGCGGAGATTTGTGCGTTTCTCAATTTCCCAGGGTTCCCAGCGGAGCCGGAACAACGGACCAGCGTTTACCCACGCCGGCGCTGCGATGTTCATTCCTTGCCAGCATGCGCAAAGCTGCACTCGGTCTCACACCATTGCGCGTATAAGTGCAATACTTTCTAAAAGCGATTTTTCATATTCAAATGACTTTCTTTCTGGAAAATTACGCTGAAAAAAGTAGCAAATAAACATCGCGACTCTTGTGCAGCAGAGTTCAGCGTTCAAGTCCTTCAAGTCACCCAACGACGAGTTTTAAAAGATTTTAAGGGGTTTTTCGGAATTTAAAGAGCCTTTCGCTCAGGACGTCGCACGAATGGCCGCTGGAAGAAGTGCCGTCGTCGCCGCCACTGTTGGAGTGGTGCTGCTTTCTTACGCTTTCTTTCTCTTCGCCCATCGATGCATCGACGTACATCGTACGTGGTACGTCAACTTTTCTTGCTCGCACGAATTAATCTCGGAAAGGCGGATGGGCGCAGGCTCGATGCATCTAGCATTTTTCACCCGCTCAACGTCAAGGAGACTCGGCTACTCCAACAGGCGTCGCCCGGCCGGGGCCCCGGCACTCAGGCGTCGATCACTCACTCGCTCACACCGACAGAGCGCAATCCAACAGAAAAGGAGGAGAACTGCGCAGAAAAGAGAGACACTCGACCCGGCTGCAACTGCTGCCGTCTGACATTTGAAGAGCGGTTACATAAGATAGCGTTTCTCTTTCTCTCGAATCGTTCTCTAGAATCGGAGGTCAGAGAGAGGTCGCACTTTCTCACCAGCTAGGAGCTGACGCGATAGCCTTAAGGCAGAGGAGCAGTATCCGCCAGGACGCTTTGCGCCGCCGGGGCGATCTCGAAGCGCCTTGCAAGTGAGCGAATCCTCGAGAGGATCCTTCGGAGAACTCGTAGGCGCGCGACTGGATCGTCTCGTCGCTCAAAGGAACAGTATTATATATGTTATATATTATAAGGCAGAGGAGCAGTATTAGCTAGGACGCTTTGCGCCGCCGGGGCGATCTCGAAGCGCATTGCAAGTGCGCGAATCCTCGAGAATCCGTCGGAGAAGTCGTAGGCGCGCGACTGGATCGTCTCGTCGCTCAAAGGAAGCTCCTCTCGCTCGTTGCGCGGCAAGTTGCCGGTTCGCTGTGTGTTTCGCTCGAGAGCGGACGGCGCGGTGCGGCTGAGGAGACGCGCGGACGAATCGAGTGGTCCGACGAAAACTTCACGGCCGAACTTGAGCGAATACCAGCTCTTTGCCGCTCACTGTTTACCGCGCTAATTGGTCGTTTAATTAATTAGCGATTAATTAGCGCGAGGTAAGCGTTCGGCAACAAAGAATCGACGGGTGAATTTTGGCTCCAACTTCTGTCGCCGTCACGCTTCATTTAGCAGCAAATGTAAAGCGCCTAGAAAGAGATTTGAGTTCTCTAAGGGCGCTTTAACAAGTGTGTTACCATTATTATTATTATTATCAGGGCAACTGTTGCTGGGACATTCGCGCTGACGGGGGAGGTGCGTGCGCAATCAAAACGTATTAATCACAAAATTGGGTAAATCAATAGGAAATTTATTAGTCATTTTGCGGCAGTCAAATGTAAAAGTACTTAATGCGTACACACGTGCAATCACCTGCACGAATTGAGCTCGGGACTCCAAGGACCCAGAGTCTTCGACTTACGCTCCAGTTTCTCTCTTCGCTGCTCTCCAAAGCGAGGCTGGATTTTGTTAGCGCTGAAGGGAGAAGCGAGTTAAGTACCGCTTCCGCTTTGTTATTTTCGGCCCGGCAACAGTGGGTTGTGAGATCGGTGCTTAACCGTTGCATTTAACGACGTACACCGCAAAGAAAAAAATTGTAAGGCGTACCCTTCAAAATTTTTGTTGCGACTTTTTAAAGCGGTCTCGAGCGCCAACAAAAGCTTTGGAGAAGGCGCCTACAAATCCTGTGTGGTCGATGCATGTTAGAGACTAACGAAGCGGCGAAGCGGAAGGTTGGCACCAGCCGCCGTGGTGGCCGCTTGGCGCCACTAGGTCATTACTATTCCGGCCGAGGACGCCCTTAATTTACGGAGGGGGCAGTGAAACGACGTTCTATAAAGGCCAGATTATTACTGCCGAGATATTTATTGTTCGCGTCATTGAAATTATAACGGCTTGGACCCCGTTACTTGTTGCGTTTAACGACTAATACGGAGACGAATACGAATTGTTCAATACACTTGTAGGAAATCGTAAGGCGAATAAAATTGTAAGGGATACGCTTCAAAATGTTTGCTGCGATTTCGTAAAGCGGTCTCCTCGTCGGCAATGACGGAAGTGGATGACTCGCGACGAGAATCTCGTCATTAACCAATAGCCAACGCGATGCGTCGTAATCTAATGTAATCTCTCCACGTCTCCCATAACTCCGCAAAGTCATAAAGACCATGTGGGCGTTACGCAGGAGAGTTTTGTATAGCGCATTTACAGCCTAAGCGGCCTTCGGTACGCATTCGGTAGCCAACAGACTTCGTCTCGTGCAACAAAGAGAAATTGGGAGGCATAGCAGAGTCAGGAGAGCAGTTGAGAGAGTGAGTAGCATGAAAGTAGCAGCTCAAGACCGCTGAAAAAGATGAGCCATAGTCGGCAGCAGGAGAGTAGTTGTCGTAATAATCACGGTATAAATTATTAGCACAGGTTCATTTGTATAGCGCACGAAGAGAAGTGAATTGCTGTGTAGGCTCTATAAAATTGGCTGCGAGCGAAGCGATAACCGAGAATTAATTGCGCGCATTGAAACGGCGGCGCCGGCTAAACCAGCCTGAATATGGCGGCTAATTATCATTCGCGATTATACGATAGTTTATCGTCGAAGCCGTATACAAAGCCGGCGCCCAGAGATGGGCCGGCAGTTGGGATTCCGGGACTGGAGGCATTGGCGTTGGAGCTGATTTTCGCTATAGGCCACGAGCCCGAGGGTGTACATCGCGGCCGCTGTTGAACTCCCGTAACCGTCCGCTGCTGCTGTCAACTAGACTTGTCTACGCTACGAAACGGACTTGGTATTTCAAGGCGCGAGCGCTTTTCGTCGCTGCCGCGTTTCTGCTGCTGCCGGCGTACGTGCGTGCATTAGCGCGGCACCTACGAGTGAATAGCCGCGCTACAGGTTTCAGACTGCGTCGCCGGCATTCGTCGAGAGTCGGCTGAGACACTGGCGCCGTCCGTTTCGAGCGCTGCGCTCGCGGCGGCCGGGTTCTGCTCGCGACGCGGAAGCGGCTCTCCACGCTCGTAGCAGCGCGGAGCAAAGGCCGCGCCGCCGCCGCTGCGTCGCGAAGGCACCGACTTAGGCGCTCGCGCAGGGGCCGGCGGCCACCTGCCTCCGGCCCTGCGCTCACGTGCTAGGTTCGCTGCGTGCGGTCGACCGACGGCGATCGCGCTCGCGGATTCACGAGCGGGTGGGCTGCGGGCCTCGCCGCCGCCGCGAGGGGGCGCGGCGGCGGCGGCGCGGCTCGGCGCGGAGCCCGCGCCGCCACGCCCTGATCTTTGGCGCGATCGTACTCCACCCGACAGTTGCGCGCTGTAATCGGAGCAGGGCCCGCGCCCGGCCGCGGCCAGGCGCGGGCAGATTTCGCTGCGGCGCCACGCCGCCGCCGCCGCTCCGCCCATCGCCGAACGAGTTGTTTCGCTAGAAAGCCGCCTTCGCTGCCGCCGCCGTTTGCTGCGGCCGCGGCGGCTGGCCGCTCAGCTGCGCTCACTCGCGGGCGGCGCGCACAGCGCGCCGCCCTCTGGCGGTCCTCCTTCCCTTTCCTCAGGTGGGGGCGTCCGTCCGTCGTCGTCGGCTGCACTGCACCCGCCCTTGCTCGCCCTGTCTTTACAATTACCAAATGCTTAACCCACTGATTACAAGTGTGATGATGATTATGATGATGATGAACTGGCACCCAGCGCCGGTAGACGGTCGGCGCGACTCGAGAGGAGCGGGCGCTCCGCTCGCTCCTCTCGCCGTCGCTCCACTCGCGGCTCAGACTCGCCCGCTCGCGGCCCGAGGCGACGGCCGTCGGCCGCGGCCCAGGCGGCGAAGGGTCACCGCCGCCGCAGCGGCGGCGGCGGCGGCGGCGGCTGCTGCTGCTGCTGCTGCGGAGTGGCGGGGCCGCTGATGGCGGCCGCGGCGCCGGCCGCGGAAACGGGCGGTCGACGCGACGACGGAGGTGCCACCTGACGACCGAGCGACCGAGCGACGCGGTGGCGCTCGCGGCAGCGACGCGGCGCCACCGCGTCGATGACGCCGACAGCGGCGCTCGCGCGGTAAGTCGGCGCTCGCGGCTTGCCCGCCGGCCGCCGCGAAGTAGGCGTGCGGAAGCGATTTGGACGCCGCCGCCGCCAGCGATTGGGGCGGCCGGCGACCTTGACACCCCCGCGAGTGGGCTGGCCGTGAGCTACTTATGGCCAGAGCTCTCGCGGCCGCCGTGAACCCGCCTCCCGCCCACCGCCGCCGCCCCGCCGCCGCAGCCGCCGGCGACGACGAGCGCAGGCCTTACGGGCAGCAGCCGCCGCCGTCGACGCCACAGTTCGGGCCAGCAGCGCATCGGATCGGGAAGATGGACAACAGGTTCCCGTACATGAACGCGCCGACGCTGCACTATCCGCACGCATGGCACCAGCCGGCCATACAGAGGCCCACGCCGTCGCTGCCCTCGTTCTACGGATCGAACGCGGCGACTCTGCCGTACCCGTCCGACTGGGGCATGCCCAGCGCCGCCGCGGCGGTCGCCGTGGCTCGCGACAGTCTCTACCAGCCGCAGGACTACGCGCACCCGTCGCCGCGGCTGCGCGACGGACCGCCGAGCCCCGGCGGCGGCGGGCAGCCATCGAATCTGGCGACGCATCAGCAGTGCGGCTACGCGGCGTCGCCGCCGAAAGCCACCGACATGTCCGACGATCAGAAAGGTGGCGGCGGCATGTCTCAGCACTCGCCATCGGCCAAGTCGGGCTCAGGTGAGGCACGCGACGCGGCGACGCCGGGCTACGCGCGCCCTGGCCACCACCACCCCCGCCCGCTCGTCAGCGGCGGCTGTTCGCCTCCGCCGCTGAGCTGCAGCGCCGACGCAGTCGCCTCCGGCCGGTCGGAAGGCCTCGTGCGGCGGGCGGCTGGCTCTCCGGAATCGCCTCGCCAGCGCGTGCACTCTCTCTCTCTCTCTCTCTCTCTCTCTCTCTCTCGGGATCGCTCGTCTCGCCCGCGCGCCGCCGCTGTCGCTCCGCGGCGGAAGCGCGCGAGAGCCTGGAATTCCTAGTCTGCTCGCGTATGCGGCGCCGCCGCTTCGAGCGCCGACAGAGGTCGCCTCCTCGAGCTTCATCGCGCGCGCCGCCGTCGGCTGCCGCGCCGCGCCGGGCTGGCTTCGGGGCCCAGCCTCTCGGCCGCGCCGACTTCCGTCGCTGCCGCGCGTCGCTACGAAAGGAAACAAGACCTGCGGTGCCGCCTTCGCGCCGGAACCTTCCGACTCCACGCGAAAGCTCTGCCACCGGTCGGGTATTCGAGGTGAAGCGGCCGCTTTTCTTATGGACTTGGCAGAACCGCGAGAGAGGGAGGCGAGGCGTCGCGAGAGAGCGAACGCGAACCGCTGCTCGACGTCGTTAGAGTCGCGTTCGGCGGACGTTGCCGCATTCCGTTGCCCGTAAACTTCGCGGCAACACCTATGGTGCTTGCGACGGGGACAGCGACATTCTGCTTATGCTGCGCATCGTCGCTTCAACTGCCTTTGTCTCTCTCGCGCGCTCTCTGTCTCTTTCGCATTTCGGTTACTATTTCCGCCGCCGGCGGCGGCGGCGGCGAGCCTCGTTCACGCCAGCCATTCGGTCACCAGCGGTCAGTCGACCTCAGAGGCCGCCTCGCTCCCGTTCTCTCTTCTCGGCTTCCCGTCTGCCCCCTCCCGCGGCCGCCGCTGTATGGCGCTGCTTCGCAGGTCCGCGCGATCAAAAGGCTGACGGGGAGTTCGGCGGCGCGAACTTGCGGCGATTCGGTTTTTCGGCGAAGCGGCGCATGCGCATGCGCGCGCGCGCGCGCGGAGGTCGCGGGCACGCGGCGCCCGGCGACACGTCGCCTCCCGCCTCCCGCCGGACTTCGGTGCGCTCTCGCCGGCCGTTGGACGCACGCGGGCGATCTGTCTGTTTGCATTCACGCGGACCGGTCGCAGCTGCCGCCGAAGCGTCCAAGGGACGGCGGCGCCACAGGAGACGTAGGAGACGCGGTGTGCGCGGCGCCATGTCAGTGCGCCCCGACGCAGCGACGCTGTCGCGCGCGCGCGCGCGCGCCAGTTGCGCCCGGGGACATGCGAGCACAGCCGGCCGCGAAGATGGCGGCCGAAACCTCGCGCGCTTAAAAGTGATCCGCCGCGGCGGCGCTCGAGGCTCCTCCTCCTCGCATCCGCTCGCCGACATCGAGACTCTTGATGAATCGCGGACGCTCACGCGCTGTCGACGCTGCTGCGGCCGGCGATTTCTCGGGCGATTGGCGCGGGACGACCGCGCTCCGTGTCGCGCGTCGCACTCTCCCGGTCGAGATGGCGGCGGGCGCCGCGACAGCGCGCGCGCGACGGAGACGCGATTCTCGTGCCCATTCGCCGGCGCGTCCCGCGGGGCTGCTCGCTTCCCCCCCCCCCCGCGAGCGCGTGCGGCTACGCCCGTAGAAGACGACGTCCGCCGTGAACGGGGCCGCGCGTTCTCAGCTCGCGACCGTCGCCGGAAGCCTCTGGCCGGAGCCGCGACGTCGGCTGGCCGTTCGTTGCCCGCCCAGTTCTACGCGCGCGTGACCTCTACATCCGGATGCTCTCCTTGCCTTCGCTTCCGTTCCCCTACGCTGGCCTAGGCGCCCGGATCGTCCCCCTCCTCGATCTCGCTTCTTCGTGCCGCCGCCTGACTGTAATGGCGCCAGAAGTCGGGCGGTCGCGAACAATGTTCGCCAATCTGCAGCCGTTCAACGTCGGGATTCTCCAGAAGGTCGCTGGGATTGCTATTCGACGGTCTTGACTCCGGAAGTCGGGTGTGCGCACAGCTTTCGCCGGCGGGAGGGAAGGCGGTAGCGGCGGAGGGCGGGTGGGGAGACGCCGAGCAGGCGCGGCGGCTCGGCGCGCTGAGGAGCTTTCGCGGCGGCCACCGAAGCAGCGCGGCGCCCGATGGACGCGGTTGCCAGCGCGTCGCCGTCGCTCTCTTCCGTTGGCAGACAACGATGACGGCTCGGGGCACTACGTGCAAACCAAGCCGCGAAAGGAGCGGACGGCCTTCACCAAGATACAAATCAAGGAGCTGGAGAAGGAGTTCGCCATTCACAACTACCTGACGCGCTTGAGGCGCTACGAGATAGCAGTCGCCCTGGATTTGACCGAGCGGCAGGTGAGGCCGACCGCGACGGCTGCACTTGAATTGAACGGCTCGGCTTGCCACCCGCCCCCCCCCCCCGCCGCCGCCCGCCCGCCAGACGGTTAGCAGCACGCTCCCCGGTATGCTTCCCAGAGGTTTGACCACGTGTCTCCTTTGCTGGAGGAGCTTTGATGGCTTCCGGTTGATCGACGGATACAGCGTAAAGTTCTAAAGCTGACCGACAAGGCCCGCTACGGCTTGGCTCAGGCCCAGCTGAACTGCTGCACCAGTTCCAGCCGCCTCGTGCCCTCTCGTCCTCTATTGACGATACATTAGCTGTTCCGTACCAATTCTCAAAGACTGTTGGCGACAGAAGCTTTTGCTCTGCAGGCTGTGGAGCTCACTTCCGAAATTCTCTCTCAACGACATCTACTCTCCTGCAGCCGACTGTGGCACGTCCTGTCCAGCGGTCCTGAGCTGCTACTTGCATGCTACTCACTACCTAAACTGCTCTCCTGACTCTGCTATGCTTCCCACTTTCTCTTTGTTTCGCGAGATAGAGTCTGTCTGGCTATCGAATGAGTACCGAAGGCCAGTTAGGCCTTGAGTGCACTGTAGAAAACTCTCCTGCGTAACACGCACATAGTCCTTGTGGCTTTATGGAGCTACAGACGGAGATAGGTTACATCGAGGTGGCCAATCTGTTTCTGCAGACCCAAGCCTCGCATGTATAGCCTTGTGTAAGCTTAGGTTATCAAAATGCTGGCCGAGGCAGCGCCGTCCGAGCCAAGCAGCGAGACAAGGCAAGGCATATTTCTCTCTCTCTCTCTCTCTCTCCCTCTCTCTCTCTCTCTCTCTCATTCTGTGCTGGATGTGGTCTCGCAGGTCAGGATGTGGTCTCGCAGGTCAAGGCCGTCCCGCGCCCAGTAGGAGCAGGAGCGGCAGGCCGCTTAACTAGTTGGTCAGATGCTTGCGTCGAGCGACCGCAGCTCGAGGCCGCGAGGTTTCTGCCTGCGACCTCTGCTTGCACCTGCGCCACCGCCGCCGACTCTCTCGCCAGCAGCCGAAGCTTAATCTCTTTAAGCTACGTTCGTTCGCTCTCTCTCGGGAGGAGGTAGTGCAAGCGATGCTTGGGGGCGCTGTGGCGGCACTTCATGCACGCACGGCGTGGACTCTATGTCGGCGGCGGCGCACCGGGCTGCAGAGGCTTCCGAGCGGCTAAAAAAGGGACCGCTGACAGCAGCCCTCCACCCCCCCCCCCCGCGCGGCCTCTGCACCACCCGGTGGGTAGGTGGGTGGGCGGGTTCTTGCGTGGAGGGAGGGAGGGAGAGAGGGAGAGATGAGTGCTGAGAGAGGGGAGCCGACCTCGAACGGAGCTGCGTGCAGCCGCTGCTGCTGCACCTTCATTCTGTATTCTGCTTGCTGTATTCTGTAGGAGCAGCACTTCCCAGCAGCACTAGCTGCAGCGTACTGGCCTCACTGTTTATTTACCCTCAACTCAGCGAAACTCTGTCCTAGCCGTGCAGGTGAGCCGAACATCTCGCAGAAAGGTTAAAAGAAGGAGGCGTGCTCGCCCATGAAAGGACAGCACAGCGGTGGAGGCAATGCGAAGCATATATATATATATATATATATATATATATATATATATATATATATATATATATATATATATATATATATATATATATATATATATATATATATATATTCATTGTACATTTGTATAGCGCCCTAAGAGAACTTAATCTCTATTCAGGCGCTTCACATATGCCTCGAGGCTCGAGCCCGCGACCTCAGCCAGACCTTTGGTCGGCGCGAACACCTTAAAAGAAATCCTAGCAGATTAAACAGCCTCTTTTTGTATAGCAACAGAAGAGCCTTTACGGCTATCACCACCGCTTGCAGTGGCGATAAAGGATCGCTCACCGCAGGAATCGAACCCACGACCTCGGGACCGAGGTCGTGCAAGCAACCGCCTTACCTAGTGTGCCATCATGGCTCACCAACCGCTGGACCATACTAGCTCGGTATGAAAGCCAAAGCCGTCCTGCGACTGAGTCGCTGCTTAATTCACTCTCCACCCCCCCCCCCCCCCCCCCCCCCGCGAGAAGTATCTGACGATGCCCAGCTGTTATGCTGAACAGGCATTGCCCTGCCCCCTACCACCTCCCCTCCGTAGGATCCGTCCTAGGTCCTGCCTAGAAAGAGATTAAGTTCTCTGAGGGCACTTTATCAAGTGCATTATTATTGTTATTATTACTACCTCGACGATACGCATTCGCCACTGCCGCGATGGCACATCCGGCACAGAGGCCGGGCGTTGTGAAGCCACCCCTCTTGTCGCGACGCGGACCCAAGACTGCTTCCAAATGCTGACGAAATGCGAAACTCAGCGGCAGCAGCACCGGGCGTGAGTGAGGCAGCAGAGCGTTCGCGTGTGCTGCTACAGCAGCAGCGTGCCGTGCGGCGGCGGCTGCATGCCGATTTATCTCGCTCGAGTTGCGTCTCCCGCCGCAGGTGCCCTGCCTGCTACTTCTGCTCGGATACTGGCAGGTAAACCGACCTATACGGCGGGCGCTGGTGGCCCCTGGCGCCAGCCGATCGCGCACGAGCGAGCACCGTCTGCTATGCACCGAGGTGGCATCTGCCGCGGCCCGAGCGTCTGCTCTGCCGCCGCCCGAGCCGCCGGCTCCCGGTTCCGCACCGTGAGCCTACGCTCGGCGAGCCTGCAGCAGCCCTGCTACCCGCAGCACGCTCAGCGCCCGTGCGGCGGCGCCGCGTCTAGCGTCGACTCGAGGACTTGTGTGTGCATATCAAAGCCGCTCCTCGCGCGAGCGAGCGGGTCCGCAGCCACCATTCTGCTGGCAGAGCTGGGCGAGCGAGAGAGCGAGCGAGCGAGAGAGCCGCTGCTGCAGCCCGTGAGTCCACCTGCCCCTCTCGGAGCGTGGCCGGCGGTGGCGGCTGCCAGGCGGGCAGCCGGCGGTGGCGGCTGGATCGCAGTAGGTCGCCGTAGTGTTCGCCGCCGCCGCCGCCGCAAGCCGCCCGCCCGCCCGCCCGCTCGCTGACTCGCTGTGCTGGAGCTTTTTCCAGCTACCCGACAGCTGCGAAATCTGGGTCGCTCGCTCGCCCGCTCGCTCGCCGCCTTCTTGCGGTCAGGGCGTCCGGTGCCGCGGCCGCGTGCGCGCTTCGCCGTGCGGGCCTTCTAAAGTTTCAAGCCGTCGGCTCGCCGCCGGCGCTGCGGCGGCGGCTGAGGCATCGGCCTCGCGAGGAGCCGGAGTCGGCCGCGAGCTGCCTTCGCCTCCCTCCTCAAAAAGCGATTTTCTGTGCCCGGCATTGTTTATTGATTGCTTTCTCACGTGCTGCGGGTTCGCCGCGGCATATGCTCAAGCCATTATGAGGGGATATACACCTTAAAAAAACAGCCCGCTCGCATTTTTACGAAGATAAATATTCGACCCAGGGTCTCGCGGTCCGGACGTCCCGCCCACCGGCTCCCAGCGTTCCCGCCGCCGCCGCTCGTGCTCAGCAGCGGCAGCAGCAGCGGCGGCTCGCAGGCTGCTGCTGCTGCTCAGGAGGGCTGTTCGAGCGCGCCTGGCCATCCGGCAGGACGGTGAGGTGCCGACGGCCGCTGGCTGCTCGTCGTGACATTTACGAGCCGCGTTGGGGCGGTACTATAAATATTTGCAACTAATGCTGGCTCGAGACAGCAAATATTTTCAAAAACCCACTTCTGCCAGAAAGTAGAGACGAAGGAATTCGCTCGCCAGCCCCGGCTCGTTTGTGGCCCCGACGGGACGGTTCGTGCCGCGATATTTGTTTACCGAACCCGCGAAGGCCTACTAATTGCCTTTTGATAGTGTAATCAATTAGAAACTGTTCCCAGCTTTTGTAATTGCCGAGCGAGCAGGCAGCTGCCGGCTGCTAGGAGGACGGAGCCCGGCTCCGGCCGCCGCCCATTGGCCGGCAGCGAGAGCCAGGCAGGACTCTCTGCCCCCTCCGTATGCAGCCCCGGCTCTGCCTCAGTGCGCCGCCCTGGGCTTCCACGAGACAGCCGCTCGCTTTCGGCGAACTCGCCAGCATTGATCCCCCTGCCTGTCTGCCGATCGGCGAGGGGCGCGCGCTCGAGTCGAGTGCTCGGCCACTTAAGCAGCACCGCTGCACCGTCAGCTGCTAGCGAGCGTCTCGGGGAGCGGCCCCGCCCCGCCATAGCCGCGATGGCCGCCGCCACGGCTGCAGCCGCCGCCGCCGCCGTGGGACGGGCCGAGCGGCAGTGTCGGAGCCCAGCCGCCTCTCTCCGGCGCAGTTTCCTGCCTTCGGCGAACCACGCGACCGACCGGAACCCTGACGGTCGCCTGCCGACCGCCCCTGGTCGGTCGTCCGTCCCCCTCTTCTCTCGCCCTCCCGTCGAGTCCCGCGGAAGCGGATGTGGGCTCGTGCTCTTACGATTCGGACGCGTCGCTGCCCGTTGCAGGTCAAAGTCTGGTTTCAGAACCGGCGCATGAAGTGGAAGCGCGTGAAGGGCTCGCAGATGGTCAAGGACAAGGTCACGGGACAGCTCAAGCCCATTAGCGAAGTGGACCTCACGCTCAACTCGCTGGCCAGCCAAACTGGCCAGCTGGATCGCGTCTAGGCAGGCGCACCTTCGCGCCGGAAGGAAGACCCCCGGATCGGAAGACGGAGGAGGGGATGACTCAGCCGATCCCGACGCCGCCGCTGCCCGCCACAGCGAGCCGCAGCCGGTCAGCGCCGGTCTGCTCACGAGGTCGCATCGACTTCCGCTCACCCGCTCCCGTCCAGCCGCCGGCGATTGGCGCCTGCCTAGGACGACCGCCGCCGCCGCCGCCGCGAGCTCAACCCACACCCTCGGCCTCCGAGGCGAGATCCTCCGAGGAGTCGCGCGACCGCCAGGCGGAGCCACCGGATGACGAGGGGGCGGCGATGGAGAGGTGCTCGCTCAGGCGCTCACCCACCGAGCTGCTGCTGCGGCGGCTGGCGGAGGCCGCTCGCTTTGCGAAGTGAATGAATGACTGCCGGCGGCGGTGCCGGCGAGTGTGCCGGCTGCTGCTGCGGTGGTGACTGCTTGTTTGCGCATGCTCGGTCCGAAGCCGTCGGTCGCCGCCTTCGCGAGCGGCCGACGTGCAACTCATTTTGATAAGTTTATTTGCAAATCGCTCTTTTTAATAAAAGGAGTCGCCGAGTTTGATTCGAATTTCGCCCTTCGATCCTGCTGAGCTCTTCGTTTTAAAGGCTCGCTCGGTGCGTAGGGGGGTGAGCTTGCCGCCAGCTTTTCGCAGCGGCGCAAGCACAGAGCTACTATAATTCTCTCTCTATATATAGTATTATAGTATATAATATATAATAGTATATATATATATATATATATATTTATATATACAGTCTCCCTTGTTTATCGCGGTCAGTCGGTTCCAGACTCTGCCGCGATAGGTGAATTTCCGCGAAGAAAAACGATTCTTTATTTATAAATCGAATATTTTCGTAACAAGGGCACAGACAACCTGTTAGCGACCTTCTAATTTGGTTTTGTAATAATAATAATGCACTTGATAGAGCACCATCAGAGATCTCTTACTAGGCACTTTACATTTGCTGCAAAGCGAAACGCGATTGAATGGTGAGCTACATCATGCTTGTTAAACAACATGAATAACATAGTTGAGGGGTGACATGCACACGGTCAGCATGCAAATGTGGTTAGTGGCAGCATGCACAGTGTCAGCACGCATGAGCAAATCAAGGACGAATTACAGGGACCCTATAAATGCTGTCCTAAATAGGTGTTTTCAAGTTCTTTTTAAATATGGTCAAGTCAGGGGATGTTCTGACGCAAGTCGGGAGGGAGTTCCAGGCTTTGGGAGCATACGAACTAAATGCACGGTCTCCAAAGGATTTTAGGTTTGTACGAGGTATTGGTAAGCTATTGGATTCCAAAAAGCAGGTGGTACGATGCTTGGCCTGGTGGGGGAGTAGATCTGAGAGATAGGCTGGAGCCAAAGAATGAAATGACCTAAAAGTGAGCGACAAAACCTTGAAGTCGATCCATTGCTTGACTGGGAGCCAGTGCAGGTCGGCGAGAAGTTGTGTGATGTGGCAACTGCGACGCTCACGACAGACAAGCCTAGCTGCAGAGTTTTGCACCAGCTGTAATCGCCTGATTGCACATGCAGGTAGGCCAGCAAGCAGTGAGTTACAGAAGCCAAGACGGGATGTCACAAATGCGTGGACCAATTGTATCATTACTAAAGCCCTCTGGACATGAAATAACACCCTTTCAGTCCCCATTACGCCCGTATTACCTAATATGCTAGACAAAGTAAGGGATAACAAGGCGTATTAGACGTTAAAAATATCATATTATTATTAGTGTACATTTAATTACACAGACGCAGTTTTTACATATAACCACTAACTTATGAAAATTGTGCAATTTGTTCGATGATGATTAAAAGCTGTACTGCACGGCAAATAAGAGCAAGGCTGCTGCTCTCAATGAGGCTGCATCTGACGTTGAAAGATTTGTAGGGGTGTTCGAATACATAGACCAACAGCCCGTGCGTACAGCAATTTTTGATTTTAATTGTGATGCAGGGTTGTGTAATTGAATCAGAAAACCGAGCGTGGCTGTATCATTTTCACCATCTCGATCAACTTATTAATCAAGAGATTGAAAAAACCGCGATACCGAATGAAGCCGCGAAAGTTGAAGCGCGAAGTAGCGAGGGTATATATATATATATATGTATATATATATATATATATACGTGTGTGTGTGTGTGTGTGTGTGTGTGTGTGTGTGCCAAACGGCCGCCCGTCGGGTCTGCAGTTTTGCAATATATATACGCAGTTTTGCTTATATATATATATATATATATATATATATACATACATATATATATACATATATATATATATATATATATATATATATATATACCCTCGCTACTTCGCGCTTCGACTTTCGCGGCTTCATTCTATACCTCGGCCGCCCGTCGGGTCTGCAGTGCACACGTCGCTTCCGTCTGAGCTTCACTAGCTCCTAATCAAACATCGAATCTATTTAAAGATACACTAGTCTGTCACGCAGAGGTCACCACATCCCACTCTTGCACCAGCCTTCCTATCCTATCCGACCTCCTTGCTCCTCCCCCTGTCACGTGCTTTCGCACAGCTCACTCGCCGCCTCTAGTAAACTAGCGTAGCGCACTAAGTTGGAACGCTCGGTGCTCTTGAATCAGTGTGCACCGAAAGCCTTGGAGCTCACTCCCGGATGTTGCCACTACCTTCAATGAGCGTCTTTTTTAAAGTATCAGCTAAAAACGCGCCAGCTCTATCCGGTCAGCTCACCCTTCACTCGCGTGTGAACGTTTCTTCTCGTCCTGTGAGCTTTGCGTGCCCCGTACCTGTACCCGATTCAGTGCAATTTACTAACCGTAGGTCCTAAGAACTAGTGGCCACGAGTGTCTTCATGTTTGCTCGAGCCTGGCGGCTGAAGCACGGCGCTTGCTGGCCTCTGTGTGCTTGGTACCGTGCAATTCACTCACCACTCAGCCTTGGAGTCTTGATTCTCTAAAGGCGAGTTGCAAAGCACCAGAGATGAAATGAGTTCTCTTGCGGCGCTATGAAAATTACCTACTATTGTTATTAATTTTAT
The DNA here is from genome assembly GCA_009760855.2 of Cristatella mucedo. Taxonomy (NCBI): domain Eukaryota; kingdom Metazoa; phylum Bryozoa; class Phylactolaemata; family Cristatellidae; genus Cristatella; species Cristatella mucedo. Next base: position 213,327 of record WPIO01000100.1, read on the forward strand.
CGCATGCGTGTATGTCATACGGGTGCATATCCGTTTACAAATAAGCAGAAACTATGCACACGCACATTGGTTGCAGTTAATATACCACACCAATTCTCGCTGGCTTGCACTGGCTTCCAATCAAGCAGCATATCGACTTCAAGGTTTTGTCGCTCGCTTTTAGCTCCCTTCATTCTCTGACTCCAGCCTACCTATCAGAACTATTCCCCAACCGGGCTAGGCATCGCACCTACCACTTTCTGACTCAAATCTTATAGCTATGCCTCGAACGAACTAGTGTGGCCCCCCCAGTGGGCGTGGTGCTCGCGTCGACCAAGGTCAAGGTGAATGCATTTAATGCAGAGGTCGTGGGCTCGAGCCCCGTGACGTATGCGAAGCACATAGATTTAGATTAAGTTCTCTTGAGGCGCTATACAAATTAATTATACAAACCTCAAATCCTATGGAGATCGCGTCTTTAGCTCGTGTGGTCCCAAAGCCTGGAACTGACTCCCGATTGACGTCACGACATCCCCAGACTTGAAGACATCTAAAAATATGCTAAGAATGCTAAAAACGCATTTTTTATTACTGTATTTAGTGGGTCCCTGCGCTTCGCCTTTTGTGTGCTTATGAGTGCTGACCCTGTGGATGCTACTACTAACCACATTGTATTAGTTGAAACTATGCATGCCACCTCTAACTATGTTAAGCTGGCTGACACGCGCATGTTGCCACTAATAATTTAATTGTGCTTTCTTTACAGCATATATTAAGTGCCTAGAAATAGATGAAGTCCTCTGAGGTGCTATAAAGATGTATTATTATATTATTATTATTATATTAATATAATAATAATAATAATATTGCATATGCGAACGCATGTGCACAGCGATGCTTCGAAAGTTATCGCACCATGGGCATCAAAATATGAGCTCAGAGGGGCGGATTCATGCGCGCCTAAAAAAAAGAGGGAAACAGGAGGAGGGGGCGTGTCGCCGTCGTCAGCAGTTAAACTGGCCGCTCCCAGGGTGACGCCGACGCGCTCCTCCTCTTTCTCCTCCTCCTCCTCCTCCTCGGGCGCTTCGTCTTCTAGAAGCGTCGAGGAGGAGCGGCGGCGGCAGAACGCGAATAGCGGTTAAGAGAGGAAGTGGCGACGTGTGGTGACCATTCCTAGACTCGCTATAGCACACACACACACGTTCAGCAGCGCGCTCCAACGGCTAGCGTACGATAGCGTAACTTCAGCCGCGAGGAGGAGGCTGCGACGAGACCGAGCAGCCGGTCTCACCGATTGGGCCTTTCGTCGACGCCGTCGTCGTTCTGCTTCGCCGTTCCTACGCGAAGCAGAACGACCGCCGCGCCCATTGCGTCGGCGGCTATTCGCCGGCGCGCCGTATTTCTTGCCGCTGCAGGCTCTCGGGCAGTCTGGGCGCTGCACCGCTCACCGAGAGTCCAAAATCCCGCACGTGAGCGCTCGCTCCGTCGCGGAACGCAAGCCACCGAGCGCCGCACCAGAGTGGCGGAAAGTCTGCAAAAGACTCGCGGCTGCTCGCCGCTTCCGCTGTCCGCTGCCGGGGTCCGAATACCCGCTGCTGCGCGCACAGACGCCGGAAAAAAATTGACCCCACCGACGCGAGCCGGCCATTTTCCGACGGCTCTCCGCGTGGATTCCTCGGCGCCGCCGAGCCGCCGCGTTCCGCCGTCCGAAAGGCACGCCGCCATCCGTGCTCGCTCGCACCTTCCCTCCCCGAGCGCGTCCGCTTGTATTATTTAGGCCTGAAGGAGGAGCGAGCGATGCCATCGGAGTGCCCGACGTCGCTGCTGCTTTCGCGAGCGGCGGCGGCGGCGGTAGAAAGTCGACCTTGGCTCAGCGATCTCGCATCTCCAGCTGCTCATTGCCCCCGGGTCTTAGTTCAGGGGTAAAGTGCTCGCTCTTCACTACCCGGGGAATAGGATCGAGTATCGATGCGGCGGGCGTATCTTTATTGACCGCCGCCAGCGGCAGCGATAGCCGTGAAGGCTTTTCTGTCGCTATATAAGTGAGGCTGCTAAATCAGCGTAATCTTACCGCTTACTAGTAAAAGCGCTAAAATGTATTATTATTATAATTATTATTATCAAAATGCCACATCCTGCCCTGTACGTGGCCGGACTTTAACAGCCCACGCCGAGCACGCGGACTCCTGGAAGGCGGGGGAAAGTTGTTTTTTATTTCGCGGTCGGCGTCAAGCCACGATGGCGCGACGAGTCTGATCGCTCGACTCGGGTGCGCGCACGCGCGACATTTTTTTTTAGTCCGCCACTCAATATCACGAGACAGTCGCTGTCGTCGTTCGCTGCCGCGCGGCCGGTTCCGGTCACCAGCTGCAATGTCTCTCGCAGGCGTCACGCCGCGTCCTCTACCGTCGATGAACAACGGTAGTTTGCAAGCTACAGTGTACGCTGCCTGCCTGCCTGCCTGCAGGCATTTACGAATCGCGAGATCAGTAGACGGAAGACGGCTGCGTATGCGCGGTCTAAGCCAGCGGCGTCGCCGCCGCCGCTACGTCTGCCCCTGTGGCCGCCTTCGCGTCTCTCGCTAGAATCCTTCTCTCGCAGCCGTTCGATCCAGTCTGGTCTTCTTGATGTCGGCGACATAGAGGAGCTCGAAATGCCCGGCGCCTCTCTAGATAGTACCTCTCGCAATGTGGCGTCTCGTCGTCTGCTGCTTCTCGTAGGCGCGGCGACTGCTCCGCTTGTAGCCCACTCAGTCACTGCCAACGACGCCGCAGAGTAAACAAACACGCTAAGTGGCTCCTGAACTAAAGTCACCTCCTTCAAACACAGCAAAAACAACAGCTGTATAGCGACAGAGGAGCCTTAACGGCTATCGCCGCCGCCGTCGTCGCCGCTTGCAGTTGGCAATAAAGGATCGCCCACTGCAGGACTCCCGCAAACCGACGACCTCGGTCGCGATGTGCGAGCGCTTCTAGCACCTCTAGGACCTCCAGGACCTCCAGGACCTCCAGGACTATCGCGGACCCTAATGTGGCCCTGATCCGTACAGACCATCGGGCAAATACTGGCGGCAGAGCTGGTGCCTCAAACACGACCAGTCGACTTGACACCTGCTGCAGCGATGCAAGCAGGTGCCAAGTCGCCGGCGGTCGCGCGGAGCACAGCAGGTACGACGAGCGAACGCCCATGGCTCACGGACATAGCGAGTCCACGTCGTCGCTAACGCAGAACCGTCTATTCCACGGCCGCGCCGCCGAGCGGCCGCGTGTAGACAGCGACCAGTCTCGGCGCGTGCAACGGCCTCATTCAACGCCAAAACTACGACTGGCTAACTATGTTTACTTCAAGTGTCCTGCTGCTGCTGCTGATCCGGGTCGTGAGTTCGAGTCCTGCAGTGGGCAATCCTCCATATGCGCAGTGGAAGCCGGGTTCAGGCTCTTCTGCCACTATATACGTGAGGCCGTTAAATCAGCCGACGTTTGGTTTTGTCATACCTTCAGAATATGAGAGCTCGCTGCGTGCGTAATCGCTTCGCTGAGTTATAGGAGACCCGTCACAGAAGGTAGCACTGCGCCATCTTGCCACGTGACGGAAATGCGCCATTTTACCGCGTGACGGACGGACTTTCTGGCTTTAATTAATAGACATATGTTATGAAATATCCGGTACTTATAGGTTATAATTGAAAAAAACGGTTACTATACTAATCACTGGGGCTGTTGTAGTTTGGCTTGGGTAGCATGCCAGTGTTTGAGCTATATGCAACGGGTTATAAGCAGCACAGCTCGATGTGCGCATTTTGGTTTCGAATTGTCCTTCAGAAATGGCGAACTTCCGGTGTCCTAAGTGTACCATCAGAATTCGGTCAAAATCGAGATCGTATATCGCAAAGATGAGCCAGATATTTGTGCCTTATCGTAATGTTGTGCGAAAACTTGGTCGTTGGGCCGACGTTTATTTTACTCAAACGGGTGTGATCAACTGGAGGTGAGCGGTGCCACTCAAACGCGAGCGAGTTTTGGCTCGGCATTCGGTAGCCTAGCAGCAGACTTCACCCCACGCCATAAAGATAAAGCGAGAAGCAAAGCCGATTCAGGTGGGCATTTGAGGAAATAAGTAGCCCCAAAGTAGCTGCATAGAAAAAGCAGGAGCCTAAGTGTCGGTGTCGGCAGCGGGAGCGAGGAGACAGCTTAGCTTCTATCAATTGCGGCAGCTGACTCCGATTCTTTAATAATAGAGTAAAGGTAGATGTATTCGGCCTAAAACCAATAGCCGATGCCGCAGGTCCGAATGACGCTCTCGAGAGTCGGACAACACAGTGAGAGAGAGGGAGAGAGAAAGAGGGATAGAGAGAGGGTAGAGATGGTGAGAGAGAGGAGGGAGGGAGAAGAGAGAGAGAGAGAGAGAGAGAGAGAGAGAGAGAGAGAGAGAGAGAGAGAGAGAGAGAGAGAGAGAGAGAGAGAGAGAGAGAGAGAGAGAGAGTATATATATATATATATATATATATATATAGAGAGAGAGAGAGAGAGAGAGAGGATAGAGTGAGAGAGAGAATATAGAGAGGGTAGATATATATATATATATATATATATATATATATATATATATATATATATATATATATATATATATATATATATATATATATATATATATATCTATATATATATATATATATATATAGAGAGAGAGAGAGAGAGAGAGAGAGACAGAGACAGAGACAGAGGCAGAGACAGAGACAGAGACAGAGACAGAGGCAGAGACAGAGATAGAGACAGAGACAGAGACAGAGGCAGAGACAGAGATAGAGACAGAGACAGAGAGACAGAGAGACAGAGAGACAGAGACAGAGACAGAGAGACAGAAAGAGAGAGAGAGAGAGAGACAGAGAGAGCATTGTACAACGCACTCGCTAGTGCACCACAGAAGAGCAGCGCCAGGTCCTCAGCTACAAGGTTTAGGCTCCCGACGAGTACTCGGCTCATTTTGCCGTGGTTGAGCAGAAGAAATCACGTGGTTGAGCAATCTAGCCGGCTTTACATCGCACTGTCTGCAACAGCGACGAATATTGACGAATGTGACGACAAGCGCTCTGGTGTCGAGTCGTCTGTTCGCAAGCAGGCTCGAGCGAGCGAGCCAGCGAAGCAGTGCCAAAGCACTCCCATCCCTCCGCTGCTCCATCGAATCCATGCTCCGCAGCCGTGAACTCTCCAAGCTTCCAGCGTCGTCGTGAGTTTGTGACTTGAGCTCCGATAGAGAAGGGGCGTGACGTGACGCAATTCTTCCACTCAAGACTGGCTCTCTTAGAAGCTCCATTTGACCACCACCACCTTCCTCCCGGATTGTGACCGGCGTGGGCACGATAAGTGTAGCTCTCCGCACTCAGCATTCTCGCTACTCAGCTGCTCGCTCAGCCCCACCGGACCAGCCGAGATGCGCGCGAGATTTCCGCTTGGTGATGCTTCGGGGGTGGGTGGGTGGGTGGGTGGAAGGCGAATGCACGAATGCATTGCCGCAGTCGATGGTTTTTACAAGAGAGCTGCTGCTCGCTCTTTGTGACGCAGGGGAGAGTGAGAGGAAGCAATAACAGGTGTCCACCACCTCATCCGCGGCCGAACCCGCAAGTGGCCGCAAGACCGCCGGGAAGAGGAAGCCGGAGGGAGGCGAATGCGAGCAAAAACGTTTCTTCGTGCGGCCACGGCAGCTGGGGTGGGGTGGTGATGGGAGAACGCGTGGTGAAGGGGCTGGGCGGCGTCTGCTCCTGCGTCTGCTTCCGCGAAGCGCTCAGCTCGCACTGCGGTTTCGACCAAGCAGCGCCTCTGCAAAGAGAGCCAGCACGCTTTACAGCCGGGCTCGTTGCGATATGTGCGGAAATGCTTGAGCGAAAGCTGTGTACTACTCGCGTACCTGCTGACTGTGACTCTCGAGCTTACTCCTATGACAGCACGTGGGGGAGCCTCAAGTCTCCTCCAGCTTCGACTCCCTTCCCCCGTCTCTCTCTCTCTCTCTCCTATATTCGGCAGGCAGGCTCTCTTTCTCTCTCCCCTTTCCTCTCTCTCTCTCTCTCTTCTCTCTCTCTTCTCTCTCTATCCAGCTAGCTCTATCCTGGCTCTCTCCCTCTCCGCCTCTCTCGGTATCAAATCTTTGCTCTTCGCATTCTTTGGCATTTTTACTTTTGCACCAAAGTCTCCTACCTTCGCTGGCGAGCCTACGGGGTGCTTTGCGAGGCTGCCCAAACGAGCTGTGCATGCTGAGCGGCTGTACACTTTCCAGACCCGGGAGAGGGAATGCCTGCGCATCGCGGTTTTCCGTCCAGGATCAGAGGGGTTGAAAGGACGCCGCCGCGGCCGCCGCGGCCGCCGCCAGAGGCACCGCCGTCGGCTGGCTGAGCTTGGGCTTCAAGCCCCGCAGCAACCGCCAGGAGCCCGCACACAGCCAGCTGAAGTAGCAGGCTGTGCGGTCCTGCTGGCTAGAGTTGGGCGATCGCCTCGCGGCTTCCGGCCGGCCGGCCCTCTTCTTGGGCGACAGATCGTATTACCGCAACCGAGGAAGGAGATGGGGGTCACAGCCCTACGCCATTGGACTTGTTTATTCGTAGAATGCCTTGCTCGAACAACTGTCCATCTCCCGTCTCCGGCCGACCGTTCACTCGCCGGCTCTCCGGCTCCTCCGGCTGCTGGCTCGCGACGAAACTCTCCAGCGTGAAGAGTTACGCTGCGTGCACTCTCAAGCGAGAAGTCGGCGGGGCAATGAGTGGTGTGCACGCAAAACGTAGGCGGCTGCCGATTGTACGCATGCAGTACGCGCTCGTGTGCGGACTTGTCAAGCGCATCTGTCTAAGGGCACCCAAAAAGTCAGCCAATTGTCTTTTACGAACAGGAGACAAATACTGGGCGGCTATGCTAATAAGAGAGTTCATGCCCCGAAGTTGATTGGGGAGGGGGGAGTGTTGCTTATATGGCAGCGCCCCTTATAAAAATGTGAGGTTTAGACGAGGTTCGAGTCTAAATACAAGCCTGTTTGTGTTCTAGAGCCGAAAGCCATTTGTCAGTCGCAACCATCTTTTTCATGCAGTGGTTCTCAGCACTGTGGCTTCAGCTCCGAGTTAGCCGACAGGACGCCCTATTATCAGTACAATGAATGACTTCGAAAATCGCTATATCAGTGGATGATATTGCATAGCCCTACTAAAGCATTTCTTCGTCAGGAACGCATCCTTCTTTTCGGAAACCGAAGACCATTTGTTGCGGGCTTTGACGTCGGGTGCAGGCTGGGCTATGATTATGCATGTATCTCCGCCTGTAACTTCACAAAGCCATAACGACTGTGTGGGTGTTTCGCAGGAGAGTTGTACAGCAAGCTCACAGCCTAAGCGGCTTTCGGTACGCATTCGGTAGCCAACAGACTTCGTCTCGCGCGACAAAGGGAAAGTGGGAAGTATAGCAGAGTCAGGAGAGGTAGTGAGTAGACTGGAAGTAGCAGCTCAGGACCGCTGGAAAGGATGAGCCATTGTGGGCAGCAGGAGAGTAGCTGTCGTTGCGTAAGAATTGTGGAAGCGAGTTCCGCAGTCTAGGACCTACAGAGCTAAAGCTTCTGTCGCCAACGGTCTTTAAGCGCAGGAATCAAACAACTAATTTATTGTCCATACAGGACCTGAGGGCACGAAGAGGCTGAACTGGTGCAGCAGTTCAGCTAGGTACGGAGGAGCCAAACCGTGGCGGGCCTTGTGGGTCAGCGTAAGAACTTTGCTCCGTATCCTTTGCTCAACCGGCAACCATCATAGCTCTTCCAGCAAAGGAGAGACGTGCTCAAACCACTAAGACTTTTAGACCAGCCGTGCTGCCATATTCATAGCTAGCTGCAGTGGTCTAGTTGCTTTATTCGGTAGCCCAGCCAAAAGAGATTTGCAATGATCAAGCCGAGACAGAGCTAAGAAGCTAGTTAAATTTTTAGCAAGCCATTGTAGAAGACAGCTCCTAATCTTGGATAGGGATCGGACGTGATGGCTAGCTGTAGAAGCAGTCTTCTGAATGAAGCTTTTAAAAATGAGGTAGCTGTCAAAAACGACACCTAAATTTTGAGCACGCGGTGATGGTCGCACAGCAGTATCACCTATTAGAAGAGCAAAGAAATTTAATCCAGCCACACGCTTAGGGTGTCCTATGAGCAGCAGTTCAGTTTATCGTCATTTACTTTTAAGAAGTTTTCCGACATCCAGGATCGAATGTCGGCAAGGCATGCATTCAGTTTATCAGTTGCTGTAGCAGATTCTCACGGTTTGAATGACAAACACAGCTGAGTATCGTCAGCATAGAAGTGATATCCTATTCCATGGGCCTTAATCGCTTTTCCCAGAGGTTTAGTATAAGTGGAGAACAGCAAGGGACCGAGAACGGACCCTTGAGGGACATCACAAGTGACCTGTCTCGTATGTGAGACCTGACTCCGACACGACACGGATTGAACACGATCAGACAAGAACGATTTATACCACGCCAGAGCTTCGTCTGCTAGACCGATCGTTGTTCTCAATCGTTCAAGCAGAACTTCGTGATCAACGGTGTCGAAGGCAGCTGACAGATCTAGCAGAGCTAGCGCAGTGACATTCGCGTCATCATTGCCACGTAGAATGTCATTTTCAACACAGGGAGAGCAGTTTCAGTGGACTGCTGCCTCTTGAAACCTGATTGAAATGTTTCTAAGTTTAATTGTTTTCAATATGTTCAAAAAGCTGCTTAGCAACAATTGTTTCAAGAATCTTTGACAAGAAAGGAAGAAGGAAAACTGGGCGACAGTTTGCAAGGATCTCTGTATCAAATCCAGGCTTTTTAAGTATGGGTCTAACGATTGCTGATTTGAAGGACTTGGGTACGACCCCTTTTACCAATGAAGCATTAAAAATCTCGGTTATGGCAGGACTAAGTTGGTCTGCCAATGAAGGTCACAGAGATGATGGTATTGGATCTTCGGGAGACAAGCTCTTTTTACTAGTCTTTATTAAGGTAGCCACATCGCATGCAGAAACCTCGGAAAACTTTTTAAGGAAGGTCACAGGTTGTGATTCCAAAATTACTTTACTCTGAGGGGGCTTTATGGAGGAACGAATGTGCATAATTTTTTCAGTAAAGAAGGTTGAAAACTTTTTGGCTGAGCCGTTAATATCTGGGGAGTCAGACCTCTCAGCACTGGCCAGTAAATTGTTTACTGTCTTGTAAATCTGTTTAGCGTCGGACTGGCAAGAATTCAGTTTCCAAATGAAAAATGAAGCCCTGCCTTTTTTAAGCTTCCGGGCGTAATCTCGAAGGAAGTCTTTGGGATTGACTAGATCTTCATCAGACCCCGATTTCTTAAAACGACGTTCAAGCCCGTGCTTAACACGGCGCATCTTTTGAAGTAGAGTTTTGGCTTAACTACGGAGATTGAGGTACGAAGGATGTACTGAAAAGCTTTCTAGCGACCTGAAAAGTGCCATCGCCATGAAAGTAAATTGACCGAAGTCGCGCAAAGCTAATTCTAGGAGATTTAGCAGCGGGATTTGAAGAAACCCAAGGCGAATTTTGCCACAGTGCCGAGTCTCGGGAGAGACACGGGCGTTTAATTCAAGCCAAGCGATAAAAAAATCTCGAAAGTCTAGTGCCGCAGCGAGCCGGGTCGCTTCGGCAGACGAATGGACTCAAGCGCAATGTGCAATCCGCTGCTTTACTTGTATTCGGGGGGGGGGCGCAGAACGGGACTGCCAACTTCGAGGCTTATGCTCCGGTGACCCCGTCCCCCCATGAAGTTCGCCTGTGCATTGGAATCGCGGAGACGGGATTGAAGATGACCTGGGGTTAATTTTCGGGCTGGCTACGCGTGAAGTAGTTCAAGCCTCCAGACGCTACCAGAGAAATTATTGACACACGGATCAAACCAATTTTCGTCTAACTAACGTTCTGCTCAAGAAGCCAGCACGATGAAGGGGCTAAGTAATAAAAGCTATTATTTGCAGTGAAGTGGAGCCTCGCTTTCGCAGAGACGAGCTCCTAGTCTGCAAGAAACGAAAGGTGCTCGCACCCTTACGACCGATTGGGTTCAAATTCTGCAGCAATTCTGCTTTGCCTACTGCAAGAAAGAGCCGCTACGACTCTTCTGATCCCTACATAAATGAGGCTGTTCAATCAAAGCGTGTACTTACCGTAGAAGTGCTCGACTGCACCATCGCTCAGGCTGCCATGGATCGCTGCTCAAGACAACCTGCTCAACTACACAATCGCTTGCAGGACGTAATGGAGAAAGGTCAACGGAAGATCTTGCTGAATCCGATATTCGGAAATCTCGTCAGTTGTTAAGCTGAGTGCACATGGTGAATATTCGAGGTTTTTGCTAAATGTTTAAATTAGAGGAGAAGAAATTTAGCCGATTCAGCAGCCGCATTTAACTAACGACAGAAGAGTTGCGACGGCTATCACCACTCTTCTATCACCTATCTATTCTATCTTCTATCACCACACTGCAGAGGGCAATACAGGAGTGCCCCCTGCCGGGCTCCAACCCGAAGCCCGGGTCGTGAAGTGCGAGCATTGCCCTTGGGCTAATATGTGTCAACGGCCAGCTGCGGTTTCTTCGAGCAATTCTGCTCAAGACCTGGTCCTGAAGCTCAGAGCCGTCGAGTGAACCCTCTGCTCTTTACCGGTTGTCGAAGCTGTACTGGAAGTGGGTATGAGCGAGAGTGTTTCAGGCGAGCTGGCTGCAAACTGCCTTTGAGCTGTCACGACTGAGCCTAGAAATAGCAGTAACAAAAATAATAGAAAAACTTTTGTATAGCGCCACGCGAGAGCCAAATCTCCATTCGGGTGCTATAGGACTCACTACAAGGAAAAATATTCGTTCTTAAGTTTTCCCAGCTCCAAAACTTCAGCCCTATGTCTTGTGCACACCGTGTATCTAGTAAACGATCGTCGAGGCGCAAGAGACAGCGTTAAGAGACGACGTTTATTTCTTTCTTTTTTTTTGTATGCCAGACGACGGGAAAGTTGAGAGGTAGAGCGTGCGATCTGTTGCAGAGACAGTAAGCTTTACCCTCCGAGAAGCGTCCAGCTGGATGCACACTGTAATGCAAATCTAGCAGGTGCGAGGTGCGAGTGTCTCGCACCGAAATCGAAACCAATTCTCCGCGAGTCCACTCAGCCTGGTGCACGAGGCGATCCAGCTAGATCGGCGGCACTGCCCGACGCTCTTGACCTCGATGGGAAAGAGCGATCTCAACGGAAGCGAGTCCGACCTTTGACGATGGCGTCCGTCGTGCCAATTAGCCAGCCTGCCACCTGGGCTCTCATCGCTGCCAAAGCGCTTGGCAGATGGCAGTCATCTCGGCAGCGCTGGCTGCTGCGTCCGTGTCAGCCGGGTCAGCCGAGTTCCGCGAGCTGCGCTCGGGGCAGCGCTCGACTTGCTTGCAGACGCGGGGCAGCAGAGCGGTGCAGAGCTCAATTCTGAGCTGCAGCAATCTCTGTAGCAAGCTGGGTATCGCTGCCCCCCCCCCCGCCGAACTCAAGCCGCACGGTGGCCGCCGGATATGTTAGAGCGGCACGATGTCTCGATACGGATGGCCTAAGAGGGAAAAAGAGTGCCTACACTGCGGCTGAACCACTCTGACGTTCGGATAGGACAGCAGAACCGTTTCACCCAGCACTAGTCGGTGTATGTATGTACTGGCTTCGAAATAGCGCCGGGAACTGCACTACTGCAGCTGCGTTTTCCTAATGAATGAGAACAGCTTTCACCACGAATAGTTTCTGAAAACCCTTGCACGGTAAGGAAATATTTGGAGCGTGAGATGGCAACAAAGAAGAGAAGAAGAGAAGAAAAGTCAAAGCAAAGAAGAGAAGTCTCCTCCGAAGCCTCCAACGAGCTGAAAAGAAAGTACGCGTTCGGACATCGCACGAAGGAAAGAATGCATCCCGTCCTGCTGAGCAGCCGATAGATTTAGCACTGGAAATTTTTGCATACACATCATGACTATGTGTACGGAGGTTCGTATACGTACGCTCTACAACATCCCTACAGGGTTGTCAGTAGGCCAACTTAGTGCAAAGCTTGCAGTATCCTTGCAACGATGATGAAACAGGAAACTTCTACGATGCTGAGCCTTACAACGGCCCTGCACTGACCGTCCTCTTTCGACATCGGCAGACCTCGCTGGCGCTCGAGTTAAAACCCAAAGACGCCGGCGTCAGTGACGCCACAGCTCCTAAATATTTCTAGGCCCTCAGCCTCGACCAGTTCAAAGGCAGTCTGCAGCCTCTGACGCACGCCAAAAAAGTCACACCGGAAATCGCTGGTCGATAAATATATTCGTGCGATTATCTTTAATACTATTCTCGGCCGTGCGGTGGCAGCGGGATTCGAATGACTATTTGTAGACATGCATCGCCGTATTAGCTGCAACCGGAAGCTCAGCTCGGAAAAGGAGAGGCCAGCGCCAGTGAGCGATGCACGGTGCTCCGTTCAGGAACATTCGGCTTCATACAGGAATCGGCCCGATCGGACGACTCTTCCGCTGTCGCCGACGAAGGTCGGTCGGGCAGCGGCTGCATTAGAGCTGACCCCCTTGGCTCTGCTGCCTTCCTCTCTTTAGGGCTGAGACGGCGCGAGGAACTTCCACAGGGGATGTGGTCACAGCTTCCTTTGATTTGCAATGCCAAGACACCAGAGACGACTGGTGACTGAGGTGGCTCAAGTCTTGCTCGGTGTGAGGAGGGTTACTTCTGTCGCCTGAGACTCTGAGGTGCAAAGCACGAGATCGGGCACGTTTTGCCAGTAATTCACCGACTAATAGCAATAGGAAGAGCTTCGATCGATAGCTGAGAGCAGAGAGCGTTTTTGTCACTTTCCAACTGAATCCGATGTGGCTTAAAAGTCCTTCGAGCTGTAAATCTCTGAGATTCCTTCGCTGACCGGCTCAGGTTCGCCGCCTACCTACCAAGAGACAGGGAGAGAGAGAGAGAGAGAGAGAGAGAGAGAGAGAGAGAGAGAGAGAGAGCAGAGAGGGAGAGAGAGAGAGCAGAGGGAGAGAGAGAGAGAGGGAGAGCACAGAGAGAGCAGAGAGAGAGAGCAGAGAGAGAGAGAGAGAGAGAGAGAGAGGGGAGAGAGAGAGAGCAGAGGAAGAGAGAGAGAGAGCACAGGGAGAGCAGAGAGAGAGCACAGAGAGAGCAGAGAGAGAGAGAGAACAGAGAGGGAGAGAGAGAGAGCACAGAGAGAGCAGAGAGAGAGAGAGAGAGAGAGAGAGAGGGGGAGAGAGAGAGCAGAGGAGAGAGAGAGAGAGAGAGCACAGAGAGAGCAGAGAGAGAGAGCACAGAGAGAGCAGAGAGAGAGAGCAGAGAGGGAGAGAGAGAGCACAGAGAGAGCAGAGAGAGAGCAGAGAGGGAGAGAGAGAGAGAGAGAGCACAGAGAGAGCAGAGAGAGAGAGAGAGGGGAGAGAGAGAGCAGAGGGAGAGAGCAGAGAGAGTGAGAGAGAGAGCACAGAGAGAGCAGAGAGAGAGAGAGAGAGGGGAGAGAGAGAGCAGAGGGAGAGAGCAGAGAGAGAGAGAGAGAGAGCACAGAGAGAGCAGAGAGAGAGAGCACAGAGAGAGCAGAGAGAGAGCAGAGAGAGAGAGAGCAGAGAGGGAGAGAGAGAGAGAGCACAGAGAGAGCAGAGAGAGAGAGAGAGAGAGAGCAGAGGGAGAGAGAGAGAGCACAGAGAGAGCAGAGAGAGAGAGAGAGAGAGCAGAGAGGGAGAGAGAGAGCAGAGAGGGAGAGAGAGAGCAGAGAGAGAGCAGAGAGAGAGCAGAGAGAGAGAGCAGAGGGAGAGAGAGAGCACAGAGAGAGCAGAGAGAGAGAGAGAGAGAGAGAGAGAGAGAGAGAGAGAGAGAGAGAGAGAGAGCACAGAGAGAGCAGAGAGAGAGAGAGAGAGCAGAGGGAGAGAGAGAGAGAGCACAGAGAGAGAGAGAGAGAGAGAGAGAGAGAGAGAGAGAGAGAGAGAGAGAGAGAGCAGAGAGGGAGAGAGAGAGCAGAGAGGGAGAGAGAGAGAGCAGAGAGAGAGAGAGCAGAGAGAGAGAGCAGAGAGAGAGAGCAGAGGGAGAGAGAGAGCACAGAGAGAGCAGAGAGAGAGAGAGAGAGAGAGAGAGAGAGAGAGCACAGAGAGAGCACAAAGAGAGCAGAGAGAGAGAGAGAGAGAGAGAGCAGAGAGGGAGAGAGAGAGAGCAGAGAGAGAGCAGAGAGAGAGAGAGAGAGAGAGAGAGAGAGCAGAGGGAGAGAGAGAGAGAGAGAGAGAGAGAGAGAGAGAGAGAGAAAGGGGAGGGAGCTCACGTTGGCAAATGCAGTTTGCAGGAACTGCTGCTCAGCCACTTAACAGAAAGACGAAGCCAGATATTAGCGAAAGATTATTCATGATCAAAATCAAGAAAGAAAACAGCAATCAAACATAGAAAACAGGATAACTCTATTAGCTATGAGCCAGCTTTGTGCCCAAAAATGATGCTACTCTTGTTGTTAGATAATTCACGATATATATATATACATATATATATATATATATAAACCCTAAACCTAACCACATATATATATATATATATATATATGTATATGTCAATTGTATAGCACCCTAAGAGAGCGTAATCTCAGTCCAGGCTCTTCAAATACGCCACAGGGCTCGACCGCACGACCTCGGGCATCAAATACAATGACCTTGACCTTTATCATCAAAGGCGAGCACCTTAACCTCTGGGCCAAACTAGGGCGGCATGCACGTTAAGAGTGGAGGTGCAGAGGCTCGACAAGCAGCGGATTCTTTTGGACGAGCAGCAGTCCATGTAACATGAGTTGTCAGGGAGGAGGGCGCGTCCTAAAAGCCGGAGTTCGGAAGCAAGCAGAAGTGGTGGCCCAGCGATTGATCGGTTACTAGAGGAGGCACCGGAGGAGGGCGGAAGCAATAAAAACGCATTCGCTATCTCTGCAGCATGACCGACGTGTCCGGCTCGTGCCCAGACCAAAGCAGACCGAAACTCAGCCAGCGAACTCCCCACACAAACTAAACTCACCACATATATATACATGCACACTCGTGGCGAACACACACACACACACACACACACACACACACACACACACACAAAACACACACACACACAAACACACACATACACACGGACACTGCAAGTGCTTGGCAGACAAAAGGAGTGACATGGTCTGACTGCAGAGACTGCACCGACGACCGCACCGACTCGGCTGTGTATGACTCTACTGGCTGCTCTTAAGCAGCGTCGGCTACAGGCAGACAGCTGCCGGGGTCAAACAGCCCCGAACGGTATTGCACTCGTGAGAGCGGCTTCGGTGGCGACTTCTAAGAAAAATCCGTTTGATCATTGGAGACATAATTAAGCCAGTCACCTTCAGGAGCTTGGCTTGCGGTGTCAAGCACGAAATATTAAACCTGATCAAAAGTCCTGCTCGGGCTCGGAGACGGCATGTGAGGGCTGGCTAGTGGGCAGGCAGATACAGCTCTAAACCAATGCACTGCTGTGAATCATGAAGATCTTTTGCAGCTGCTGCCTGACCTGGCTAGACCCGGCGGCAGCAGTGAGAGCAGGCAGCGGCAGCTTGCTTGCTCAAACATACCAGTTACAGAGTTCCGATGCGTGATTTGCAGGTTGCATACCAGCTGCTTAACGTGCTGCCGGAGTACACGCGGGGCAGTATCGACTAGTTGACTATTTTCTCACAAAACGGCCCATGGCAACAGCATCCTTACGATCACTTATTCAGAAGATGAAGTAATGCTTAGGGCTTCTTTTACAGGACGTGTAAGGTACTTTACAGCAAATGTAAAGCGCCTAGAGAGAGATTGAGTTCTCTGAGGGCGCTTTATCAAGTGAATTATTATTATTATTATAAGGTGCCTGGCTGTGTCCGGATATGGCATCACGAGACTGTCATTAATCTATCTGTTTGCTAGGGAGCACGAAGAGAGAGAGAGAGAGAGATAGATAGAGAGAGAGAGAGAGAGAGAGAGAGAGAGAGAGAGAGAGAGAGAGAGAGAGAGAGAGAGAGAGAGCAGAAAGAGAGAGAGAGAGAGAGAGAGAGAGCAGAGAGAAAGAGAGAGAGAGAGAGAGAGCAGAGAGAGAGAGGGAGAGAGAGCAGAGAGAGCAAGGAAAGGAAATGACCTGGGAGTGCACCTACTCTGTATGTAAGGGCAACAATATTCAGGCTGTAAGTAATACCTGCCCATGCAGTGAATCTCTTTTCATCCTCGACTTTTGGCAGCCCTTTTTTGTTGCGTAGGCATTCCTTTGCATGCATGCAGACAATCAAACATGCGATGCTCGAGTGTACGTAGAGTTGATTAGTGGTTCCTGAGTTCCAGAGGTTCCACGTGTGGAAGCACGTGGTCTTATTATCAAAGTTTGGGCAGTATTTCCTGCTATCGTCGGAGTAAAACTGCATGAATTTAAGGTACAACTGCAACATGCTAGCTTCACCAGTATTCGGTCAGGAAGCCGTGAGGTCTAGCATACTGTCCCAGTTCCATGTATACTATTTCGTGCGAATGATAGCACGCCAGGACTGCTGCAGGCACGTGTTCTTAGCTGTTTGCTTATACAACTGTGTTGGATGTAAAGTCTTTGCTGCATCGGACTGCAGTGAGAGCAGCCGGAGAGCTTCGGCGGCTGCTGCTGCAGCAATGGCAGTGGTGGCAGAAGCAGCATTAGCGCCTGCAGCAGCAGCTGTTGCTGCAGCAGCTGCTGCAGCTGCTGCTGCTGCTGCAGCAGCGGAAGCAGCCAGCGCAAGATAGCAGCAGCCGATGAGGTGGCTAGCAGCCGAGCATCTGCGGCTTGGGCTTGAGTGAGCGCTTAAACATCTGCTGCCTTTTGCATAATGCATTCATAAATATGGCGACTGACGAATGGCCACCAATTTCGGTCTGGCATCACTGCAGTAGCCCTTACCAGGGGTGATTGTTGCACCTGCCACTTCTACCTCGAGAGAGAGAGAGAGAGAGAGAGAGAGAGAGAGAGAGAGAGAGAGAGAGAGAGAGAGAGAGAGAGAGAGAGAGAGCTTGGATTAGTCACTCTTGCCATCCCGAGGCTGCACTCTGCTGCCGCTTCTCTGCTGCCACGATGCACCTTCGGCTGAAGGCCTCGGCTGATACGCCGGCAGAGCCCCCGGACTCCGGCGGAGCTGTGCAATCATGCCGAGCGAGGCCTGCTTCTTGTAGCAGCGAGCCTACTGCCCCACGACATCGTCCAGTGAGTGCTCTCTCTCTCTCTCAGCTGCGTTCGAACAGTGGCCAGTATTGCAGGGCTAGCAGAGGAAGCTGCGAGACCAGCAGCAGCAGCAGCAGCAGCAGCAGCAGCAGCAGCAGCAGCAGCAGCAGCAGCAGCAGCAGCAGCAGCAGCAGCAGCAGCTTGAGGCGAGGCTAGCAGCCGACGAGAAGTCCACAGCAGCCCACCGAGCACTCTGCTGCAGACGATAGCTGCACGGCATCGCTGGCTTCGTACTCTCTCGCGATGCTGTGGCAGCTGCAGCCAGCTGCAGCCGATCGAGAGACTGCAGCAGGCTAAAGGAATGCTCTCATTCTTCCGGTCATGGCTGCCTACCGGCGGACGGTTCTCGTGAGGGTTCGGAACGATTTTTCCAAGGTGTATCATTCACAAGACACACCAGAAGTTGGCTCGATAGTATGGTTCGGGGCATTTCTTTCGGCGCCAGGAGAATTCCGGTGATTTATATCGAACTGCTAATGGGTTGCCACTCGGGCAGAGTGCTTTTAGCTGCAGTTAGACGTGCCGAAAATATAGTTCCTCAGTCACCCAGCAGGCCACCGTCATAATGCGTTCAAATATCTCTCGATCAAGATCCCATAGCTCTGAGGTGACAAGAACGTCAAGCTATTCGTCAGAGCATTGTTGAAACAATTCATAGTCATCACTGCTTTCCCAGAGGGATAGAGTTGGTGCCCAGAATGCTTGATGGCTGCTCTGTGGTAATTGCCTTCGTGCAGAACTGACCGAGTCCAATATAACGTGTGGCAGCAGAGGTGTGCGCACATCTACTGGCATGCAGAGAGACGGGCGAATTGAGAGGCAGACCTACAGAGAAAGACCTAACGAGAGGTGGAGGTGCAAGCATACAGATGGATGAATGGATAGATGCTTATGAGCACATATACAGGTATGTGATGTATATTGATAAGTACCATGCTGGTGGCCAGCCTGTCTGCATATGTATCGTAGCCCTAGAAAGTTTGTTAATACATCACTTATTGTACTAAGATTTAGTACTCTCGACAAGGTACTCATGACATAAATTTTGATGAAACTAACATCTTGTGGAACAAAAATTATATACTGAGGCAGATAGACTGCATTTTCTTGTAAACAGAAAATTATTCTTACAACAGTAATAATAAGACGTTTATCTGACACCTAAAGAGAACCAAATATGTATCCAGCCGGTTAACAACTCTGCAAATAAAGCAATGATTAAGGCTTAATGCCGTGCAAGGTATCATGCTTAGACAAGCATGCTAAATCACACAAGTATAATGCACAGACTTGCATGTAAAAGGTCACAAAAAGACACTCTGGTTAGTAGGAGTAACAGATTTAATGGCCTGCCCTAAATCATGCACAGGTAAGCACCCATAGCACGATCTAAAAAAATACCAGTTCACGAGGGCTAAGAGAAAGCTGATGCAAACAGGTGTGTCTTTAGCTAATACTGAAATTATGAAAACTCATTGCTGGTGGTGACAGAAGCAGGAAGAAAACATGTAAAGTTCATTCATTTGTGTAGCACCCAAAGAGAACCTAGTCTCTATTGAGGCACTTCACATATGCCATGGGACTCGAGCCCACGACCTCAGTCATTAAATGCACTGAACTTGACATGGGTCAAACCAAGTACCTTAACCACTGGGCCAAACCAGCACGGCAAGCTCAAGACTTGAATTGCTTACGAACTGAAGGCCAAATCAGCAAAATATTTCAATTTAGCGCAAGCAGGGAGCCGACCGGAAGCCGAGGAGTGGATGACGGGAGTGCTTACCTCACCGAGGGAACTTCCGGTAGGCTGGATTGATAGGCTGGTGCAAGCGAGGAGAGAGAGAGAGAGAGAGAGAGAGAGAGAGAGAGAGAGAGAGAGAGAGAGAGAGAGAAAGAGAGAGGGAGAGAGATAATATCGG
>WPIO01000100.1:237500-240000 GCA_009760855.2 Cristatella mucedo
ACTAGCAATAGAAAGTCTCGGGTAGCACAAGACGTAAGCGCCTGCTCGAAGCCAGCTCCTCCAGTCCCTGCTTGGCCGACCGGCTGATTAAGAATGTCAGTGATGCCTTGGTGGCTAGCTCCAGTTTAGCAGCGCTGGTGCCAGCAGGCTTTGTGCAGCTGCCACGCTGGCTGCAACTATAGCTGAGCTCGTGACCGAGCAATAAGCCACGGTCAACTCGAGCGGATTTTTAAAACAAGCTTACTAGCTTCAAGGAAAAACCGTGTCACCCAGAAGCTGGAAAGCCAGCTTACTCTCGTAGCCATTACTGGAATGTGGCTATCCTATAGCGATCGTTAACTAGATGAACAGATCCTAATCCAGGGGTCCAGGGTCAAAGTCTGCCTTCTTTCTGCTGCTTATCATAGCAAAAATTAGGGCCTGCTCAGATAAGCTAACCAAGTGAGTAGGTTTTATTCGGGTTCTAGAGCTGATCACTTTATATAGTTTGCACTGACACAAGTGTGTCACGACCTAATCAGCAGTGCTGTCCTAGGTAACATCTTTCTGGGTTTTTTCTGACGAATTTCAACGCTGAGTTTGGTACCATTGATAGTCAAGTCCGTCTTGAGAAACTATCATCTCTTCTGGGCATCACTGGCCACTGCTCTGCAATGGTTCAGGTCCTATCTTAACAAAAGATTTCAGGGCATTGATGTCAATTGACAGCAATCATAAGGAAGGCATACAAGTATGAGGTACCACCGAAACAAAATCCATTACGCCTCTACAGCTGGTGATGGCTGCAAGGTTATTAGACAAATCCCAGAGGTTCAGCTATGCACACGTGACTCTTTTACTGAGGAGCTGCGATCGCTTCCGGTCAATCAACGAATGCAGAATAAAATACTCACTTTGACCCACAAGGCCAAGGTCATGGCTTGTCTCCTTCATACCTAGCTGAACTGCTGCAACAGTTTCATCCTGCTCGTGCCCTTAGCTCCTCTACAGACCATGCACCAGTAGCTGTTTCATTCTTACACTTGAAGAGCGTTGGCGACAGGAGCTTTTGCTCAGCAGCGGCTAACTGTGGAACTCACTTCCACACTTCTTACGTGACGACATCTTCCTACCCCCCCCCCCGTGCCTATCTTGCTGGTACAATCTCTTTCCAGTTGTCCTGAACTGCTACTTCCATGTTGCTCAAGTCCTGTTGATTGATTCATGCTCGATTCTCACTTTCTCTTGTTGCTTGAGACAAAAGTCTGTTGGCTCTGTGCATATCAACATCGGCTAAGCCTTCAAATGTGCTACAGAAAATCTCTAGAGTAACATTCACTTTGTCCTTGTGACTCGGAGAAGTTACAGACAGAGGTAACTACCCCAAGATCCTGTGCTTGCTTGGCAAACACGAGCAAGGACAAAGTTCTTCTGTGCTTGATGGTTCAGCTTTCATACAAACGGACGACACTTAGTAAGGATGTTAGCTAGGATTGAAATAAACTCCTGATGGGCAGTATTTTTGCCTGCTATCGTGTGTGTTACTTTAGCAAGAGTTTACTAAAATATCCTTATTATATGGATACAATTGCCTCCCTTAAAATTTTGTCCAAGCTGATCTGAATTGCAACAATCTGACAACATGCCACCTGCACTCATGCTAAGCAGCTACACCTGCCTTCCGACGATATTCTGAAGTTTCCCGAAAATGCAAGAAACTTGCTTCGCTTTGCAAGTGCCTAGCAGCTTTGTTTATAGGCAATAATGACCGGGTCTTTAACAGCCGCTGTTCGTGTTCCAGGATCGGGTGGTGTAGATGAATGATTTTCCATTCGATCTCACGCTGTTTTTCTGTTTTTGTCGCGCCATTTTGTCTGAAGAGAGGAGCCGACGATTAGCAGAGTAGAACATGACAAGGCATTATTGAAGATGAGAAGGGCGGAGAAAGGAACAGGAGGTGGGCGGACGGAAGGGAAAGAGGGAGGAGGAAGGGAGGAGGGAGTGAGCAGGATGGCGGAGAAGAGAGCCAGCGTGGTCAGTCAGCTTCTACGGGATTCGGGATCCCTACGTGTTGCGTCAAGTCATCGCCAAGTAGTTTGCACCAAGGCTCTAGGCCGGGCTTCCCGAGAAGAAGGCCTGCGAGAAAGAGGAAAAGAGGCATTCCAAACTGAGATTAATGACTCTGAGGTAGAGCATGCTTCTGGGCCACGTGCGGTTTTCTCATCTGCGGTCTTGACAGGTGCAGCATCTGTGCCTGCGTGTGGCCTCTCCTTTCTGACCTCAAGCTGGCAGATGGCTGCCTGCCGTGAGCCTGCACGGCCAGCTTCCGCCGCCGCTGGTCCGTCGCCAGCTCAGCAGCCGGATGAGCAGCCGGTGTGCCTTGGTTTTCCTGGAGCCGCTGCTGCTGCCTCGATCAAGAGCTTGCCGCCGCCGCCCGATGCTAGCGATCGTGCATTGCAAGGCCCAGATGCTGTTCGGAGAGGAGAAGCAGAGGGCGAAACGAATGCTATTCTTACGAAAG
>WPIO01000100.1:245000-277500 GCA_009760855.2 Cristatella mucedo
TGCGCATAAAATGAGCGGTGCAATTTAGCACGAGGACTCATGCAAGACACGTGGAAGCCGAGGAGAAGCAGCAGCAGGGCGGGAGAGCACGTGACTGGAGGAGGAGCAACTAGGCCAGCTAGATAGGCTAGCGAAAGCGAGCAGAGCGATCTCTGTAGGTCGACGAGAGGTCTCTCGAAATCAACTCATCGCTTGATAGGGACCCGATGATGCTCAGACAGAAGTGGTGCGACGCAGCAGCTACTCCCCTGACGGTAGACCTGACCGACTGCCGAGTTTTGCGCCAGTTTAAGTCGATTAAGGGCGCGGAGGAGGCACGGAGTCCTGAATGTAGGAAAGTGCTGCAATCTAGATGCTGTGTCACTAATGTAAGGACTCACTTGGCTGTAAGGGTCATAATAATAGTGATAATACAAATAATAATACATTTGTATAGCACCCACAGATAACTCAGTCTCTTTCTGGCATGCAGCACCCACAGAGTACTTAATCTGGTTTGGCCCAGTGGTTTAAAGTGCTCGACCCGACCAAGGCCTGGCCGAGGTCGTGGGCTCGAGCCCCGCGGCATATGTGAAGCGCCTGAATAGAGATTGAGTTCTCTTAGGGCGCTATACAAATGAATTATATTTTAATCTTTTTCTAGGCTCTTTATATGTGTTATAAAGGAAGCATGATCAAACGGTTAGTGGTACATGCACAAGCTTAACAAGCAAAACGTGTTTACGGCGATATACAATCGTATCAGCATGTAACTGTGATTAGTGGCAGCAAGCACAGTGTATGCATGCGTAGGCAAGTATAGATAGCATCACAAGGACCCACATGATGCTATCAAAACAGGCGCGTTTTTAGCTTCTTTTTAAATGTTGTCGACTGGCGGGATGTCGTGACGTCAGTCTGGAGGGACGTCAGCCGGCTCGTCAACTGGCTCGGCTCAATAGCATCGGTCGCGCAGCGGTGAGGTGTGAATCCAACAGCTAGCGGCCAGTAGGCTGAGTGCTTCGTGCGAAAGTCGTCGGCTCAGAGCCGATGCAGGCCGTTATAGAGCAAAAGTACGACACACGAGTAGGCCTTTGGCTTTGGATGAAACCCGGGACCAAGGCTGATTAACGTAGCTCGGTACTAACCAGAACTCAGCCAAGACGTTGCTACCATTGGGAATGGAGCTCTCCTCCTGTGCCGCTGTTCCGCTTGGCTACCTATTGACCCTGTTTCTGTGGACCCTGTGAATTGTATTCCGTTCACAGATCGCCGGATATTACCAAGCTCCCAGTTTCCTTTTGCAGCGAATTCCACACCCCTTGCCGGCTTTGCGACGGTTAAAAGAGGTAGTCTAAAAAAAAAAATAAAAAAATAACAACCTAATAATAAATAATAAATAAATAACTAAAAATTTACGCACGCCAGCCATAGACGTAGGTAGAGTAGCGGTAAAGCTAGTGAGCATTTGCCAGACCCATCGCATCGTCGGTAGGTCGAGGTTGGTCGGGAAAGCGAGCTGCACAGTAGTGTGGGAAACATGGCAGTGCAAAGCAGCAAAGGAAGAAGGCGGCGCATCGTCCGTCGGCATATATGCGGCCCCTACGCGCATATATGCCGCTCACGCTCCAGAGTAGAAGCGCTGACGTCCTGACAAATCCCAAGGAGCCGGGATAAAAAGAAGCCAGAGTGCTTGAGGAGACGTGTGCCTCGGCGTTCAGTTGGCGGATTGTAAGTAAGCTGTTCTGGCCTCTTCAGCCACGCTTGATGAGGCGAAAATCAAGCGTGGCGAAAATCAAGCAGTTTCCACGTTGCTCGTGCGCGAAGCTGTGGCCACACGTGCCCCGATCTGCTAGATCTGCCTTGATCACCAAGCTGTGGCCACATCTGCCCCTGCCGCCTGGTGCCCGGCGCACGACACGTTACCGTGACTCGCTGAATGCTTTAGGCAGCAGAAGGTCAATATTGCTGACGCCATTTTTGCCATTCAGCTCTTGCGGCAAAAGCCGAGCCTATGCCCGTGCTTACGCATCGCCGGAGGAGGGGCCGTAGGTGCTCAGAGACCCCACTTGCCACTTTTGAGACGGCCGCGTACGAGCGTGCATAGGTCCAGGTCCGTCCAACCACACCACCTTTGAAATGACAGCTGTGAACTCCGTCCAGGCTTCCGTCTGGCTTGACCGTCTGTCCTTCAATCTGCACGTATGCCTTTGAATTGCCACTCCGGCTTAGCCAGGTTGCAGTCCATCATGAAATTCGTGCATGAGGTAAGCGATGTTCTTTTCCATGATGTTGTACCTGCTTACACCGTGCCTGCTGCCTGCAGATGTTACCACACATTATTTGGCAACTCTTTCTGTACAGCATCTGCAAACTGCCTAGAAAGAGGCTCAGTTCTGCGAGAAAGCCATACAAAAATGCATTATTATTATTATTACCTTCCCGTGTTAACGTAGAACTACTCGAGCTCTTTCAAGTAAAATGGTTACATCTTAAAACAGTCATTGACTAGCTTCATTCCTGCATATTGCACCGAGGAAGATCTAGAAAAGTCTACAGCCAATTTAATTCCTATGGCGATCAACTTTGGACGAACGCAGCTGATCATGACCTTCTCTCGCCAAAGGTGGCATATCGTTAGCGGCTGAAATTGTTATGGCTACGAGTAACGAGCAACGGATCTACATACATTTTGCGCGACTCATTTGCTTCACTGCCACAGAGAACTTAATTTATATCCAGGCTCTTTGCATACGCCGCGGGGCTCGCTCGAGCCCACGATTTCGCGATCGAAGGCGAGCGTCTGCATCGCCAAGTCAAACCAGGGCTAGCGATCGTTCACTCTGCCGCGGAGGAAAATAGCTCGACTTCCGGCTTCTGACGGAGAGTGGCCGCGCGGCGCATCGGGCCCAAGACGTCAGGCCGGCCGCAGGTGGCGGACGAATCGCTCGTCGCGCCTCGCGGCGGCGCCTGCGCCGTGCAGTAGTTCGCGCGCCGCTCGCGTCCGGTTCCGTCCGAGAGAGTCGAGTCTGGCTCGTTTCGGCAGCGCGATTGAGGACGCGGCAGCGTCGCGCTTCCTTTTTCGCTCATCGCCAGGATTCGGTAGCCGACCGGCGGCGACGCGCGAGGTCTTCTCACTGTGCGGCGCGGCGCCGCTAACTAAACTTGCATGGTGTGTCCTGTGCATGTGTACCCCTAACCATGTTACTCTTGTTGTTTATTGAGCATGCTTCCACTAACCGTTTGATCGCGCTTCCTTTGCATCAAATGTAAAGTGCCTAGAAAGAGATTTAAGTTCTCTTGGGGCGGAATATCAAATGCATTATTATTATTATTATTATTATTATAATTACCATCCTCTCGAGGCGTCGAGCAGCGCGCCCGCGGTAGCCCGCCTCGTCGGCGCGCTCTCGCTCGCTCGCGCGCCTCGGCGCTGACAGCCGCCGGGCGAGGAGTCGGGAGAGATACGCAACTTGCCGCCGCAGCCGCCGCCACGCCTCTGGGAGTTCTGCGGCGGCGCCATCGGGCTCGCGCCGCCGCCGGGCTACGGCGCATTCGCCTCGCTTCCGCTACGCTGCGGTCGCGCCGCGTCCCCCGCTACGCGGCGCGGCCGCGATGGCGGTCGATTTTTTCTCTCGCGGTGCGGTCGGAGGCTGGCTGCTAGCCGGTCCGCTGCTTCGCGGCCACCCGCTTGAAAGCGCAAACACATGGTGTAACCATGGGAATAAACAAACGGTAAATTGCGGCGGCGCAAATGGCAGGGACGCGAGCCCCCGATGCAAGGCAAATAAACAGGCCTCCCTGGTTCAACCGTCGATTCCCGCCCCGCGCGGGGACGCGTGCGAACCCTTTTTCTGACTGAAGTGCACCGATTCAGCCGCCAGCCGCGCCACAGGTGAAGGCCGAGCCGTGGTGCCGGCAGAGCAGACGACGAGCCGGCGCCGGCTTTCGATGCTGGGAATGGCTCGCCGAGAAAAGGGAGGCGGAGAGACCGCAGTCCGAATCGAGAATTTAGGATTCTGGGAAACTGCCAGGCTACGTGTCCGCGCGCAGCCGTGTCCGACGGTACGCGAGACGGCGCCATTGCGAAAAGCCGCGTCCGACGAAAAGAAGGGCCCCCCGGGGGTGGGGGCGACGGCGGGGGCGACGGCAGCGGTCCTGACGCTCCTGCGCTATTGGCAGGTATTTCGCTTAGAGCTCCAAAAATAGCGTAACGTTGACGCCTGCCCGCTCCTGTTTGGCTCAGCGGTAAAATTATAAAAAGATATTAAGATTTATTCGCTTGGCGTCCTAAGAGAATTTATTCCCTATATCCAGGTGCTTTGCGTATGCCGCAGGGCCGAGCCAAAGACCGAGGTCGTTGAAGGCGATAGCCCTGCCCCTGGGTCAAACCAGACTAGGGTGCTCGCCTGATCAAGGTCGAGGGCTGGAGCCCCACAGCTCCGCGTGAAACACCTGGATATAGACACAATTCTCTCACGGTGGTACATAAGCGATTATAATCGTATTTTTACGCAATTTTGCAAGTTTACTGAATCAAACTCACCGCGATAGACTTTGCTAATGTTTAGGGTTCTCTCTTACTCACTCGCGCCGCTTTCGAACGCCCGCCGGCCTAGCGAAGCGTCTGCTTGCAGTAATACATTTCCCATGAAACACTCGCTTAGACTTAAAAAAAAAATGTATATAGGAAAAATAAATGATGCACTACTTTGCGCCGGTCAAACGGGCCGGGAACGCGCGCGCACAAGCTTCCGGAAACAATTGACGGCTTTTTCCTGCGACTGCTTTTTCCCGACCGCCCTTTTTCAGCCTCTTCTGGTGGGTGAGGTGCTGAGTACCTACTTCCCCATTCCTCACGCGGTGTGAGGCTGACTTCCACGCAGTCCGAAGGTCATGGCGAGGTCATCGAAAACACCCCGCGGACGAGCGCTCGGGCGCACAATGGCGCCAAGTCTGCTGCCGTCGCTTAGCCTCGCCTGTGGCCACGTCCCCGGGAGCTATTTCGACGAAATGTTGCTTGCACGCAATACTCGTTCACGAGTGTCGGACGCAGGCAGGCAGCTTCAGCGGTCGAGGAATGAGTAAACTTGCGTCACATCCGGCGGAGACCGCTCGCGATCACCTTCGCGAGTGGCGGATGGTATCCGAGAACGAGAGCAGAAGGATAAGTATAGAAGGACGCGAAGCAGACCATCTACTGCCAAGTTCGGAAAATCGACGGAAGAGGATCGGCTGCTACCAAATGCGACCAGATTTGAATGGTTGGAACTGGCTGCTGCTCCTGCCAAAATGAATCGCCCGCGAGTGCAGAACCGACACCAGCCCGTTGTTTGATTTGAGAGCACGCAGGTACAAACAAGAAGCTTGCATGTGAACGCCTACGCTTGGTTCACAGCTCTTCGGCTAGGCCTCTCGTCGGTCGGAGCGTCGCCACTTCTTGCCGCATCGAGCAGCAAACATCTCGAAGTCATAAGTTCAGTCACCGAACTGAAGGTTCGTGCATTTGTTTGCTCCGGGGCACCTATCGGAAATACTCCCTCCCCCCCCAAGGTTTCCCATAGCAGCGCCTGCTCCTCTGACTCTGGTCGTCTGTGATGAAATTGTATGTACGCTGATTTGACAGCCTCTCTTGTATAGCGGTAGAAGAGCCTCAACAATTATCGCCACCGTAGATCGCCCACTGCAGGATTTGAAGCCACGAACCACCTCTGTCGTTAAGAGCGAGCACCCAAACTCCTGGGCAACTTCGTCCCTTCAAGTATCTCAGTTTGTTGGTCCTCAAAGCCGCAACTAACGAGTGGGTGTTACGCCGGCAAGTTTTCTATGGCGCACTCAAAAGACTGGGTGACACACATGCGTTAGCCACCGGAATTGATCTCAATGACTAGGGGAGAACAGAAAAGTAAGGCGCGCAGTCGAGGAAATGAGTTGCATGAGAGCAGCAGCTTTGGGCAGCATATAAGGACGTAGCACGCTCGGCCGCGCGAGAGCAGCTGTTGTAGCTTCCGAAAAAGATATTTCCCTAGCCGGGAATCGAACCCGGGCCACGGCGGTGAAAGCGCCGGATCCTAGCCACTAGACCACTAGGGAGTTATGAACTTGCAAATCTCTAGCAGGCTTACATTTCTTAAACATCGCGCTTACAGTTTGTAAGTAGGCGCTATACAAGGCTCTATGCCACGCTCTAGGCTCTACGCTATGCTATACTAGCGTCTACGCTTACGGAAGCCAGGAAGTCAGTACCGGCTGACATCGCGTCATCTCCAGGCTTGACACAAATTAAAAGGAATCTACGAACGTTCCTGTTCCAAGCAGCGGTAGCCCGTCCGAGTGAACTGTTAGCAAATGTAAAGCGCCTATAAAGAGATTGAGTTCTCCGAGGGCGCTTTATCAAGTGCATTGTTATTATTATTATTACAGTCCTTAATGTTCATGACATATTATAACTAATTTTCATGCTTTCTTTCAGCTTATTAACGGTCCCTAGAAAGAGCTTTAGTTTACTTTGGGTAATATGTAAGTTTTAGTTTTCTATAACTATTATTAGTCTAAACAGTGCAAAAGTGACATCATTGAGTAACTGCCACGTATGAACCGAGAAATAATGAAAAGTTGAATTTTGTGTCATGAGACAGATAGTTGCAGATACGTTTTAATTGTCTCCGGTAATGGAGGCTGGGAGATTTGTCGATGCCAGCCAAAAAGCAAAAGAAAGAGCTTGAAATACCCAGGCCCGCTGAATAAACTATATAAGAGGTGGTAGAGAACAAGAAAAGCCGCTTGAGCTCAGTTGACTTAAAGGCCTCATTTTATAACGAAAGAATAGCATGCAAAGAATGGCTTTCGCTGGCTTGCAGCAAAAAATAATGATTTCCTGCTGCAAGACTCGAACCCTCGACCTCGGTTCGTGAATGGCAGGCACCTTACCGCCTGGCCAAAGCCAAGGAAAAAAGGAGTGTTTGCTGGAGCGGTGGCGAACGGTTTGACTCGCCCAGAAGCATATTCACGGTTCCTCAAGCGGAGAGCTTTGCAATTGGTAAAATGTACTTCAGCCAAACAGTGGCATCGGTGACTGGGTCTCTGAGCAGGGCATCGGATGCTATTGGCCGGCGGACAGGGTGCCACTATATCCGTTTGAGGCATTTCGTACTTTCGTAGTTGGCTGTCCGATGCCCCTCCCTGTCGCATACCGGGTTGCGTTGCTCACCATTCTCTGAGGGCGTGTCAGAGACGGCATGTCGGAAACACTTAGCGGTAGTAGTGCCGTCAACAGCCGCCGACCGGGCGGCTGTCGTTCGAGAATGTGAGAGCGGCCGCGGCGGCGCACAGGCACTTTTTGCCACGTACCCTCCCCACCCCGCTTCAGACTGAATGAGAAGCTCGAGAACGAAGGAAAAGACTCATGCAGCTGCCGAGCTGACTTTTTAAGTAAACAGCCACGCACGCAGCATGTCATTCCATTCGCTACGACCCAGGCGCGCTATTGGCTACTCCCAGAGTGTGACCTCATTCTGCTGCCCTACGCACGAGTGTCGGCCAAGTACGCGACCCTGCGGAATATTGCCTCAAAAAACAAGCCGAGCGACGAAGTCTCGAAGCAGCGACGCGCCGCTGCCGGCCGTGAGCTGCTGGCTGAATGAAGCTCGTGGCCGCCATAGCCGCAACAGAGACTCCCTGCGCGACGGCTGATTAGGGGGGCTTCGGCGAATGCCGATGATGAGCCCGACATTGCCTAGCAACCCTACGAGTAGCGCAAGCGCAGAGTACCGCTAGCGCTTCAGCCGGCGCAGCGCCGCCGACGGCGTCGTCGTCGTTCAGCTGTTGCGCCGGGCGGCGGCGGATAATGCGGAGGGCAGGATGGCGAGAAATCGCCTCGCGGCGGAGCGTGGCCGGGAGCTCTCGTCGGAATAGTCGCTCGGCAGCTGGTCACAGCGAGGAATCGATTCGCGGGCTGCAGATCATGGGCATCAGCGTCCGGGACGCGGTGCGCGAGCGCGTGCGTCCGAAGGCTTGGGTAAATTTGGCCCAATTAAAACTGCCTTCGCCGTAGCCGTCTGACGGCTTCAGTAGTGCCCAATTAAAACTGCCGTCGCCGTAGCAGTCTGACGGCTTCAGTAGTGCCCAACTAAAACTGCCGTCGCTGTAGCAGTCTGACGGCTTCAGTAGTGCCCAACTAAAACTGCCTTCGCTGTAGCAGTCTGACGGCTTCAGTAGTACCCAATTAAAACTGCCGTCGCTGTAGCAGTCTGACCGCTTCAGCAGTGCCCAATTAAAACTGCCGTCGCTGTAGCAGTCTGACGGCTTCAGTAGTGCCCAACTAAAACTGCCTTCGCTGTAGCAGTCTGACGGCTTCAGTAGTGCCCAATTGCCTGCTAACCAGTTGCCTTTTGCAGGCAGCCCATCCTGTTGGAGCCGGAAGCGTGTAGCGATAGCCGATCGACGACAGCAGGGCGTCGACGGCGAGAGAGGAGAAAAGAGAAGGAGAGAGAGAGAAGCTAGGGAAGGAGAGTAAGCCAATGGGAAGCGCTGGGGTGGATGGCTGGGTTCGCAGAGGGCTATCAGTGGGAGTAGGAAGGAGAAGAGGACAGACAGGGAGAAGAGCGGAGTCGATGGCGATAAGGAACATTCGAGAAATAGTTAGCCAAGACAACGCATCTGTCCAGGCAAGTTCGTCTTACGGCGTCTTGGCGGGACAGGTCTCCTCGAGCAAGGCTGGCGTGGGTATTTCTGCTGTTTGTGGAGTTGCCCCCCCCCATCCACCGACCGACCATTCTTCGACCCACGACAGCGGCTCCAATTACCACTTAAAGGAGAGGCGGTCTTCGTATTTGCCTCCCCCCAACCTAGGCTGCAAAGGTCGGCGCCCTGCCCTCATTCGTAATGCTACTCGCTTTCTTAAAGGCAAGCCGGACGAGAACGTCACTATTGGGCATTTTAATGGGAAATAATGATAACGATGATAATAATATGTTTGTACAATGCCCCAGACAACTATTAATCTCTTTTTGGGCACTTTACATTTGCAATGAAAAAAATACTACCTGATTGAACAGGCTCTTTTGTCTAGCGGCAAAAGAGCCTTTTGGCTATCACCATCGGTTGCAGCAGCGATCGCCCGCCGCCACAGGAATCGAACCCGCGACCACTGGACCGAGGTCGTGAAAAGCAACCGCCTTATTTAGTGAGCCATCACGGCTCACCATCTAGAATCAGGATGAAATGCATTTGTCGGCCAGTTCTCCAACGGGGGAGGGGGGAGGTACTTGAAGTAGAAATAGATGCATACTCGTGCAAGAATCCAATAGCAACACCGAATGGTCTCAGACGCCATAGCAAGACACGTCTTAGTCCTGCTTAGGGCCAGCAGTCGTTGCAGCCACACAAGCCGTCTGCCCACCGGCCAGCCCCTGTGCAGTCAACAGACGGTGGCCAGCGCTTTTCCACGCAGACGGACCGTCACGCTTAGTGAAAAGCTGCCGATGGCTTGGATGGGCAATAAGCGCTGACGTTCATTTCCGGTTCCGTCGCAGCAGTCGTTGTAGTCGACCAGTCCTTTGCCTCTGCCGGCCAATGCATCCGTCTACGCGCCGGCCGCGCCGCGCCGCGGTAAACAAACAGTGTAGGCGCTGCCGCCTGGAAAGCAAGCTGTGCTAGAAGCCTCAGTTCCGATTAGCCCCAGTTCCGATTAGCCTCAGTTCCGATTGGCAAGTTAATGGAATGTATCTCCGTCTACAACTTTACAAAGCCACAAGAACTACGTAGGTGTCACGGAGGAGAGCTTTCTTTGGCCTGCCTCCGAACCCTATGCTGCTTACGGCACGCATGCGGTGTAGCCAACAAACAGACTTTGTCTCACGAAGTCAAAAGAAGCACAGTCGGCTGAGTCAGGAGTGAGCAGTCGAGGTAGTGAGCAGCGGCTCAGCTAGGCTGGAGAGGATGTGCCGCAGTCATCGTGGAAGTGAGCTCCTCCGTATCTAGGACCTGCGGAGCAAAAGATTCGGTAGGCAGCCCGCTGTTAGCGTAGTAGGCATGGGACAGCTAGTTTGCTGTCCGTCGAGGACCAGAGGTCATGAGGAGAAGGAGGAAACTGGTGCAGCAGTTCAGCTAGGTACGCAGTAGAAGGCAGCCTCTCCATTGTCGCCGTCAGTGGGTGTCTCGGTGAAATAATTTGGCCAGCTTTGTGGTGTGGGAAACAGAGAGCGCTGATGAGCAGCTGAACCAGCAACTGAGAGGTCAGTGGCTTCGCAGCGCGTCCTGATACTCTTCTGTTGACTCCTGTTACTTCTCTTGGGATAATTAAAAAGAAAACTCTGGCTTGTAGCTATAGGGGTAAGATTAATTGCACCGCAAAATGAAGGCTACCTGGTACGATATGGCTGAAAGATGAGTCCGTCTGCGCGTCGTTTGTTTACTGTCTGAAAGGGCGAAGCCTCGTAGCTCTTTACTCGAATCTTCTCCACTAGTTGTAAATTAGGAGTGAGCTAGCCGCAAGAGAAAAATCTGATCATTTTCTCATTACACGTTAGTTATCGTTCCTTTGCAGCAGCAGCAGCAGCAGCAGCAGCAGCAGCAGCAGCAGCAGCAGCAGCAGCAGCAGCAGTAGCTCTCCGCCGGTCGCGTGGCGCGGCTAATTGAATTGCTCCATCAGCGCGCCGCACGCTTTCCTTTCGATCGGTCGGAATGAAGTTAAAATGTGCATTAGAAATTCAAGCCTCGGACCTTTTCACACTCGGCACCAATCCTCGGCCCGATCCTTCTAATCGTCTGTAGCTAGCTGCAACTGTACAGCGGAAAAAATAAGTCTGTTTAAGAATAGTCGCTGCGAGCGTATTTCCTTATTGCTTTCTGCGCCCGATGGGCGCTGCGAGAAATCGGTTTTCGCGGCACCGCGGATCCGCAACATTTAAATCGGGATCTTCATTCCCGGAAACCGCGGAACCACGCAAGCCGAGCCGAAAATAAAGTTCTCCGCTCACGCGGCCTTGGCATCGAAGCGCCGCAGACGATTCAAATTGTGAGAGACCCTTCGCGGGGCAGATGTGAACCGGCTTCAGCGGGCACTTTGAGACTAGCAATGCTGCCCGGCACCGACGGGCCGCTCGAAATCGGTACGGCTGCCATTATCCGCTACGCATGCGATTACGTGTAGAGACGTGGCGAGGTCACATCCCAGCAGTCGGGCCCGCTTGCAATGACCGACAGCAGGGCGCCGCAGGCGACCGGCGCAAGTCGCCTCGCCTCTCAGCCTCGGACGCTCGCCTCGAGCGCTCGCCTCCAATCGCTTTGCGGCTCGTTAGCGCTTGCTCTTATCACCGTCCGGGCTCGTTCTTCCCGCGCTCGCTAGTTGGCCATCCCTATGCGCGTAGTGAAAGTCTTTTGACGAGGCTTTGGCTGTGTCTGGTTGCGTCTTTGGGCTTTCCAAATATAGAGAGAGAGAGAGAGAGAGGCAGAGAGAGACAGAGAGAGAGAGACAGAGAGAGAGAGAGAGAGAGAGAGAGAGAGAGAGAGAGAGAGAGAGAGAGAGAGAGAGAGAGAGAGAGAGAGAGAGAGAGAGAGAGAGAGAGGGAGAGAGAGGCAGAGAGAGAGAGAGAGAGAGAGAGAGAGAGAGAGAGAGAGAGAAGAGAGAGAGAGGCAGAGAGAGAGAGAGAGAGAGAGAGAGAGAGAGAGAGAGGGCTTCGGTTCAGCTGAAAGTCGTTAGAACTTAGACAATCGAGCTCTATTTCGGCGGCTGCGGAGCGCGAACAGAAAGTCCATCACTTCGGTGAGAGCTTTCGAGTGGCTATGCCATCTGCAGCCGACTTTCTCTGTCTGTCTGTCTCCCTATCTCTTCCTTTCTCTCTCTCTCTCTCTCTCTCTCTCTCTCTCATTCTCTCTGTGTCTCTCTCTGAGTCTCTGTCTCTGTCTCTCTATCTCTTCTCTCTCTCTGTGTCTCTGTCTGTCTCTCTTTCTCTCTCTCTATCCTCTCTCTCCTTCTCTCTCTGTGTCTGTGTCTCTCCCTCTCGGTCTCTGTCTCTCACTCCTCTTTCCTCTCTCTGTGTGTCTCTCTTGTCTCTCTCACTTATCTCTCTCTCTCTCCTCTCTTCTCTCTCAGGCGGGCGCCAGACTCACTCAGCTCGATGGGAAAGACACGTGGCCACACCGAGCCGAGAGGCCGGGTGCACAGCAGCAGCAGCAGCGGCAGCAGCAGCAGCAGCGGCGGCGGCGGCGGCGGCGGCGGCGGCGGCGGCGGCGGCGGCGGCGGCGGCGGCGGCGGCGGCGGCGGCGGCGGCGGCGGCGGCGGCGGCGGCGGCGGCGGCGGCGGCGGCGGCGGCGGCAGCAGCTGCTGCAGCAGCGGGCTAGAGCGAGGAGCAAGGGTTACGCCTCATCGAAAGCAAGATGCCGTACTGCGAATTCTCACCTGAATAAACGCAAGCGGCTGCCGACGATTCGTGGAAAGCTGACTTTCCTTAGAAATTGATGGCTCGCCGGCTTCCTCTGGCAGAGAGTTGGAAAACATACTGGCAGCTGGCCTTAGGAGTAGTCTATCCAAGACGAATGTAAGCACAGACTAAGTATACCCGAGCGGTGGTTTAGAAAGGCACCACAATTTCGTGTCGGCATTAGAAGCAGGCTAAGTCTACATGAACTCAGAAGAGAGATAGAGAGAGAGAGAGAGAAAGGAAGAGAGAGAGAGAGAGAGAAAGAAAGAGAGAGAGAGAGAGAGAGAGAGAGAGAGAGAGAGAGAGAGAGAGAGAGAGAGAGAGAGAGAGAGAGAGAGAGAGAGAGAGAGAGAGAGAGAGAGGGGGAGAAAGAGAGAAATAGAGAAAAAGAGAGTGAGAGAGAGAGGGAGAGAGATCTTGTTGATGCTTTAAAGGTAAGCTCTATACTAGTACTTAGGATCCCGAAATTACCAAAAACGAGTCGGAAAAACACCGTTAGTGAGAAGTGAAATGTGGAATTTCTCCGGAAATATAGGCCAAGGCGAGTCCACTCGCGCCACTATAAATGAGATCACGTGACATCTAACGCGAGATAACGAGGCGGCGTCGGCTGCGGGCAGAGCGGGGCCGCAATTAATGCCCGAGAGAAGGAAGGCGAGTGCTTTAGAAGCGATGCAGCAGGATGCTTAATTCTGGAAAATATTGGACCCGAACGGGCAAACGTGGTGGGAGCGGCGAAGGAGAGGATTTTGGAAATCCCAGGAAATCGATCGCCGCGATTAATTTCTCAGCGGAGGGGAACTGGAGATTCGGCGCCCGGTGTGGCCTCGCGACTGGAGCGCGCTAGCCTCTCGCGCGTCGCCTGTCAGCCATCCTGCTCCGGACGCGCTAGTATCGACCGTATCGGCTGCAGCTGGCACTAATCGCGCGGCGAATGACGAAGCGTTTCGTTTCATTTTGGTTCCGCTCTAAAATATCAGCTTTCGGGTGAGGTGGCGCAAGGAAGACGATCTCTTTTAACAGCACTTTCAATTGCCTTTTATGAGCGTCTGCAGTGACGTCTTTATTTTTTATTATTTTTATTTATATTTATTTGGGGCCGAGAGAGCCGCACGCAGCGGCCTCACTAGGTGATTGGCTGGTCTGATAGCCAGATCTGATCGCCTCGCTTTTTGCTCCACTTAAAACGGAGAGATACGGCGTCGCGCGCAGGCCTACTTTTTTGGCTTCTCCGAACCGGCAGGCAAATTTAGACCCTCTCTGACGGGTCTGAGACGCTTCGACTTGCCACGAACGTCGACCAGCTGCGACCTGTGGCTCAGCCTTTCCCACCGCAGCCTCCGAAATGGAGCCCACCTCCATCCGTTTACGTATTATAAATATTATTATTGTTATTATTTATGGCTCCACAGCTCGCCGTGGCCTATTCTCAGGGAGAGCTACAGGCGAAGGAAATGACTGCAGAGTGCGCTCGCTGTATCATCAAGGACGCAAAGTCGCGGGCAACCGCCTTACTCGGATACCCTAGCGACGACGATCGCCGAAATTCACACTCGCGCTCAGCAGTGGCGAGTAAAAGCTCGTATGGAATGCATCTGCGTGCAGCAGAGAGACTCGGATACGTTTAGCTCCGAGGGCGATTCTGCTAAACGCTGGCAGCGGCAAGAAAACAGTAGCCATAGCAACTCTTTGCAAACAGGCATGCGATATATGACGGAGAACGAGGCCGGATGTCCGGTGGAATTGGCCAATGAAAGAGCGGCAGCCACAATCAGTGCTACTATCTACTTCGCATATCGGGCTTGCCTATTTCACATTTCGAGGCTTCTGCCTATTTCACATTTCGAGGCTTATATCTACTTCACATTTCGGGGCTCTTCTCACTTCAGATTTCGCATATCGGGGCTTACCTGCGGCCTGCATACTTCGCGTTCGAGCTGTCGATTCTGGAGAGCTTGGAATGGCTTCGCGTGTATTGCGTCCATGCTAGAATGGGCTCAATTTGAAGTGACGCGATCAGGCCTTGGCTTCAGCTCAAGATACCTTGTAGAGTGTAGTAGTAATTGACAAGATGGAGACCCTGGCGTGAATTCATCTATCCTTTGGCTGCACATTTGAAGTTCACGGAAAGAGTTTAATTTCTCTGAGGGCGATACACAGATGTGTTATTATTATTATTACTATTATTATTTTTACAAGCCTGCAGCAGCTGTTGCTAATTTGTAAGAAGTTCGTTCTATGTTTGCCGCAGGTGTAACATTTTGTCAGATCTGGACTTACCCTTCCAGCATGTGCGGATCAAGCTGCAGAATCGTGATGGCACGCTAGGCATGGCGGTTGCTTTTCACGGTCTCCGTCGCAAGGTCGTGGGTTCAAATCCTGTCGTGGGCGATCCTTTATTGCCGCTGCAAGTGGTGGGGATAGCCAGTAAGGCTCTTCTGCAGCTATACAAAAAGAGGCAGTTAAATCAGTAGTAAAAAAGTTATTCCCTGTTCGTAGTCACACAAAATTTGAGAGAACATGGACTACTCGTTAAAATCAGTTGCTTGACGGTGTGCTATCCCGCATTACGTAGCTTCCGAGTGGCAGCCATTGTCGTACAGCTGCTGCTCTGAGGCATCTGAGGTTTACTGGCCGGATTCTCTCGTGGAGCCTTTGAAAATGCGATCTTCTAACTAAAGTCGGTCTGGTGTGTGCTGGTCCAATTAACAGACATACTTCGTATAAACAGGCACTTTGTGCTTAAATACACTACAACCTAATACATTCTCTGGATCCTTTACTCCACTGATACGTGCTGGGTTGCTCCAGGCCTCCGACTCCGTAGAATCGATAACTCTGTGACCTCTATGACCCCAGCCAGCGCTCCTGTCTCCGGGAAGCAGGAACGAGGACGATTGCGCCAGGGCATGCAGCAAAGTTCGAGACGCCGAAGGATGGATTCGGTTGGAAAATTTCGAATTTTTACTTCCCGACGGCTTGCCCTTGCTCGAGTTAAGGTTTCAGATCGAAATTCGCCAATAACCCGGAAATATTACAAGTTTTTTTATTTTGTAGAAGCTGTTAAAATCGAATTATTTCCAGTCACTTAATCCTACTGAAAAGGTGTTCATAAATATTTCTTGGAAATGGAACATTCTGAAAGGTGAAGCACGCACTGCCACGGCGGAGCCTAGGGTGCATTGTGGGGCATTGGCCCCCCCCCCCTACAGCGTGGCTGCGACCTGTGCCGCCACTATCCTTACGCGCTCCTCCGACCGTCACCAACAAAGAAAGTCTGTCTTAATTCCACTCGCCGAGCAGCCGCAAAGTGTGGGTTAAATAAACACTAGGATTAATTTTCGCTCCAATTTTTCACCACTCTCGAGTCTAGCTCCGCCAGCAGGAAAATCTGGAGGGTCTTGCCCCCCCACATGCAATGTTTAGCAGGTCGTGACCCCAGATGAACTTCCTGGCTCCGCCGCTGGCTGCCAGTAGGCCACAGTGCCACGCCAGCCGGATCTTGCTATTC
Source organism: Cristatella mucedo (assembly GCA_009760855.2). Classification (NCBI taxonomy): domain Eukaryota; kingdom Metazoa; phylum Bryozoa; class Phylactolaemata; family Cristatellidae; genus Cristatella; species Cristatella mucedo. The sequence goes on from WPIO01000100.1 coordinate 260,913, forward strand.
GCCAAAACTCTCTATTTCTTTTTGGCTTCTAGTTATGACCTACGAAACGGCAGCTGCTCAGCTATTCAGGCGGCGGCGGCGGAGGGGGGCAGAATAGGCAATCTATCATCATTAGCTTTATTATCGGCGCGATTATCCTCGTCATCATTTATCAACTGTGCGGCCAAAGTCTGAGTCGTCATTGCCCCCGAGCAGCTGTCGCTCCGCTCCAGCCGCGAAGCCGCTTCCGGCTGAAGGCTAGCGGCGGCGCGAGCGTGCGCGCATCTCCCGCCTTTCTTTCTGGCGTCTGAGAGTCTCTCTCTCTCTCTCTCTCTCTCTCTCTCTCTCTCTCTCTCTCTCTCTCTCTCTCTCTCTCGCTCTCTCTCTATCTGATGAATCCCTGCTCGTTTCAGCCGGATTGATGCGCGCGCGTGGACATGCTCTCGGCGCTGCGCACTGCCCCGCCCCGCCCCGCGAAGCCTCCTTTATCGGCGGCGGCCGGTCTCTCCATTCCCGGAGCTGCCTGGCTCCCGGGGCAGCGGCTGCGTGTGCAAGCTACAATGCAGTACTGAAGTAACCGCGCATGGCGAGCGGTCACTCGTTAGGCAGATTGATTGGCTCGTGAATAGATAAAGATGAATGGGCACCAGTTTCGCCCGACTACGTCATTAGCCTCGACTCGTGCTCTGCGCGCGGCTCCGGTCATGAGTGAGCCGCCGCCGCGGCCGCAGCATCAGCCGCAGCAGCAGCGGCGGCGGGTCGGGCAGAGTCGGCTGGGATCGTGCGGAGCGCGATCGGGCGCTAGCTAGCTAGCTAGCTAGCTAGCTAGCTAGCTAGCTAGCTAGCTAGCTGCGTTCTCTTCGCTGTCTAATTGCTGCGCCAATACTATAAGGTCAATGCAACGCCCAGAAGCTTGCGGCGGGAGGCCGCAGCGGAGGCGGCCGCCTCCGCTGGCGCGCTCCTAGATGGCTGGATGGGAGCCGGAGGGGAGGGGCACGCTTCGCCAGGTCTTGCCGCCGCTTGCAAACGTGTCCTGCGCTCTAAACGAGTCGCTCCGACAGTCTCGTTGCTCTGCGTGCGATGCGCAAGCACTGCTGCAAATGAAACTACTTCGACACAACGACAATACACGCACGCGCGCGCGCGCGCACGCACGCACGCACACACACACACACACACACACACACACACACACACACACACACACACACACATACACATATAAATATAATATAATACAAATAATAATAATACAAATAATAATAGTACATTTTATATAGCTCCATCAGAGAGCTCAATCTCCTGCTCGGCACTTTACATTTGCTGCAAAGGGAGCCCGATCGAATGGCTAGTGGTAGCGTGGCCGATAAACAGCAAGAATAATATGGTTATGGGTGACGCGCACAGGGTCAGCAAGTGCGGTTAGTGACGATGGCAATGTACCAGTTTTACTTGGGAACTAGAAACCTAGGAACCTAGTAACTAGGAACTAGGAACCTTATGGGGTGATGCATATTGCTAAAAGAAACCTCGCGTCACCTTTAATCGCTATTAGGTGATGCTCACGGTGACGCCGAATTTAAATCCACTGGGTGATTTCGCAGCGGCAAGAAATTACCCGGGAGAAATCACAGGTTCACGACAATCAATTTGAAAATTATAGACAGTGTAATTATAGCACACAAGCTCTTGGTGTCGTAGAGGCTCAGCCGTAATCAAGCACTGACCACGAGGCCGTACCTAAAAAACTTATGATTCGCCAAACGACGGCACTGAATGTATAGCTTACTTGCTCAAGATTGCTTCTCTGATCTTAGCAAAAAAGCCTGGCACCGAGTTCTTCCCGAGTTTTGACCTGCTTCCGCATGACCTTGGCCAGCCATTCGTGCCACGGCTTCCCTAATTTGAGAAGGCGCAGCGACACCCGGAAAAAATCGCAGGAACAAAGTCTACCCCGAAGCATCGTAGCTAGATTCCACTTGAAAGCGACAGATCGTGCACATAAGCGTATAGTTTCGCAAAGGCTCAACTGAAATGACTCACCGACCACAAGATCGTGGTTAAGAACCACGCAGTTAAGACCCAGCTCCAGTCAGACTGTTCATTTTCATACATTCCACTGAGAGATAAGGTCCGTAACTTTTCAACACGCAATTGAATAATGCGTTGGTCAAAAGCCTGCTCATTAATATTTCACAATTCAGAGCATAATTCAATTTTCAATATCAACATCTGCAAGCTACTATGAAAATTTGTAGATTAATTCAATTATATTTTTGACGTGACACTCGAAATAGCTCCACCATCGTAGCAGTACTGTAAATATCTCACAAAGAGCGCACCACTAGCGTGACATCAGCATCTTGTGTTAAAGGGACCCGAAGTCTGACGGACTCACTACCTTATTCACATTCAAAGTTACATAGGTTGATGTTCTACAGGTGACGCGGTGTGCATGCGCATTGTAGCGCGGATCTCAGAGCGGATCTCTCGGAGCCTCAGACTTGTTTGGCTGCTACAGCTAAGGGGGCACGTGAATGGATTGTCAATTTAAGCTGAAGACAACCTATGTGTCTCTCTTCAACAAGCACGTTGTTAGTCGTTGGATAATCGTGAAGTGACCAAAATTAAGTCGGTAAGGCAGAGCAGGCAGAACTTCAAATCATTTATCATTCTAGAACCTAATACCACACGAGCATTAGTCACGGACGCTCCAGATCCAGCTATGAAAGCATGACGACTTTATAGGCGTCACATGGTAACGGCTACTACGGGTCAACGATCATTTTTGAAGTTAAAACTACTGCTTTCTTGCTGACCTACCGGCGTATGCAATTGGGCGCTTACAGCTGGTGCAAAACTCTGCAGCTAGGCTTGTCTGTCGTGAGCGTCGCAGTTACCATATCACACCACTTCTCGCCGACCTGCACTGGCTACCAGTCATGCAACGGATGGACTTCAAGGTTTTGTCGCTCGATTTCAGGTCCCTTCATTCTTTGGCTCCAGCCTACCTATCAGATCAACTCCCCACCAGGCCAAGCATCGTACCACCGCTTTTTGGAAACTAACTGTTAATCTAAACCTCATACAAACCTCAAATCCTTTGGAGACCGTGTATTTAGTTCGTATGCTCCCAAAGCCTGGAACTCCTTCCCGACTTCCGTCACGACATTCCCTGACTTGACCACATTTAAAAAGAAATGAAAAACGAATCTCTTTATGACAGCCTTTAGTGGTTCCTTGTGATTCGTCCTTTATATGCTTATGCGTGCTGACACTGTGCATGCTGCCACTAGCTGCACGTGCATGCTGACCCTGTGCATGTCATCCCTAACCACGATATTCATGTTGCTTATCAAGCATGATACCACTCACCATTCGATCGTGTTTCCTTTGCAGCATAAGTAAAGCACTTAGAAAGAGATGGAGTTATCTGAGGGAACTTTATCAAATGTATTACTATTATTAATTTTACTGAAAACTTGTCCTAGACTTTCAATGTCACTCGAACGACTGAGCTCACTTGCAATTATGGCCTCAGAACATGACGTATTACAAGTGGTAGGCTTCCAATATATTTTGAAATATTCTATCACATTTAAATGAAAGATAACATTTAAAGTTTTGTTAGTTTTTATATTATTAAAAGTAATTTAATTTTTTAATGGCATTATCAATTGCTAATTTTTATTTTGTGTACAAGAATTGGCCTGTTAAAATTGTTGTTAGGCCAAATTAATATAATACTAGAGAATATTTTGTCAGGACGTCCGAAGCTTTAATACCTAGGGGCCTCAGCAGGATTTAATCTGGCACTCGCGGAAGGAGGTAAGAATAGGCTAATTAGGACAGTGTCGCAGCTACTTAAACGTAGTTTTACACGGTCGGTCTTCTCTTGGTCCTGCTTCGAGGCTGCTTCTATCTGTGGCGTTAGTCAAAAAGACTGCGGGCCGATGGTCCTAACAAGGATTGAGATCAATAATAAGATCGGTAATAAGATCGATGGAGCTGAGAATGGTTGAATTTATTGGCGAAGACGGGCAGGGGACCTGCATATGCCAGAAACAGAGGACTAGTTATAGGTCCCGCCATGGGTACTCCTTTGATTGCTTTGAAAGGAATGGCGGATAATGTATATGATGAAATCGTCGAAGACAGAATCCATGTTTATGGGACACTACACACGATTGGCCTAGAGAATCCATTCGTGCCTTGACTCGGTGGAGGCAATCCTAGAAGTTTTTGTTGACCGTTAAGCCCTCTATAAAACTTAACCTTTGAGAGAGCAGAGGTTACCAGTGTTTGCCGAGGCGCTCTGTGATTAAGGTAGTACACAAGCTGATGTCATCGAGAGCACAGTCAGGTCAATCACTGAGATACATTCTTAACCTTCAGTTGGCGAGTGCGCCTTCGCCTATGTTAGGCGACGGCTTTCCATGACCGATCTTTGCATTGGGCCAATAAAAGCTGATAATAATAATAAAGACCTTGTCATAGCGGTCAAAAATAACTAAATCTAGCCACCCTGGTTTTACCCTAAGGTAAAGTGCTTCCTATTAATGACCAAGTGGTGGGCTCAAGCCCTGCGGCATCTGCGAAGCACCTGAATAAAGATTAAGTACTCTTCGGGTGATTTAAAAATGAGATATACACATATATAAATATCTGTCAAGGCACTTGACATATACTTTAACTAAAGCATGTCAATCGGTTAGTGATGACATTCGAAGTGTCAGCACACGAGTACACTAAGGTCAATTCACACGGACCACGTAAATGCTATGAGGAACAGGTGCGATTTTAACTTCTTTTTAAATGTCGTCGAGCCACGGAATGTCGTGACGTCAATCGGGTGCGAGTGTCGTGCTTTATGAGCATGTTAGCTAAGGGCACGTTCTCCAAGAGATTTTAGCTTGATGAGAGGCATTTGAGACAAACGAGCTAGTGGTACGACTACTCCTTGGCTGATTGGACAGTAATTCGAACATTGACGCGACTGGCTCAAGCTTGTCGCGTCATATGTCAGCTGCCACAGTTATCCCAATGTCATGGAGCGTAAATCTCGTTTAACTACGTCTTAGCTACTTATCAAAGAGTGAGTTTGAATTCGTGCATATCGACAATAAACCTTTTAAACTATCAGATGGAACATCGAACTAACTTACTTATCGAACTTGGAGTGGCTAGTGCATAAACTCGAGAGCTCTTGCCGAATCGTACGTCAGTTTTTTCATTCGATTTAAAAGCAACCGCCAAGCAAGGGATAAATAGGCAAAGCGCACTGCAGCAGTTTCGCGGCGGCAGTAATTGCACTCGCTGAGCTCATCTCGCTCAGTAGATGCCGATTGAGCAGATTTCTAGCTCAAACCGTCTCCATTAACGGAATGAGCGCTAGATGCAGTGCGTCTTCCTCATCGCGAGCGGCAAAACCTCTGAGAAATTGTGGAACAACCGGAGGTGTCGTAGCATCTGTGGCAAGTAAATTAAAGAGAGTTAATCTAAAGTGACGATCAGCCAGTTTTACAGTATGCTTCATTTTTTGCTCACGTGGTTCTTTTCGGCTATCTTATATACAGCCATTCTTTACGGATTGGGGTCGTTACTCGGCGTTCCTGATCAACCGACTTGTTCTGCTGTTGTGGCAATACCCGCATTCTTCGGGCGGCTTTCGCTAGTCTTTGGCTGCTCTGTGAGCTGCTAGCTCTGCTTCTATCTGCCAGGCGTCTATCTGCAAGGACAACCGTCCGTTTTCCGGGCGCTTCGTTTTACGGCAAAGACTTTAGCTCTTAGGCAGCTGTGCACACGCTTGCGATAGCATTAGAAGTCGGAGGTTTTGCATATTTTCCGGCACTTACAAGTTTTTCCTGACTCGATGAAGTCATATTGTGCTAGTTGCGACTCAGCAGGCGAGTATCGTACTCGGAGCCTGCCTTTCAATGGTGTGCTAGTTAAAATAAAAATATAATTCCTTTGTATTGGGCCATAAAGAGAACATAATCTCTATTCGGGCGCTTCTCATACACAGCAGAGCACGAGCCCACCACCTCGGTCGTCAAATGCGTTCACCTTGATCTCATTCGCTAAAGGCGAGCACCTTGACCGCTGGGCTAAAAATAGCGCCAGTTGTGACTATATTGGAGAGTGTCGTACGCGGAGCATGTCTTTATATCTTGTTTATATATATATATATATATATATATATATATATATATATACAAGCATGCACTGCTCGGGACTAACGGGCCTAGCAACTGAATTCGTTGCCTGGTCTGCCAAGATTCAACATGAATTGGTCGTCTTGTCTCCCAAGATAAATTAGGAATAGGCTCATTCCTCCCTCAGAACTTCGGCGAATAAAGAAGCAACGCTTCTAACGAGCTCAAGTGAATTGCCGTGCAGTGCCACAGTTCTATGCCAAAGTTGAGCAAATTAGAGAAAAGTGCTAGCCGAAGTAGCTCAAGGGATAATACTCGTACATGGTCGGCATCAGGCTCAATGGTAGCAATTTCGCGGGGCAGGTGAAGTTGTCACTCCGTCGGATGACCGGACCGAGAAAGCCCTGCTGAGTGGCCTGGAAAGCAAGAGCTCATGATTTCACACGAGAGAATGGACCGTAGCCTTGAGTAAAGATGTGATGAAAAAAGAAGTGAGCGGTTGCTCACGTGCTGGTCATTGTCACTGTGCAGCCTGTCACTATCGGAGCCTACTACGAGACTGCTAGTGTAAAGTGCACTAATGCTGAGGTGACGGCCTGCTGTTCTGATAACTGTCAAACTGCTACGGTCATCAGCGACCGTACTATTATTTATTCTCAATGGTGTCTTCGCTATGGGTCATTAGAGTATTTTTGTCAGCTGTCGCTGTGCGTGCGATGACTACCCATCTTTCAAAAGTGGGCAATACAATATTGTAGCTATACGTCGTACTCCAATGTTTTATGACGAACGACGGAGGCGACTAAATTTCAGCGTCGAGCTTTCTACGTTTCGTCGACATCTTTCCGTATTTCTTTCGCATGGCTGAACCTAATGTCGCCAATGATTTTAATGTCTACCGGGCAACTTTTACGATTTTTCAACGGAGATTTGAACTCAACGAATGCTATGTCGTGATTTTCGAAGCCCTTCATGTCAACCAATGTCACGTGGCCACGACCATGCATGCCGTATAACCTAATAAACTTTACTTCTTGTTCCGATTCACAGTAACGTGATTATTCACTGCGCTTCGAAAGTCTGCCAGTAGGTGTACGCTAAGCTGAGTGACTCACTGAAAATTTTCGATCGACCTCATATATTGTGTAGCTGAAAGTTAGGCAGAGAGGACAGCATTTAGTGGGTCCCTGTGATTCGTCCTTGATGTGCTTATGCGTGCTGACACTGTGCATGCTGCCACTAACCACATCTGCATGCTGACCCTGTGCATGTCACCCCTAACCATATTATTCCTTTCGTTTGTTTTTCAAGCATGATTTTACTTACCATTTAATTGCATTTCAATTTACAGCAAATGTAAAGCGCCTAGAGAGAGATTAAGTTCTCTGAGGGCGCTCTATCAAGTGAATTATTATTATTATTATTATTAAGACTAAATTGGAAAGATAATGCCAGATATGCAAACGATAAATCGAAGTCACAAACGCTTGTATACAGTCATATGGACATTAGCTTCTTCTCATTTTTAATGAGCTAGTTGTGTTCCATCTTGAGATTGTTTTCAGGTATCCAAAAGGACGAGGCAACAGCTAAAGGTTCCGCCTGTCTCCAGCCCTTTAAAGTGCTGATGATAGTTAAATTAACTTAAATCGGGTTTCTTTGATCATTCGGCTGAGGGCGGCCTTAATTTAAAAATGAATAGTACAGTCTCTGCAAACCTGAATGTTGACACCTATTTCGCTAACCTTATATTTGGAGGAGCATCCAAAGTTTTTGGTTTTTCAGTTACACTCTATGCTTCGCTATGCGAGCGTCTGGAGCTCTTTGGCTGTAAGCTATATAACTAGAGGTCATGGCCAAGGACATGGAAAACTTATTAGATGCCGTTGCACTCTGCTTTCGTCGCCCGTACCAGCATGCATCTGGGCTGCTTCCACGACTTGTCAGGTCTGCTTAGAGAGGTTTTAGCTCTGCTAATATCTTTCACACGGCAGACAGAACTAGCGCTCTCACGTGATCGTACTATGTTTACGACCAGAATTATGTTCGCTCTCGCGCCGCTTTCTGGAGCCTTTCACGCAACGTGCCACACGAGCCAAAATAAGACTACCTGTTATACTATTCGCGGTTCCTGAATTATGATGGCTAGAAACCGCTGATTGCATGATCTATGGTTAGGCGACATAAAGAGTTCAAGTCATGTAATTGTCAGCAGCTGCGCTCTTGGCTTTGACGCGAAGCGGTCGCAGATGTGCACTCGATGGCGTCGAATAGTGAGCTGCACAACTGCAAATTAAATCTAAAATTAAATCTAAAATTAAAATTAAATAAATATAAATTAAAATTAAAATTAAATCTAAACACACTGCACACAGCTAAACACTGGCTGTAGCCCTCTATAGCTGTCCAATGGAAGGCTGTACGCTCAACTCCCTTGCTGCATGTATTGATGACATCCGCACATGGATGGCAGCATATTTTCTTAAATTGAATGATGATCTAACCAACTTGCTAGTTATGGAAAAATCAAGTGTGAAAGGCTAACGCCTCAAAATCAGCTCTGCCATCATTTCCTCTGTTGATTCTGCACGAAATCTCGGCGTCATGTTCCACAGTGACCTTTCGTTCGACGGCCGCATCAGCTCCACAATCAAGTCTGCCTACTTTCAACTTTTGCGCTTATCAGGTGTGTTACTATTGCTATTATGGACACGGGCTTGTTAGATGAAGGTATGAGCGCTTAGTGTCGCAGCCGTCACTGCTCAGCTGCCTGCTGCAGTCGGAATTTAAGGTGCTCAATATTAGGACTCGGTTTAGTCGCCTGTGCGACTTTGCGAGAGCTTCCGATGCTGTCGATGCACAGCTTCGCCAGTTTTTGTCAAGGTCAACGCCAAGGTCACAGGCACCGGTGCTGGTGATATGGTGCCAACAACAAAAAATCGTCTTATTTGACAGCGTCATTAATATGGCGGCAGAAGAGAGCATTAGCGGCAATCGCCGCCGCAGTTGACAGTTGACGTTGACAGTTGCAGTTGACAATAAAGGGACGCTCACTGAAGGATTCGAACCCGCGAAATCGGTCGTGAAAAGTCAGCACCTCACCTTTTGGGCTATCACGAACCTTTAGGTCTTTAGTGATAAGCCGCTACTGGGCTTTAGTAGCTGCGTGTGTCACTATATTGCCACCATTGTAACCACAAAGCGCCTGTGCCGCGACAACCCTTTAAGGTGAAGTTTAGCAAATGGGTTGTAGTACATTTCACCCCCCGGGCGTTTCCGCCGGACATCCCCTAAACCCTAAACCCTAAAACCTAAACCCTAAACCCTAAACCCTAAACACTAAACCCTAAAACTCTAAACCCTAAACCATGAACCCTAACCACTAAAATCTAAACCCTAAAACCCCCAAACCCTAAACACTAAAACCTAAAACCCTAAAACCTAAACCCTAAACGCTAAACCCTAAACCATAAACCCTAACCGCTAGAATCTAAAATCTAAACCCTAAAACCCCTAAACCCTAAATTCTAAACCCTAAAACCCTAAACGCTAAACCCTAAACCTTAAAAACCCTAAACACTAAAATCTAAAACATAAACCCTAAACCATATATCGGAGGAAAATTTCACACCCCAGGGGGGAATGTCGGGGGGGGGACGTCCAAGGGGAAATGTCTGTACCCCAGAAAGCGTGCAGTCTAAAAAGGATTCCACTGACGAAGACGATTGAAATAATTTACCTATGGGCTATCTCTCGGTTCGGCGACAGATAGGCAAAGATCGCTCTAAATAAAGCCTACGACTAACTAGTGGTAAGCTAAAAGTGTGCTAAGACTGCTATAAAGCTGGAGCATAAAGTATGCTAATGATGGTGACAGGAGTCAACCTACTTCTGTTATTCTTGAAGATTTCAAGGGCGATAAGTTGGCCGCTGTATCACAGGTTCAGGCCACGGCCGAAGCTCCATGTGATACAGTTCAGACAAGCTGATATAGCAGCCTCAGTTATAAATAGGCAGGAGAGCCTTAAAGGCTATCGGCGCTGCTTGCAGCGATCCATAAATTATTTCCTGCTTAGGACTGGAACTCACGACCTGGATAGTGAAGTTCAAGTTTTTAACTCCTGGGCTAAATGAAATCGGGCAACCCCGTAGAAGGCTTGGGGAGCCCAGAGTTGATGATTTTAAATATATATAATTCACAGCTAAATATATAATTATAAATTATAAATTATTAAACTTATTAAAATTATTATAAATTATTAAATATTTAAACATATATAATTCACAGCGCGCTAAAAGAACTTTAATCTCTCTCTCTCTCTCTCTCTGTTCAGCTGCTTCGCATATGCCGCGAGCCTCGTGACCTCGGTCATCGAATACTTTGACCTTGGTCGAGGCGAGGCCCCACTTCCGCCACTTGGCTAAACCAGCTTGATGCTATTTTAATTTACACGAGAGCACGATACTTGAAGCTATGAACGTGCATGTGGATACAGCCTTAGCATTGACAGAAGATGTACAAGGTGTAACGCCTTGCAAATTATGAGGCTTCGACGAGCAAGCACAAGTGCAATAGGAAGACACTCTAGCACTCTAGCCCACAGGCTAGCAGGACCCGTGGTCAGTAGCATCCACTGAATCGTGCACAGGTGAGCACTCAAACAGGTGATCACGCAGGTGAGCATGCAAAGCGAGCAGGAAAATAACAAGACAAGTTAACTAGGGTACAGTGAAAGAGAGAGCGAGAAAAGAGAGAGAGAGAGAGGAGAGGGAGGAGAGAGGGACAGTTGAGCAGAGCAGATCTAAGTCAATGCAAGTCTCGACGGATGGCAAAAGCGAGCTCCGGTGTTTCTGGTTCATACGAACTGGAGACCCGATCGCAAGACGACTGGCAGCCGAGGTGCGAGAGCACGACACCTGAGTGGACTCCTAGGAGGTCGGATAGGTGGTCTGATGCTTTCGAGGGAAACGACCTGGAGGCCAAAGACAGGTCATATCGAAGTTAATCCAATGTTTCACAAGAAACTAGTGAAGCCCTTGCACGGAATAGGTATGTTGTGGCGGCTACACCGCCGACGAAATACCACATGAGCTGCTGAATTTTATACCTGTTGCAGTTGATACAGGGCGCTGGCTAGGGATTTTGAATACAGGAAGTTGCATCAATCTAAAAGCGATGTCACAATCAATGCGTGCACGATGTCGTTAAATGTCCCTTTGTCTGAGAAGGCTTTAATCTGTGTAATCGTCCACAGCTGAACGTCAACTGATATGAAAGTGGAGGAAATGTGCTCATCCGATGACAAGACTGGTCGTTTTGGAATAGCACGTCCAGTTATAGGTCAGACACCACAGAAAGATGTCACGTAAACAAATCTTGAGCCTAAGGTTAAACTTGAGGGGGTCACCAGGCTAAACCTGAGTGACAGAACCTTGAAGTCGATACGCCGCTTGATTGGGAGCCAAATCAGGTCAGCGAGAAGTGGTGTGATGTAGCAACTGCGGCACACATTAAGAATGGTAGAAGGGAGACTGGGCGGCATTCGCTCAAGTTCTCTTGTTGCCTATTGTTGCTTTCTATATGTGTGGCCCCAATAACATTTTTTTTGAAAGGGGGCAGGGACGTGACCTGAGGCTTCGGACATATTTACTATGTTTGTGAAGCACGGCAGTAGCACATCTATGCATCGTAGAAGTAGGACAGCGGAAATATGGTCTGCAGTGCTAGCAGTCTTCTTTGCCTGCGAGATTAAGTTCGGGACAAGGTCATTCGTGGCCGCCTTGAAAACAGCCATTGAGGTGAGACTCTGAATAGAAGTAGGCGAGTCCTGAGGGGAGGCTGGTACCTTAGGTATCGACTCCTCGATCTAATCTATCTTAATTGATTTATATCTGACTCAATCTTATCTATCTGACTTTTCTCTTATCTTGTCTGGCTGACAAAACCGTTAAAGAAGAGATCTGCTGGATCGCCACAAATATCTCTTGGAAAGGAGCTAGCCTGGGAGCGATTAAGGAGATGGCTGATGGTAGACATCAGCATTTTTGGGTTGCACATGTATGATTCAGCAACATTTTCATAGAAACTAGACTTTGCCTTAGCTAAGATTGACTGGTATGATCTACAGTAGTCTTCATGCGCCTGTCGATGCATGGTCAGTCGCGATCTTTCGTCGGCTTTCTCAAGCTTGCAATTACTAAATCGAGGTGTCTGTGTCTGCGATAAACCAACCATAGGCAGTGTGGGTGAGGGCGCATCGGTGTGCTTAGTCAGAGGTGCAAACTCGTTAAGAATGTCACCTAGTGTCGTGTAGAGACAGGGATAGTGATGGAGTACGCGGAATTGAGGGAGAGAGTGATGAAGGGAGAAAAGAGAAGGAAGGACAGGACCGGAGGAGGATAGAACCAAAGCTTCTTCCCATACTTTCTGCGCTCAACGTTCATGCTGGATTAAGTAGCCTGACATCTCTCCCTCCCTCCTTCCCCCTCTGCATACCTCTTTCCTCTCTCCCTTCCTTCCTCATTCCTGACTTGATGCTGCCCACTTGAAGGTCGGGAGTCTGTTATTCATGACACCGAAATGATGAAGAGGCCCCGATTTGAGTTGCTAGATAAGTAATGATGACTTGTTTGGAACTTCCTTGCGTTGAGGCTGGTCTCGGTCGTCTTTGGTGTTGGTTCCCGTTGGTAAAGTCAGTCAGTGCACTCTGGAAAAAATAACGCAATAACTCTGTCGACTAGTTCCGTATCAGTAGTATTCCTATATATTCGCCTTACATAGAAAAAGATAACTCCGTGAAGACTTTGCAGGGTCCGTTGGTCCCGCGAAGTGTGCGGGGCACCAATCGGGTTGCGTCGGTAAGTGCCCTAACTTTCGGTTGCCTGCTCGCAACTATGACCGCTCGACTCACGACGGGCTGCCGGACGCTGGGCGTTTTTCTCACGCTTTTTGGAATTTCCAATTTCCAATTGAGCTATCGGAGCTACCATTCGGACCGCCATTCGGATCATTTCGCCGCTCGATCGTTCGAGCGGCGATTGAAGTGAACGCATCATTAGCTGGTCAAGGACTCCTTTCAGCTTGCTGCAAAAACGAGAAAATAAAGAGAGCGCGAAGTCAACGGTTGGAAGGCTGAATTCGACGAGATGCCCGTGCAGACGCTAAAATTACGAGGCCGTCAGTCAATCTCAGCCGCCGTCTCAGAGCTTCCTCGACGGTAGTTCTACTACTTCCCAAAAAAGGGGAAGCAGATAATAATTCCCTTCCTAAAATAAAAGCTCCTGCGAACATTTACCGCTAACCATTCGTGATCATGCTTCCTTTGCAGCAAATGTAAAGTGCATAGAAAGAGATTGAGTTCCGTGAGGGCGCTATAACAAATGCATTATTATTACTATTATTATTCCCGCCCAGTAGAGTACTGCTTCAGCAGATATCCATGGCAGCCACTCGCTCGCAGCACGCGCATCTGTCGGCAGGCAAGGCAAACTGACTCGCAGCCTCATTTGTATAGCGGCACGGAAGCCCTAATGGCTATCACCACCACCTCTTGCAGTGGGCAATCAATGATCGCCCGCTGCAGGACTCGAACCCGCGACCTGAGTAGTGAAGAGCGATCACCTTGCCCTTGGGCTAAGACCCAGAGCGGTAAGAGGCTGGCAGAGGGCCTCGTCATGGAGGTGATCTGTGGACGAAACGTACTCTTGACCTCGCGAGAGCTGTCCGCTCTGGCATGCGAGAGCTCAACGGGTTGGTACAATGCCTACCCTTGACGGTATCCCAGTCTAGACTAGCCCGAATTTACCAGTATACGGATAAGCTGTTAGCCTCCCTTGACTGCCGCTGCAAGCTGTGTCGATGCTCCGGCGGCTAGGTTAGTGGGCCGTGATAGGCCAGGAGGTAAGGTGCTCGCTCTTCACGACCAAGGTCGTGGGTTTGAATCCCGCAGTTGGACGATCCTATATTGCCAACTGCAAGCGGGGGTGATAGATGCTCCTATGTCGCTATACAAACGAGGCTGTTAAATCTGCTAGGATTTTTCTTTTTAGGGGCGGGTGACAGCAGCAGCAGCGGCGAAGAACGCATGACACTCAGGAGCGACGCGGGCACGCAGCAGGCGGACAGACTCGGTCGGCTAGCTGCAACCCACGACGGAACTGCGCAAGAAGAGACTCTGAAAGCGAGAAATCCTCACAGTACCGAGGGGAAGAACTGGGCACGACGGAGCTGCGCTCCGGGTCAGGCTTTATAGGTCAGAGTAATGCTTTTCTTTGCGAAATACTTTCAACAGGGATCTACTGCAGATTCTGCAACTATCGACAAATGCTTCTAGATTGAAAAATGTAGCGATGAGCGCAGATATGTGACTATTAAAAAGTAAATATTAGCTGATTCAACAGCTTTCGGGTTTCGATACTGTTGCAGACACAAAAAGGAAGGCCTCCCGCACGAGTGAAACCCACAATCTGAGTTGGAAGCGCTGGCACTTTAACCGCCAAAGTATAAGACCCAGTATGTGAAAATATAGTACGTCAGACCATTGCACAAACGTGATTTCAGTAGGGCGATATTTCCAATCTTGATATATACGTTATTTGTGAGGAAGCTGTACCAAAAGCCGCTTGAACTTTTATTGCACTAAATACATCTTTAAAGTAGTTTCCACTGTGCTATTTGGGGATTTCCGACGTATATACTTCATTGATATCAAAACTTGTTCGAGAAAGATCGGCTAGATTGTGACAGTGCTTGAGATTGTTAAGAGTATCTGGATTGTAGGCAATAAGAACAGGATAGGTAGCGTCCCGTGGTCAGATAACTCAATCTCTTTCTAGGCCCTTACATTTGCTGCAAAGAAAGCGTGATCAAATGGTTTGTGGTTAGTGGTGGCTTGCTCAATGACAACAAGCGTATCATGGTTAGAGGTGGCACGAACAGAGTCATCATGCAAATATGGTTAGTGACAGTATGGACGGTGTCAGTACGCATAAGCACAAATGCCAATCCCAACTCCGGAAGCACTCTGACGGCCCACTATATTGCTTCTGCTTGTATGGGTCCTTGGCTACAGACAACTATGCAGTCAATTCCTTGCTGCTGTCATCCAGAAGCCGCGAATAATGAACATCTGTCATAATCTGGCTGGCGAGAAGCGATGCGATGTGGCAAGTGCGTAGTTCACGACCATCAAGCCTAGCTGCAGAGTTTTACACCAGCTGCAAGCGCCTGATTGCACAGGCCGGTAGATCATCAAGCTCTGAGCTACAAAAGTCGAGAGGGGATGTTACAAATGCATGGACCAATTTAGATGTGATTTCCTGCCGAAACAAGCCCAAATTTTGGCAATTTTATGTAGCTGAAAGTAGGCAGACTTGATTGTGGAGCTGATGCGGTCTTCGAATGAACGGTCACTTCGGAATATTACACCTAGATTTCGTGCAGATTCAACATGAGACATGCTGGCAGAGCCGATTTTTAGCGTTAGCCTTTTCAATTTCTGAATCACGCTTGGTGATCCCATAACTAGTAAGTTAGTTTTTTCAGCATTCAAAGCTTGAGTTGCCATCGCGTTCAACGCCCATTGCAGTTCGCCGATATCCGAAGGGGTCACCCTGAATCTGAAATTGCGGCATGCAAATATAGAGCAAAGGTTAACATCCACTAGCTTGTACATTACCCGCTAACTCTTTACTGTACTCGCTATGTAATGTAATGTATCTCTGCCTGTAACTCCACATAGCCACAAAGACAATGTAGGCGTTACGCAGGAGGGTTTTGCTTAGCGAAATCACAGCATAAGCGGCTTTCGGTACTCATTCGGTAGCCAACAGACTTACGCAACAAAAAAAAGTGGGAAGCGTAGCAGAGTCAGGAGAGCAGTTGAGTTAGTGAGTAGCATGGAAGTAGCAGCTCAGGACCGCTGGAAAGAATGTGCCATAGCCGGCAGCAGGAGAGCAATTGTCATTGCGACAGAGTTGTGGAAGCGAGTTTCCCAGTCTAAGAACTCACTTCCACAATTCTGACGCAAAAACTACTCCCCTTCTGCCTACGATAGCACATCCTTGCTTCTCTGTTACTCAACAATTGTCGCTGGTTCTCTACATTACTCGCTAGCTCTCTACATTACTCGGTGGTGAGAACCAGCGAGTAATGTAGAGATGTTTGGGAGCTGCTGCGTTGCTAGTTACGTCTTCCTACAAAAAAAAGAGAATACGAGACTTGAGAGCTGAGACTTGTGCCTCGGTTCGGTTAGGTATGAAGGTGCTACCCAGCTGGAGAGAGAACTTTGCGTTGGTAATAATAATAATAATTAAAATTCACTCGATAAAGCGCCCTCGGAGAGCTTAATCTCTCTCTAGGCGCTTTACATTTGCTGCAAAGGGAAATGCAATTGAATGGTGAGTTAAATCATGCTTGATAAACAAACACAAATGAATAACATGGTTAGGGGTGA
>WPIO01000100.1:282500-360000 GCA_009760855.2 Cristatella mucedo
GTTCGCCTAGTCGAGATGATAGCAAACGGCGGTATTCGTAGGTCGTGCGTCAAGCGGACCGCGCATTCTCTGTCAGTTATTGAGCTCGCTCGTCGGGCGGATGCGCGGTTTTGCTTTGTTTTAAGTACGCCATTGATCAATTTGAACGCAGCAACGCTATCTGCGAGGCATTAGAAAGACGCAAATAAAGATCAACCGTTTTTACAGCCTCGTCAATGCTAATGCACGAGGCAGAATATTCTTTGCGGCCGGATCGCCCCGCTTTATGCGGTCAATGACGGTTGCCTGCTGCGAGACTCCAACCCACGACCCGGATGAGGCAGTGCGAGCACCTTATCGATGTGCGATGAGCGGCAGCAATAGCAGGCTCGCAGCGCACTATTTTTGAGAAAAAGACAAAGGCTGCCTTGAGAAGGGGTGTCTAGAAAAGATGTAGTTCTCCCAGAGCGCCGCGCGAATGGATTCTTGTAACTATTTTTATTTGTTCTGTCAAAAGAGAAACGGCTAGCAGTGTGAAGAAGACGTTTTGTTTCTGCCCCTTTGTTAAAGGTGGCCATTGCGTGGAATAAGCGCCTGCATATAGGCGTATGCGGTTAAATAATCTGGGCTTGGAATTGTATGCAGTTCTTTAGAATTAACCCCCAATTTTCTGGAAAAACCTCATGCGGAAACTTCAAGGATTATTCCGCATCTCTTCATCCGCTCCCTCAGCGAGCGGCGCATCCTGCTGGTCTTCGAGCTATCCCAGCATTTATAGCTCACCTCCTCCCTCCCCCCCCTGCAACTTAACCTGCCACCACTTAATTCCTTCCGGACTCGCTCACTGCGCCCTACTGCGGAGAACGTCGAATTATGCCGTCGCTATCGCTGCTGCCACATTCGCCGTACGATCTCGCAAACTAGCCTATGCCCGTGAAAAGCGCAGACGCTGCGGCGCACTGCTTCAGAAGGCTGGCGCGCCTCCTGACGCTCCTTCTCCACTTTCTCCTGCTTTGTATTCGCGGCGAAAATGACGACGCTTCCGCTTGGCTTTTTTGACAGTGCGTTGCTGAGAAGCCTCCTCTGCTGCTAGTTCTTCGCCGTGCTACCTGGAATATAGCTTACTCCTATATTACACATGTTGTGCACTTTCTTTTCTGAATCCGCTGCTGCCAAAGTCTCGCGCTCTCTCATTTTTGGTAATCTATCTCTTTGAAATGGAATTTAAGGTTCATCTATTTTCACCTTTTGACCTGGCGCTTTGCCGTGCACGTTTATCTTCGCGCTCGTCATCGCTGGCTAGTGAATCAGCAGCGACTTTCGTTTACAAAACTAGGTACATTCAACACCACAAAGATCGACTATATTCGACGAGTTAAACTCCAGCGCCTTGACTAAGGACTTTTTCATTGGATTGGCGTGGCTTTCTTGGTTTGCACTGGCAGATCCTGCAACGCTCTTTGTCTGCTGATCTGCCCGCCTATTTCGGCCCTAACTAAGAAATTCTAGCATTGCAACGCGAGCACAGAATGTCGTCGCACGTGGCGAGAGTTGTCTGTCGCTTCGCGCCTACGCACGCTATTTTGACAGCGGACACACTTCGGACCCACAAGCACGTCGTCGAGGCATCGGTAAATATGGTGCAAGCGGAAGCAGGCAGCCGCGGCATTCTTGCGAGCAGCGAGCCGAGGCGCGGACATCCACCGTTCTCCATTTTCCCGGCAGAGAGAGAGAGAAAAAGAGAGACAGAGACAGAGACAGAGACAGAGAGACAGAGACAGAGACAGAGACAGAGACAGAGACAGAGACAGAGACAGAGACAGAGACAGAGACAGAGAGACAGAGACAGAGACAGAGACAGAGAAAGAGACAGAGACAGAGAGACAGAGACAGAGAGACAGAGACAGAGACAGAGACAGAGACAGAGACAGAGACAGAGACAGAGAGACAGAGACAGAGACAGAGACAGAGACAGAGAGACAGAGACAGAGAGACAGAGAGACAGAGACAGAGACAGAGAGACAGAGACAGAGACAGAGAGACAGAGACAGAGACAGAGACAAAGACAGAGAGACAGAGACAGAGAGACAGAGACAGAGACAGAGAGACAGAGACAGAGACAGAGAGACAGAGAGACAGAGACAGAGACAGAGAAAGAGACAGAGACAGAGAGACAGAGACAGAGACAGAGACAGAGACAGAGACAGAGACAGAGACAGAGACAGAGACAGAGACAGAGACAGAGACAGAGAGACAGAGACAGAGACAGAGAGACAGAGACAGAGAGACAGAGACAGAGACAGAGACAGAGACAGAGAGACAGAGACAGAGAGACAGAGACAGAGACAGAGACAGAGACAGAGAGACAGAGAGACAGAGACAGAGACAGAGACAGAAACAGAGAGACAGAGACAGAGACAGAGACAGAGAGACAGAGACAGAGACAGAGACAAAGACAGAGAGACAGAGACAGAAACAGAGAGACAGAGACAGAGAGACAGAGAGAGCTCGGATCGCTCGGAGCGTCTCGCCACGCGCCGGAAATAACAAGCGTTGCCGTGCGTGCAGCCACGGACTAGCAGAGCTTGGCGAGCGAGAGCGAGACGGACCGAGAAGAGCGCAGCTGCAGGCCCGCACACGTAGGACAATGACTGCCCGTCTGGCGGAAGGACGCCTGGCCGTAGAACTTGGAAATATTAGAAATATTTCCAAGGAAGAAAAGTAGTGAATTCGCTGAGCTCTCTGCTCTTCCGTCCGCCCGCCCGCCCGCCCGCCCGTCCGACCCTTGGGCTTAGTGCATGCATCGCACGGCTCACGCGAGCGAGCCGAACAGTGGCTGCATTCGGCGCGCGAGAGCGCCAGAGCGTCGGAAGGAAGTCTAGGAGGGGACAAAGTAGCCGGCTGCCGGTCTGAATAAAGAGGACGGGCTCGGCTGTCCGAGCCAAAACGACAGCCGGTCGAGCCCACTTCGCCAGAAATGACACGGCAGCTCCACGTGTTGGCCCGACGGCCCGGTCCAATCCAGGTGGCTGCCGGGGCATCCGGTCGGAGGAGCCGATCGGACTGAGAAAGCTCCGGGCTGAGGTGCTCGCTCTACGCGGCCAGGTCACGTGGGTTCGTCAAATCCTGCACTCTGCCTCCGTCCGAAAACAGCAGGTTGGTGGTGGGTGGCTGGCTGGGTGTGTGGGGGGGGGGGGGGGGCGGGCAAGCGCGTTGCAGGCGCAGGCGCCACACGCGGCTTCTCAGCACTAGCGTTCTTTGGCGGAGCAGCAGCGCGAGCCGATCGCCTGCAGCAGTGCCGGTGTCGCCGGCCGCCGCCGCGTGACAAATCGTGCCAGCGGCGAAGCCCGACACCTTGCCGGACCTGCTCGTGCGGCTAGCGACCTGCGCGCGCGCAGGGCCGGCATCGCCTCGCGCCTGTTTGCCGACCGCAGCGGAACGCGGCAGCGGAACGCGGCAGCGGCGGCAGCAATGAAGAGCCACTCTAGCTTTATTAGCACAGCGAGTCCATTTCCAAAGGATCGAGAAGTGTCGCGGACAGCCGCCGAGGATTGCGGGTGTCCATCGCTAGCCTTGACGTACGACGACGCTCGTTCGACGCTCAGAGCGAAACTCAATCGCCCGGCTCGAATCACAGAGCGCAAGCGGAAGACTAGTGAGCTCCTTCCTCGCACTTTTCATGCCGCCTATCCGTAGATTGCTATTCTTAATGATCGTAATTTCGGAACGCGAATAATATTCCGACAATCGTAAGCCGTCTGATGTAGATAGCGGACGCTTCAGATACACATTTGAGATGCTTCAATTTCGATTCAAGAAGTCGTTTCGTGCTCTGGCCTGTTACAATCTATACAGGATCTAGGCCTATCGGGGCAGCTGCGTCCTTCACTTTCCATGCTTCCCACGTATGCGAGTGTCGATTTTGTCCGCACGCAGTCTTCTCTTTGAGGTTGGACACGCAACGGTAGCGTAACTGAGCAGTGAAGTTGCAAGTTAAGCACAGATCCTCCTGAGCGGCTTGCCCATTAGCAATAGGAGTAATAGTAGTGTTAATAAAAATCATAATAATAATAGTAATACATTTGTATAGCATCGACTTTAAAGTTTTGTCGCTCATATTTTGGTCCCTTCATTCTTTGTTTACTGCCCCACCAGGCCGAGCATCGTACCACCCGCTTTTTGGAATCTAACTGTTTACCTATACCTCATACAAACCTAAAATACTTAGAAGACCGTGCCTTTAGTGCGTATGCTTCCAAAGCCTGGAACTCACTCCCGACTTCTGTCACGACATCCCCTGACTTGACCATATTTAAAATGAAGCTAAAACGCACCTATTTATGACAGCATTTAGTGAGTCCCCGCGATTCGTCCTTTATGTGCTTATACGTGCTGACACTGCGCATGCTGCCACTAACCACACTTGTATGCTGATCCTGTGCGTGTCACCCCTAACCATGTCATTCATGTTGTTTATCAAGCATGATACCACTCATCTTTTTGATCGTGTTTCCTTGGCAGCAAATGTAAAGCGCCTAGAAAGAGATTGAGTTCTCTGAGGGCGCTTCATCAAGTGTATTTTTATTATTATTATTATTATTATAGAGCCCTCCAAGAACTGAATCTCTTTCTAGGCACTTCGCAGGTGCTGCAAAGAATGCATGACCAACTGTGCGAACCAGTTTCTACACGGTGTCCATTTGTACGCCAGCCCGAATTTTCGCAACTGCACATTGCTTAAAGTTGGCAGACTCGACTACGTAGCTGATACGGCTGGAAGAGGACACTCGAGTTTCCTTAAATAAATAAATAAATAAATCTTAGCTGATTTAACAGCCTCTTTTTGCATAGCGACAGAAGAGCCTTTACGGCTATCACCACCGCTGGCAGTGGCGATAACGGATCGGCCACCGCAGGAATCAAATCCGTGACCTCGGCACCGAGGTCGTGAAAGCAACCGCCTTACCCAGTGTGCCATCGCGGCTCCTTCAGATTCTTCTGCGGGAGATGCGCTAGCCTTGCTGCTTTGATGGCTTGGCTTTCAACTTGTAAGCAGCCTCATGTTTTCGCATGCGTAGCGTAGCGAGTAAGTTTGCTTTTCTTCATTCAATCGGAGGAAAGCATTTGCCGTCCTCCTCCAGGAGTGAGCCGGCGAGCAGTCTTCTGGCTCCAAAGGTACCCGCCGTCTGCAGCGTGGCCTCGCGCCTTTTTGCGCATGCTCTCTCGCCTAACGCAAGCTCGGTGAAGGTCTGCATAGGCACAAGTCTCAGCGGAAGTGCGCTCGGCTCGCACGCAGCGGGCGTGTCCCGAAAGAAGAGCTACCGCGGCCAAGCAGAACGAGTAGAGCGCACGCACGCACGATCGTCGAGCCTCGAGAGCAGCTCGACCTCGACCTCGATCGGTGCCTTTTTTGCGTACCTCTTCTCAGCCTGCCTTCGCCGGTAGGAGATCGAAGCGCGGCGGGGCGGCGAGCGAACCGAGGCGAGCCGAGCGCACCGGCGAGCGGCCTTGAACTCGTTAGCCGCCGCCGCCGCCGCTCGAGCTTCCGAGCAATCGAGCTTCCCCAATTAGCTCTCGGCGCGGCGTGCTGACTGACGATCGGCCGCAAGCGACGCGGCTGGCCGTGGCCGGCCGCGTCGCTTGCGGCAGACACTTCCGGCGAGCTACGGCGGCGGCCGGTGGCTTCCAGAGGGCGTGCACCGCCGCGCCGCGGCGGCAGCTTCGCTCTCTGCGTCATCGAAGCGATGGCCGCGGACCGTGCGCTGCAAGCAAGTCCGCATGGCTCGAGCTCGAGCCGTGCGGCGGCGGCGGCGGCGGCTGCGGCGGCCTCGACTGGTCTGAATTCGCGGTTCACCGAGCTGCTCTGAGCTTCGCTTCGACCTCACCTAGTCGCCGCCGTCTGACCGCCAGCTTCGTCGGAATGCGTTCGAGGCAAATTGCAAAGCTGGGATGGGAGCGAATAGTTCAAACAGTGGCGAGCATTGCGCGGCGATCTCCGCCGACGGTATTGCGTCCTTGTGACGCAGAGCGCGCTACGGCTGCCCGGCAGCGCTCATTTCTGCCACTTGCGCACGCTAAAGGCGTCCTGTCGCTGGTTGTTGCGAGCATGCTCTTCACGAGGCGGACATTCTCTGTGCTGTTGGGCTTGGGCATCCGGAAGCCTGGAGCCGACCGAGTGCCAGTTACACTGACTGTGCTGCATCTGCAGCAGCTCTGCTCTGCCCTCTGTGTTCCCTTCCGCAAGATTTGAATCGCGTTTTTTGTTCATTCATCGAGCGCGCACACCGCAGCCTCGATCGTACGCTTGAATGTGCCAGAGGAGGAAGCCAGCAACTCACTAGGCATCCGTAACCTAGTAGTAACTTCTGTATCTAGGTTAGAATTTCGAGTCCTGAGGCAGTCGATTCTGTATTGCCAGCTGCAAGACCGACGAAGTCCATCGCGAGGCTGACGTAACGTGTGACACTTTGCTCGACCGAAGTACAGGAGAATTCGGGTCTTTATTGCAGATAAGCAAGAAAGATTTAGTACCGTCTGGTTCAGATTTGACCAATGGCCACATTTCAAACTGATTATATATTTTTGCTTGGAATGGCTTGGAACTAGCTGGGACCAACTAGAACCAGCTGAACTATTCAAATGCAATTGGGCAGCTATTGAAAAGAGCTCAGGGGAAATACCATACTCCCCTGCACTAACAGGCCTAGTACTACGCACACGCAGACACGCACGAAAAAAAGGCTTTTTTCCATGAAGAGTGTTTTTTCTCTAGAATCGCTTCGAAAATTTGTAGTTTGCCGGCGCCTGACGAGACTCGCGAAACACCAGAGCACTAACCGAAGGTTGCTGCAGCGCTAGTGCGCGTCGACTGCTCGACCGTCAAAGAATTCTCGCGAAGCGGAGGCAGACGAGGCTGCGATTCAGTCTTCTGTGCTTCAAGTGCAGTAAACGCACGCGCGTGCGTTTATTAACACTGCGGAGCATGGACACTGTTAAACGCTGGTTTCCACTGAGGTGGCAGTACCTACCGAGTAAATCTGGACGTCCGTCGCTGGACCGACGGTCCAAACAATTTTGCAAGCGTCCGATGATGGAGCCGCACAAGCTGAAGAGAAAATGTTTTGCTGCACATCATTTAAATTGCCAGATCAGCCAAGCGGGCTTCATTCTAGGGAACCAGTTGCCATAGGATACAAGCGCTAGGCGATGCCGCCGCCATACCGCCGCCAATCGGCACCAGCTTGCCAGTAGTGAGCCGGCTTGCAAAGGGTCGATCTTCAGCTGGGCCGTCTTATCAGAGGCTCGTCCGCTTCCCTATTGATGGGACCGTCACGTCGACGACGGCTGCTCCAGAGCCGTTGTCGATTACATGGTTAACTTTGCAGGAATGGCAGCCTCTCGCGGCCAAAGGCAGGAACGGAAACCAACAAACAGCTGCAGAATTCCCCCGTATCGGTTTCTGCATCGGTGGCGGCGGTGGCCGAGAGCACGCCGAGAAGCTCATTGTGACGCGTAAAGGCGAGAATGGCCAAGGTGGGCTGATTCAACAGCCCCATTTACCGAATATAGGGCGGCGGGCGGCAGAAGTGGCGTAGCTGCCACAGCTACGGCTAGCGGCGCGAAACGAGCGTAGCGTACGGCCGAACGGAGTCGAACGCACGACCCGGGCCGTCAAGAGCGCCAGCGCCTGGACTGGACGCCTGGTCGCCCAGGTCGCTGGGCACGCCGCCATTTAGGTCCATCACTGCGCTGCTGCTGCTGCTGCTCAGTTTTCCTGCTTGCTAGCCTGGCCTCGCCGATGGCGACGCAGCGACATTCCGCGGCAGCAAACGCTCTCACAAAGCTAACCAATCGGCGTCTGGGCCAGTGATTTCATCCGACTCAAGACGGTCGACCTGGCTGGCAGGAAAAATGCCTACCCAGAAGAAATACCCCGAGTATGAATCGCCTTCATTCTTAACGTCTGCAGAGCAGCTGATGCACCGGAACACTGGGCGGCCATTTTTGGGCACATTTTTGCGCAGTAAACAAGTGACAGCACCCGCATTTTGATAGTTTCGCCTATACTGTGATAGGGCAAAGTTGACGCGGCGGTTGTTTGGCATGCTTGATTTTCAATGGCTTCTTTAAGCATATAAACTAGCCGAGCTTGGTTTTATGCAGTAAATGCATAATGCAATAAGTGAATAAATAAAACAATAATGTGGGGAGAGGAAGCGCGAGTTTCTCCTCTTGTTGCAGCAAATGTAAAGCGCCTAGAAAGAGATTGAGTTCTCTGAGGGCGCTTTATCAAGTGTATTTTTATTATTATTATTTACATGTAGCCCAGGCTAGAACAGCAACTGTGGAAAACTGTAGCGCAAAATCGTAGCGTGCATGCGACCCGAACTCGGCGCTTGCTCAGCGAGTGAAACGAAGACATAATTTCGTCGCTGGTCTCTGTTAAGCCGAGCTGGTTTGGTCTAGCGGTTAAGGTGCTCGCCCCGACCAAGGTCTGACTGAGGTCGCGGGCTCGAGCCCCGAGGCATATGCGAAACGCCTAAATAGAGATTACGTTCTCTTGGGGCGCTATATAAATGACTTATATTTACATTAAGGTGGAGGGAGAGCGTACGAATGGGTGTGGGGCGGACCGTGTCGCTGCTGCCCTGCTGTACGGAGCAGACGCTTCCCCTGTCCGCCCCCCTTACACTGCACCGCTAGCTGCAATGCTGACAATAAACACGAAGGCGATTCGTGCATAGGGTAATTCTTTCGGATGTGTGTGTTTCCACCGCCTTGCCAGTGGCGCCTAGGGCAGGCAGGCTAAGCTCCCCGAGGAGAGGACCTGTGCTGCTGGCCGGGTGTGCTGGTCAGCTTGCTTGTCAACCGCCAACCGCCGACGCCGCAGCCGCACACCCGTCCAGCTGTCTTCGCCTAAGCTCGCCCGGGCAAGCGTCCTATCGTACATTTCAGCGTCCTGAGGATCCGGCAGCCATGCAGCAGCGCCGAGCCATGAGCCTCGTAGCCAGCACCACCTGAGCTCAGCCGCATGAAGCTGCATGAATAGCCAGCCAGCTGGCATGGCCCAGCGACCATGCTGCTCGTCCCGGGGACCAAGGTCTGGCCGAGGTCGTGGGCTCGAACCCTGTGGCACATGTGAAGCGCCTGAACGGAGATTGAGTTCTCTTAGGGCGCTATACAAAAGAATTATAGACATTTTACTTTATTCTTTTTTTATCTTGTTGAGTCTTACGCTGCCGTACGTGCCTGTCAGAGCTTATCGGTCCCCGGCGTCGACCCGACGTCGGTCGCGTCGATTTTCGCTGGTGTCATGGAGCCGCATGACATGACACATTCTGAAGGGCACATGGCTGCGATGCGTTTAGACGCAAAAATTAACCACGTGACTGGTCGTAGATTTCTACCGCGGCAGACCGAATTACTACGAGTGTCCGAGGTGCTGCCCTTGGCTAGTGCTGCTGCTGCGAGGGAGCTGAAACAATAGATAGCGGATTCAAAATAATAAAAAATATAGCGGATAAAAAATACTAGCGGATTTGGCAGCCTCTTTTTGTATAGCGACAGAATAGCCTCTAGGGCTATCGCCACCGCTTGCAGCGGCAATAAAGCCCGATCGCCCAGCGCAGCATTCGAACCCATGACCTTGGTCCCGAGGTCGTGAAAAGCCTCACCTGGTGCGCCATCACGGCTCACTTCGAGCAGGCTCTAGCGCAGCTTACACTGTCAGCCTTGTGGCTTGCAGTCTACTTGGCTGGCTTCAAACATTGTGGTTCCTGGCAACAATGAGTCACTTGGCAGTTCCACAGGTGGCGTCGAGGAAAACGCTTTGAGCCTCGTCGCTATTGGACGAGGCTCGAGTTTCATTCGAAATTGAACGGAGGAACGCGGTGTGGGTCGTTGCAGGTTAAATGCCACTGGTAGTCGGTCAGCACTTCAGTGGTCGGGTCACTGGCGATGCCCACAACCCATGCCCAGGTCCCGACCGCTAAACGCCGCGGACATGACACGAGCAAGATAAGTCGATGAAAGCTTAGTGGCAGTGGGCTGCCGCAGTAAGCACGGCGAATTGAGCTCAATTCTTTCTCAATTTGGCTTCTTCGCTGTGCCTCGTGGACCTCCTGCAGTAGGGATTAGATAGGGCCCGAGTCGGTCAATGCTGCTGCAGCCTATACCTCGAGCTTAATCGAGTGAACCAGAGAGGCCGCTGAGGAATGCCAATTGCCTGGCTGTTCTTCTCCGAAGAAATGAACGATCCGTTAGTTTTAAAAGGCAGCTTGACGATTGTATTTCATAGGAAAGTGGCGCCAGAAATAGCACCAGAATGGCATTCAATCCAGTAGAGCAGATCGTGCCCTCCGTGCATTTAAGCACATGCGTAATGCATCCGTGCAGTTCGCCACACGATTTGTTCCGATCGTGTAGAAAGTAAGATCAAAAGAATGCATCGGCACAGAGAGAACTTAATCGCTGTCCAGGCGCTTTACATGGGACTCGAACCCTGGTTGGTACAGACGAGCAGCCTACCCCCCTGGGCGAAACAAGGATGGCCTTAAACGCCGTGGCTTTAAGATCTGCGTTCATTGCAGCGGGAGATCACTCGCGAGAGACACGTATCGGTGGAGCAGCAGATCGGATGCTGCCAGATGATGCTGCGGCATCGTCCCATCTCGAAGAAACGAATTGCCGTACTCAGTCCCATGGCAGAAAGCCTTCGGTTGCCTGATATTGGATAATCAACTGTTACACAGAAGAGCAGCGTCGCTCGAAGGGATCTTACATAGGGCGGAGCGGAGGCCGGCGAGGAGGCTACGGGAGCCGTTTCGCATTGGCTGTGCGGTAGGTAGCGAGAGGTGCAATGTCACCACTCCACGACGCACGACCGCGAACTGTGAGCAGTCTGTCGAGAAAACCGTGCTCACCCCTTCAAGTGCACGCATTCCAGCGTGCGCCCGAGGCGGCGCGAAACCAGTGCGACACCATCGGTGTACCATGTTTCCAGCGGACGCGGCCAAGGAGCCAAGGACGTCCTCTCCAGCTAATTTTCCCGGCCTTTGGCACCGCCATTACCCGTCAGAACCCGCACTGCATGCAGACGCCACTGCATTTGATTTTGACAACGGACTAGAGGAGTGGAGGGGGCACGGGTCCGAATAAAAAGCCGCTTTAGCTAGGCGTGTGTGTGTTCGCCTGTGTGTGGTCCTGTCGCGGCGCGGCGCCTGTGCCGTCGCGCAGGACTTTAAGGAGGGGGAGTCGCCCGCGCTGTCGGCTGCTAATTGGGTGGCCACAAACCCACATGCAGCCGAGGGCCGAGGCCTGTTTACAGCGTGGATTCGCCGGTAACTCGACACTGAACGTCTGCGACCGGCATCCCTCTGATGTGGTGCCTCAGGTTGGGGTCATAAATATTTGGGAAATAATTTAGGCGGTTTCTGAAGGATTCCAGCGAACGACAGCAATCTTTCAAGCTGTGCTCGTAATCAGCTAAAGGCAACAAGCACTGTTTGCCTTAATGGCGCGGTTCCCGGGTTGTATGCCATTAACTGGGGGGGGGGGGGGGCGAAATTCACAAAATTCAGGAACTAGCTAACTACTGATTGCAGACGGGGCAGCAGTCAGTCTTTTTTTGAGCGACACGTGCTCGAGCGCGCGGCCGAGCGTCACAGAAATCGCTTAAATAGACAATATATAATAAGAGAAGCCGCTGACAGTGCTCCTGTTGGCTCTACCACTCGCTCCTGCCCCGATCGGATGCCCCATCAGATACATGTATATATACATATATATATATATATATATATACATATATATATATATATATATATATATATATATATATATATATATATATATATATATATATATACAGCGAATCAATTCCCTCGTAATGATAACTTGGTTCGAGATCACCAGCTGGTGCTTCACGCATCTCGAAGTATGTCCTTACTTAACCGCCAAATACTAGTTATGAAGATATTCAACGGGACTTACTAGTCACCGTAAATTGAAAATCCAAGATGACAGATACGCATCTTATGAAGAAAAACCTCCAACTATCGGATAGTTTTAAGTACGCTTTGTTTATCTGCTTTTAAGTTTCCTATATATCAGAGCTGTTCACTGATGACTGTCATCTACGAAAAACTAAAACCTTTTGGGCACCGGGTGACTTATCGATGACGCATTCGCACTGGTTCTTGAGCGCAGCAAACTGTTGGCTTGCCTGTTTCCAGAGCCGTTGGTAAGTTCCCGTTGACTTCGCATTTCATTTATGCCGAATTTAATTAATTAATTAAATAATTCGATAACATCAATTAATGCCGAACGAGATATCGCGCAAACGTCTAGTCTTCCGTACGACGAACGGATGGATTTCGAAGCCTTGGAAGTCGATCCTAGCGCCACTGAGTGTAAAGAAACTGCAACTGCTCCCAGTCGACAAGCAGAAATTTTTTTCGCGCATAAGCTACAGACTGAGGAGCAGACACTTTGCAAACTAATTGCGAAAGGGGACACTCGCTGTGCTCACTCGAGCCAAGGGCATTCGACGCCACTTGTTGGAGCGACATTTCCGCGACCGGCGATCTACGCAAGCGTCTGAGCTGCTGCCCATTTCAGCGACGAGCAGTCAGCGATCGCTTGCCAAAACCGCCCAAGCGGCTTCTCGTGAAGAGTCTCGTGCTCATCTCACGCAGCACCTGTTCAGCGTGTAGGCATCTTGCCGAGCTGCGGCAAGATGCCAATCGCCAACAACCGATTCGGCGAGCGGCTCTTTAGCGGGATCGGGATCTGAGAGCGGCCTGAACGTCCTTTGCTATTAAGCTCACGGCGAAGGTCATCGGTGCTAGCCTTAGCAAGCGAGCGGCAGCTTAAAACAAAACTGGTAGAGTGGAGCATTACGCAGTTCCAAAGAGTGGCTACGTATGCAGAGCACAAGCGATAGCATTCAGCCGCTCAATCAACTGTTACCACGGACCGCTGTTTTACAAGATATTAACCTTGGATTATGACATATCAGATGGGTCCTCGTCGTTCGTTCCTCGGCTTCCAATAATAATAAGAATAACAATAGCACACTTGATAAAGCGCCCTCGGAGAACTCAATTCTCTTTTTCTAGGCGCTTTACATTTGCCGCAAAACCAATCCTTGCCGTCCCTTGCTGCACGCTGTCATCTTTTGGCAATTGAACATTCTGTTCGCATTGTCTGGAGCTTGCTCTGGAGCTCTTCTGTGCTTTTTCGTGCTTTCAAAAACGTTACCTTGCATACCATTTACTCTTGGCAAGTACTAAGATAGCACGCTGCTTGGCAGCGGTCGTGATGAACGCTGCCTAACGAGGGATCTATTTTTAAGGTGAGCTGTGACCGTGCATATTTCCCAAGCATCATCATGGTTTAGCCCAGTGGTTAAGGTGTTCAAATTTAACGACCGAGTCAAGTTGATTGTATTTGATGACCGGGGTCGTGGGCTTGAGCCCCGTGGCTTTTGTGAATCACTTGAATAGGGGTTAAGTTTTCATACAGCACTACATAAAATGAATTACATGTACGTACTCGTTACGCTAACCACAAGTTGATGCATTGAAAAAGCCAAAAGTATTGAATGTTAAAAAGCAGCCAAATCGTCATGCTGCTCAAGGTGACGAGGCCACCTCGAGATCCGACCCCTTCTTATGGTTAAACTGTGTGATGACGACTGAGCCGATGGAGTGGCAATGGGGTGTGGCTCGTCGGGAGCCGCTAATAGAGAAGGAAGATCCGTAGCGCCACATCCAACTTCAGCAGCTGTCTGGCTGTCTCTCTGGCTGACAGTTCCGCAAATTTCCATTCGATAATAATAATAGTACATTTGATAAAGTGCCCTCAGAGAACCCAATCTCTATCTGGGCGCTTTGCGATTGCTGCAAAGAAAGCGCGATCAAATGGTTAGTGACGGTATACTCGATAAACAAGAAGAATAACATGGTTAGGGGTGACATGCACACGGTCAGCATGCAAGCGTGGTTAGTGGCAGCATGCATCACTGTCAGCACGCATACGCACATAAAGGACGAATCACAGAGACCCACTAAATGCTGTGATAAATAGATGCCATAAGATGGCATATAGATACATAGATGCCAATAGATGTCATAAATAGATGTAATAGCAATGGATCGACTGCAGTAAGCATACCATTGATGAATATTGAAGGTTTCGAGATTGAGCTGTTGGTCGTGGCGTGCTGTCTTGAACTGAAAGGTAGAGAGACCCATTTCTCAACTGCCCGGTTGATGGCTGATTTCAATCTCACCTGATCACTTGTGAGCTAGGTAATCTCAGCTGGTAAGAGCTTGATGAGTTTTGGTGGCTGGCGATTTAAGCTGCGATCCACTTCTTACCTGCACTGAAAAACACCTTTTCGCCAGAAACTGGTTTCCATTTTCCAAAAGCATGAATGGTTTCTTCCTGGGTCGTCACTGCAACTCTGCCTAGAAGCCAATAACCGGCGAAAAAACTGCGGGTGCTGCAGTAAGCAACCCGCTGCTGATGAATTTGGCAGCAAGGTTTTCACCCAATCCTAGAAGTTCAGCTATATGTCGCCTTAGCGGAAGGATGGCTCCTAGGCGATCATCAATGGAAGCAGAGAAAAGTCTAACTCTGACCCACATGGCTCCCCATCGCTTGACTACTTCATGCCTAGCTAAACTGCTGCACCAGTTTCAGCCTCCTCGTGTCCCCAGGTCCTCCGTGGATAATCAACCAGCTGTTCATTCTTTTAAGACTGTTTGCTAATGATTAGTTTGCTCTGCAGTAGCTAGACTGAGGAAATCACTTCCGAAATTCTTGCGCGACGACATTCTATTTGCAGTTTCCTACTATGGCACATCGTTGGAAGCCGTCCAACGTTGCTGTTTCTAAACAACTCACGTTCTCAACTTCCCTCCTGACTCAGCTATGCTTTTTATTTTTTCATTTTAGCATGCGACCAAGTACGCTGTCTACAGAATGCACACATAACGCCACCTAGGCTTTCAGTGCACTACAGAAAACTCTCCTGCGTTCAACCAACTTACACGGTGTGGCTTAGTGGAGTTTCAGACAAAGATGCATAGCATTACATTATGCAACTAACGAACCAAATCCGTCCTCGATGCTTAAGTTTCTCAGGGTGCGCAGGACTACACTGGGAGGTTTTTAGATACCGCATGTTGCTCAGAGGATAACACGATTTTTAGTTAGTAACATGTACAGCCTTACGCGAAACAAAGTCTCAAACTGAATATAAGTGAACTGTGGGCCATTTTTAATCGCCATTCTTCGGAGAATTCAAAATTTGCGAATATAGCTTCAAAGGCTTGCATGACTTCTCTGTGAGCTCAGCATTGCAGAAAGTTTGTCTGCAGCGATCAATTTCTTGGAATAATCGACAGTTAGTTCATATAACTTCTACCGAGGTGGTGCAGGTCAACTGCCAGCTTCTGCTTTGGGTATTTCGAGATTGCAAGCAACGCGGAGGTCGTAGGCAGGTTTTTTGGTCCCATTTCCTCGAAATTTTCTGAGAGCCGCCACCAAGTCCTCGATGTAGTACCCGTAACTTTACTAGTAGATTGGAGCTGTGGCCAGCATGCTGGTTTTGACAATACCAAACGCGGCCTTCATGCGAGTGCTGCACGGCCTGCTGGCTAAATGACCGAGGGGTGACAACCTGTTCGCCTTTGAAGATCAGGCTAGTACGGGTCGAGAAATGATTGCCGAACTGCCCAGTGCCGGCATCGAATGAGCGGCAGCCTGCTGCTGCCGACGGCTGTCTTGCCTTTGCATCGCAGGGTATGCGAGCCGGACTTGAGGTGACGCCGGCCGGCGGTTCGTTCGCCTCTCGGTGATCGGCTTCTCGTCGATCGTTGGGGGGTTTGGTGAATCGCAACTGCAATCTTTTCCTACCGATTTGTTCTTTCGCCAGCCCCTCGTAGTTCATGCGCGCGGGCGCTTAGGTGCGGCCTCCTCGCTGGGTACGAGATCTCTGAAAGGAAAAGCTCCCTGCCCCGTGCTTATTGACTACGGTGAAATGACAGTGCAGTGCAGTGCAGTGAAGTGTCATCCGCTGCAAACCTAACCGGTCTGAGCTCTGAGCCATGGCCCTCTTGAAGATGCATTACGTAGCGGTCGGCGATCGGTGATCGCTTTCAACTGCGCGGCCCCGCCCCGCCCCGCCCCGCCCCCCCCCCCCCCCCCGCCCCGCCCCGCCCCGCCCCGCCCTGAAGGCTCGCTCGCGCCAATCCCCCGCGGGGCCAAACTGAGCGGCCACGGTCTCGTCTTTCTATTTTGGCTTAGCGTAGCTGAGCTGGGGTCAAAGTTTGAGCAGCGCGTGAGCGCGACAAGCGTCTTGCATCGACACTGAGTTCATGCTGCGAGGCTACGAGGCGTCCAGCGGTACGAGCGCGATAGGCTACTTCGAGTTACGTAGAATCAGCAGTGGAGCGTTAAAAACAAGGCTTTCAATGTCGTCGAATATTTTTTGCATGGCTCGTGTCCCAGCGCGACGGGGTCTCTGCTCGTGCTAGGAGTCTTAAAGGGTGTGTACACTTCAGCTAAGTCAAGGAAAAATTTTGGTCAAGTAATTAGCCATCCCGAGCAGCCGCAAGACTTATGCGTTTGAGAGAGGCATGTCAAATCTGTGATGACCTCCTTGGCGGGGTCTACACACAGGCACCCGGCAGATAAGACATCGCCAAAATAGGGAATCTCTGTCTAGCTGAGCAGACGCATTTCTGCTTTTCTGACTCAGTTTAATCGCATAGCATTTTACCAAAGCCTGCCGCTTTCGGCACATTTCATTGTCCTCATTTGCGGACCCGCTCGCTTGCGCAGAGATGCGTCCATGTACGCACGAACCCCGGGATCCGTCCACCGCCAGACTCGCAATAGTTCTAAGAAAACTCAGCGGCGAAGGCGATACAGAATGGCAAGCCCAAAAAAACGATGCATTCCGCAAAGTTTGGTAATCGTCGTTTGAAAACTACTCGCCTTAGAGGGCCACCGCCTTCATGGTCCCGGATGTCACGCGTTCAGCGAACCGAAGGAAAGTGAAAGGAGCCAGCGTAGGTAGCAAAGCTCTCCTCCGGCGTTTGAAGCTGGTAACGTTCGACGCGCATGACTACATCACATTAGTGCCCTTGGAAATTATAAACAAATGCAAACGCAGAGCTTTTCTTTTGCCAGGCTTCGCATCTAATGTCACCATGATGTGACCCAGGGGTAGGAGGCTGGCCTTTAACGACCAAAGTTGTAGGTTCTAGCCCTGCGGCAAATGTACAGCGCAATGATTGAGATTAAGTTATGCTATGGCTCTCGACAACTGTATTATTTTATATTTGTATGTAATGCAATTGCACTACCCAGTCTGAGGGCTCGCTGACTTACATAAGCATCCTACCCGTCTTCACTAAGGTGCATCCAAGCGGTTATCAAGCCGGTCCGAGCACTTGGCCGCTAAAACGACCGACACCGAGGCATCTCGGTGCCGCCTAAGTTAGTAGTCGCCGGACAGGTGCCTCGGCCGATTGAAGACGTTTGGAACGGATTAAAAGTGGCATAGCGTAGTGTAGAGCAACAGGTCCCGGTCCATGATTGTGTCTCTGACTCACTGTGACGCTCGAGATCCGACAATGGATGCTGCTGGCGCGTATTCGCTTGCAAGAGTGAATTTCAGGATCCCCTGTCGTTGTTTATTCCGTGCAGAGAAGGCATCTTGACCTCGTAATGGCAGAGGTGTGCCGCGATACACAGGGAGTTTGATCTTCGTCGGCTAGGCTGCACCGTTGCGAAATAATATTATTATACTTAAATATTTTAATTCAGGAGCCACCAATAATCATTCTGCCATAATAAAGAATAATTTAGCACATCAGCTTTTTCCTAGCGGCCGCTCACAAATTATTTGCTCGCTAACAGGTCATGACCCCAGCAATGACAGTTGATGACCCCAGCTAGACTGGTTGTGGATGATTTAGCGAATACGGCAGGATTGTCTCGCAAGATGCTTGGATAGGCAGGAGCAACCACCAACGGTATTTATCATCCGTTCATTTTTTTAGAACTCGATTCTCTTTTGTCAGGCGCCGGCTAATGGATAAGCTGAAGGCATTGGAGACTGGCAGCTACGTCCCCATCTGCCATTTCGACGGTCGAGCAGCCAGCAGTAACGTGGATTTGGTTATGGGTGGCTATGATGCTGTCGGGTAAATGGTGGCCCGGAATTCCGCGATAGAGAGATTAGCCTTTTCGATGAGCATTTGGGCTTGCATTTTTCAAATGGAGTCAGTTCGCACCTGATACTAAAAAACTCTGCTATTTTGAAGTTTTGTTACTCAGCATAACACCGAACCGTCATTAAATATATCGCCCGAAACCGGCTAAAGACTTTGCATACAATATCCTATGAGATTAGGCATTGCAGCTTGAAGAGACTGGCGACGTAAATTTAACTTGGTGAAGTTGCGAAGTTGACACGCGGTTACGCGATTATGCAGCCAGAATATCCCTGTGCCGTATAAAGTCTCAGCTTCAAAAACGTATATTAGGGACTGTCTACCGCGGAGGCTTTCAAAGAATCTTACTTGCTCCCTGGTTCTGTGCAGGTTAGACTACTGAGATTCCGTTTTGGCTGGGCTACCGAAAAAAGCCACCAAGTCTCAGCAGTTTAGGTGATGAATACGGCTGCATGGCTAGAGAAAAAAATCTAATGGGTAAAATCACATGTCCCCTTTGCTGAAAGAGCTGCGATGGCCTCTCGATCGATCGACGGGTGCAGAGCGAACTTGCTATTTTGACTCACGAAGTCCGATATGGCTTAGCTCCTTCATGCCTAGCTGAACTGCTGCACCGGTTTAAGCCTCCTCGTGCCCTCAGGTCTCTACGGACGATCGATATGGACGATCGATATGGACGATCGATACGGACGATCGATATGGACGATCGATATGGACGATCGATACGGACGATCGATATGGACGATCGATCGGCCGCTTCTTCCTAAGCTTAAAAAGGTCGCTGGCGACTGGCGAGGTGCTCGCTCTGCAGGTCGTAGACTGTGGAACTCGCATCCACGATTCTCGTGTAACGACATCGATGGACAATCGATGGACAATCATCTATCCTCATATACGGGCCAATGTGGAACGTCTATTCCAGTCGTTCAGAGCTGCTATTTCTACGATACTCACTCAACTGCCTCAACTTCCTCAACTGCCCTCCTGACTCAGCCATGCTTCTTACTTTCTTATTGAGAAGAATCATGTTGGCTAGCGCATGTGCACGGAACGTCGCCTAGTCTTTGGGTGTGCTATTGAAAATTGTCCAGCGTAACGCCTACTCAGTCCTTGTGGCTATGTGGAGCTACAGGCGGGATACATTAGTCGAAATATAAAGAAGCTCTTGAAATAGCCAAACTTTAACTTGAATCTTATAATGTTAAGTATGGCCCGGTATTATCGAAATGCTACGGTGACACTCTTTGGATCGGAAGCATCGTCACAACTAAGGAGCAATTTTTGCAAATTTTGCCTACCTTGGTAGCTTGGTACCTTTCATTTTCGCCATGAAATTTCGTTTCACTAAAAGCTGCATCCGTAGGTGCAGAAGGCAGGGCACCCTTCGTTGAAAGAGATATGCTTGCCTAGAAGAAGATCGGCTATTTTAGCAGCAATCGGCAATTCGGCAAAATACCTCCGAGCCTATGTGATTAACGCTGTGTAACTGAAATCCAATTAGGCGAATATTGTATTCGTGATTGAGACTCAGCGTGAGCGGAACAGTGAAAATAGCTGCACTTGCTACCCATATTTTCCATGAAGTTGAATAGTATTCGGGTCGTCTGTGACGTCACTGCACATGTCGCCGGCAGTTCTACATGCTCCAAGTCAAACCAAGTGCTGTTTGAGTCTTGGTGCGAGTTTCCAGATTAGTAAATGGACTATTTAGAGCAAAATATTGAGCATCTGATTTGTGTAGGCACTTGCATATTTACGAGAATATGGCTTAAGACAAGGGTTGCGGTAATTTGGTCTCGATAGTAGAAGAAACGAGTACTTAAAAATCTTAAAATAAAACTGTTTGCAAATCAGCAGTTTTAATAAAAAGAATGATACTAATAAGTCATATGTATACCGCTAAGAAAGTCAAATATTATATTACAGGCGCATTTAACCTACCTGCAAAGGAAAGCAAATGGAATACAAAGGAAGCAATAGCCAAGGGTTAACGATCTGCAAGTTATAATACTTTGACACGTAATTCGCAATGTCATCAAGCATAACATTGTTAGATGGGATAAATGGGACTGCACAGGATCAACAGGGTGAGCCATGATGGTACACTGGGTAAGGTGGTTGCATTTCACGACCCCGGTTCCGAAGTCGTGGGTTCGAATCCTGCAGTGGACGATCCTTTATTACCGCTGCAAGTGGTGGTGATAGCCGTAAAGGCTCTTCTGTCGCTATACAAAAGAGGCTGTTAAATCAGCTAGTATTTTTTGTAGACATGGTTAGTAGCAGCAGGCACAGTGTCAGCACGTATAAGCAAACAAAGAACGAATCATAAGGACCCACTATATAATGTACTAAACTGGTGTTTTTGAAGCTTCTTTTTAAATGTCGTCCTGTCAGGAGATGTCGTGATGTCAGTCGAGTCAGTTTCAGGATCTGGGAGCATACGAACTAAAGGCAAAGTCTCCAAAGGATTTTAGGTTTGTACAAAGTATGGCTAAACAATTTGAGCCAGAACAGTGGGTGGTACGGTGCTGGGCCCAGTGGGGAGTGGTCATGATATTTAGGCTGAAGCCAGAGAATGAAGGGACCAAAAAGTGAGTAACAGAAACTTGATGTTTGGGAGCCAGTCGAGGTCCGTGAGAAATGGTGGGATATGGCAGCTGCGACGCTCGCGACAGACAAGCCAGCTGCAGAGCTTGGCACCAACTGTAAGTGCCTGATTGCACAAGCCGGTAGATCAGCTAGCAGCGAGTTACAGAAATAATACTAAACCTCCGGCTTGCTTGATTAGGTAGATTCCTATTGCTGAAATCTGCGGTCTTCTGCGGTTTCCGAATTATGACAACTACAAAACGTTTTTCCATAATCTATGATAAGGCGGTATAAAAGCCTAATTCATGCGATAGGCAGTTGGTTGCCATCTTGACCTTGAGTCAGGTAGCTGAGAGGTTCGCTGGGCGTCATGGGAGTCGTACGCAGTGGCTGATGCTGAAAGCCAGGACTCACCATAACTGTCTAATAGACGTATCTACGCAATGGTTATAGACTTTTTATCTCAAGGTATGGTTGCTCTTCAATGCTTCCGTATTCTGCTACTGTCAACATGCATTTATGCATTGGCGATAATAATAATAACAATAATACACTTGATGAAGCACCTTCACAGAACTCAATCTCTTTCTAGGCGCTTTACATATGCTGCCAAGGGAAACACAATTGAATGGTGAGTGGAATCATGCTTGATAAACAACATGAACAGCACGGTTAGAGATGACAGGCACAGGGTCCGCTGGCAAATGTGGTCAGTGGCTGCATGCACAGTGTCAGCACGTATAAGCACATAAAGAACGAATCACTGGGATCCACTAAATGCTGACCTAAATAGGTGCGTTTTTAAGTTCCTTTTAAATGTGGTCAAGTCAAGGGATGTTGTGACAAAAGTCGGGAGTGAGTTCCAGGCATTGGGAGCATACGAACTAAATGCACAGTCTCCAAATGATTTGAGGTTTGTAAGAGGTACCGGTAAACTGTTAGGTTCCGAAAAGCGGGTGGACGATGCTTGGCCTGCTGGGGGAGTAGATCTGAGAAATAGGCTGGAGCCATAGAATGAAGAGACCTAAAAGTGAGCGACAAAACCTTGAAGTCAATCCGTCGCTTGACTGGTAGCCAGTGCAGGTCGGCGAGAAGTGGAGTAATGTGGCAACTGCGACGCTCACGACAGACAAGCCTAGCTGCAGAGCTGCAAGTGCTTGATTGCACATGCCGGTAGGCCAGCAAGCAGTGAGTTACAGAAGTGAAGACGGGATGTCACAAATGCATGGACCAACTTAGATGTGATATCCTTATCTAAACAATCCCGAATGTTAGCAATGTTATGTATCTGAAAGTAGGCAGACTTGATTGTGGAGCTGATATGGTCGTCTACGGAAAGGTCACTTTGGAACATGACACCTATATTTCGTGCAGATTAAACAGAAGATGTGCTGGCAGAGCCGATTTTGATCGTTAGCCTTTCCAATTTCTAAATCGCACTTGGTTTTCCCATAACTAGTAATAAGTTAGTTTTATCATTATTTAATTAAGGAAAATTTGCTGTCATCCATGTGCGGACGTCATCCATACATGCAGAAAGTGAGTTGAGAGGATTTGAGGTGCTCGAAGGCTGGGAGGGATCAAAGCAAAGGTACAACTGAGTGTCATCCGCATAGAAGTTAAAGCCTAGATTGTGCTTGGCAATCACATCGGCAAGAGGGAGAGTATAAACCGTGAAGAGAACCGGACCTAGCACGGAGCCCTGAGCTAACCCATACTGCAGAGGTACTTCAGATGATCTTTGTCCATTGATCTTTTTAACTCCGAGGATCTTCGTCCATTCACGTCAATAACTCTGGAGTCTCCCACTGAGATAGGACCTGAACCATTTCAGGGCAGTGCCAGTGATGCTCAGGCGATATGAGAGGCGCTCTAGAAGAACTTGGCGATGCACCTACAGTTTGCTATTTGTGCTCCGAGAGTTCAGAGGCTTCAGCTGTGCTCCGACGCTCGAGGCTATGTGTCACCTGTCGACAAGAACTTGTGCCGTAACGGGCATTGCGTTTGTAGCCTAAGGGCATTGTTGCAAAAGCTGCTGTAGTGCGTTTGCAATAATATAAATCGTTTTCCGACCCTATTGCAAACCTCATTTATGCTCACCGGTGGATGATAATATGAACCAACAATGATTTGTCGGAAGAGACTGGAAGCAACAGTAAACAGGGCAGATACGATGCGAGCGTGTTGCATGCATATCGGTTGCGTGGGGTATCCTATTCGACCCTCACTGACCTTGACCATGACTGACACTGACCTAGTGCTTACCTTGTCCGGCGACGGCCGAGCCACGTTGAGCTGGCCTGCCACTTACTTAGCTCCGCAACGATCAAGTTATGGTCCCAAGAAGTTCTTATTCAGTACAGCGCCACTAGTCCAGCTTAATACGATGAGTAGCGGCAACATTCACTCAGACTCCAACGACCGCCATTATCTGCGAATATCATTCACACCACTGGAATACCTCTATGGTAATATTCGGAGAACTGATCTCTCAAGCTCGTCCTAACGGTTATTATTACTATTAACCTATTATA
Source organism: Cristatella mucedo (assembly GCA_009760855.2). NCBI lineage: Eukaryota > Metazoa > Bryozoa > Phylactolaemata > Cristatellidae > Cristatella > Cristatella mucedo. Next base: position 305,854 of record WPIO01000100.1, read on the forward strand.
TATAATATTAAGTAATGATTAGTGTGGATTTTGGCAAGTTATCAAGCGACATTTGAGGATACAACCTGAAGTCTTCGCCCTAGCAAACAAAACGCTCGTTTCAAGAATTTTTAAATCGAAATGCAGCATTTAGACGGTTGCTTAGCGCCGGCAAGCTGGTCGTCGCTGGTTTGACGACCGTCCGATTTGGGCAGCCTCCAGAGTACCACTTAACGGCGACTGCAATGGCTAGCTAAAGACCCTATAAACTACGCGGGTTCTCTTCAGGTTATTCAACCCCAGCTCCGTTAATAATCGTCGATCGTGCTTCCTTTGCCGTAAATGTAAAACGCCTAAAAAGAGATTGAGTTCTCTGAAGACGCTGTATCAACTGTATTATTATTATTATCAATATATATATATATATATAATGATAACATAATAAATAGTAATCACAACAATATTTATAATCAAAATAATATAGGCGCATTCTTGCAGCTCCCTAGGAGAACTTTTCTTGGCACGCTTTCTGGTCGATTGGTTCTTAAATCATTGAGATAGGTAGCGCTTTAACTTTACTAAAGAGCCTGCAACGGAATTATAGCCGTGTAGTTTTAAAAATTTCAAGCCCCCCCCCAATGAATAAAGGACAGTGAGGACGCTAAGGAGGACAGTACAGCTAAGGAGAATACACGTATATTTCGAACCTAACATTCAAGACGCTAACCACCAGCTGCTTCACTCCGAGCTCAAATAGCGCAGCAGCAGCAGCATCATCAGCCTCTACGCGCGCTCTGGCTCTGAAAGGGCAACAAATTTAGCAACAAATTCTTTTTTATTCGAGTTCGCTTCTCTGCGGTCTCTGCTCTGCGGGTCGTAAACTACTGCTACAGTTGCTATGCAATTAAGTCTGCAGAAGTAAGGACATCTGCAGACTTATTTTCGCACTTACTTTTTGATGGCTATTCGCTGCTACTTATTTGCTACAATGTCTTCAACTTCCGCAGGATGATTTCAGGTTTCTCACCTCCCCTTTGTTGCCAGAGATGAAAACGACTGGCTATTATTTAAGCCTGTATATATAATGAAAGTAAGGTTAGCGGATTTACCAGCCTCATTTATATAAGCTGATTTACCAGCCTCATTTACACAGGGACAGAATAGCCTTAATGGCTACCACCGCTGCTTGCAGTGGGGATTACTGGACTGCTCACTACAGGACTCAAACCCACGACCTGGGCCGTGAAGAGTGAGCACCTTAACTCCTGGGCGATTACCCAGGATACATGCACGCACGCACACACACACGCACACACACACAGACACACACAAACAGACACACACACACACACACAAACAGACACATATATATATATTTATACTTACAGACAGATATACATATATGCATACATACACAGGTACGTTTTACATGTAATTATGTAGCTCTATTTGAAACTCTCCATTGCTACATAGATGACGTGGATGAAATGCTTGACAGTCTTCTATAACGTGCTAATAGCCTCAAACACGTTTGGCGCATCTGCGATAGCCAGCAGACTTAATCCGACTCAACAAAGAAAGTCTTAATTCACGCTTAATTCAGGTAGAAAGAGAGTGGCCTCAAAGTAGCAACGACTGGTAGTTGTCTACCGCAGGTGAAAAAAATAGCATCGCACGATGATGTTGCTTGAGTTTTACTACCTGCGACCCGGGTCTTACGCCGCGGCTTCGGTCGCCGATTAAGCGTCAGAAATGAGCAGCGAATTTACTGTGCCCGAGAGCACCTGGGGGGGGGGGCGGGCGCGGGACGGGCACGACCTGGGGGGGGGGGGGGGGGGTGCACGTGACTGGGCTGTACTGACGGTGCGGTTGCTCACTTACACGAGTTATGAAGGAGGTTAGACGTGGCTAGTGTAGGCTGACGCTCAGACGGCAAGCACGCGACGGTACACGAGCGAGGAAAGCGCAGACACCGAGGAAAGCGCTTCAACGCTCGCGTATTCCGCTACTGCGCGACCTCGCCCCGGGGACCAAGGTCGGGGCGAGGTCGCGGGCTCGAGCCCCGAGGCGTGTGTGAAGCGCCTGAATAGTGATTAAGTTCTCTTGGGGCGCTATACAAATGAATTACATATACCTCTACACCGTACGCGGCCGTTCCCCTCCCCTCCCCTCCCGGTCCTGCTTCCCGCTGAGGTCTGCTCCTGTCCAGGCAGTGATTCGCCCTCATTAAACCATTTCCCAAGACATGGGCCATAAACCAGCGGCCATAAACGCAATCGGCCCATACACTCATAGCACGGTAATAAAACAATCGCAGCTTGTGCAATTTTTTTTAAAGTAAGAACTTTTCCTTTGTTTGGGCATACCTGTCGGCTGCCCTCGTAGCTACTTTAGCAAAGAAGACAAATGACCACATTTTTAATTGTAAGACCAGCATGGCAGTCGCATCCTGTATCAAGCTACAGTAGTCTAGCATTGAGTGCACCAGGGTGCTGGTAAAATCTGTGCCTAGAAACTGCCAAGACCCTAACTATGGACAGGGAGGGATCAAACAGGATAACTGAGTGAGTAGAATAAATGATATAGGCCTTCATCGTAATTACAATAACAGATTGACACAGAACAAATAGAGAGCTTAATCTCGCTCTTTCTCTGGGCACATTAAATATGCTAGAAAGGAAGCATTTCAACTGACAAGTGATATTAGCATGAAAAGATTAGGTCTACCTGCTATCGTCTGCATAGTATTTTCAAAAATATAAGCCTGCTAAAGCAGGGTCACGCCACGCGCATGTTGGTCAGCGCATTTGTGACATCGTGTGCATTCACGACTTCCGCAACTCACCACTCGCACGTCTTCAAGCCTATGGATTATGGTGCGGACATATGTTCATAATTCTGCAGCCAGGCTTGCCTGTCTTTGACTGTCTTGGCCTGTCTTTGCCGTCGCAATGTCACATCACGACACTTCTAACCTACCTGTGCTCGCTCGCCATCAAGCAGCAAGGTTCGACGTCAAAGTTCTGCCACTAAATTACAAGGTCTGTCATTTTCTTGCAATGGCCTTCACCCCTCTGAAATACTTTTCGTAATCAATAGCTTCGCTTCGATTGAGCTGTTGCTGAGTATGTCCTCAGTGATGTATGTCTTCGTCGTGAGACTTACGACCTCCGACATTCTTACGGAGCTGCTTTGATGAGTTCGCCGTGCATTGTAGTACAAAGACATGACTGCTTTCTAGAGGGACATTCTTGGCACGCAACCGTGTCAGGTATTGCCAATAATTTGCTGGCGATGCTGGCTCATAATATAGGGCTAGTTCTATTTACGTCCTACTGCCTAGCAACCATTGCTGGCATTCTGCACGACTCTTGCGAACGAATACGAAAGAAGCTTTAATGAGAAGAAAATTCATTCAAAGGTCGTGGTAGCCAACGCAACGGTACAGAATAAAGCTGGCGATATATCTGGCTCACGTTCCAATCTTTTTTGGGACAGCTTACTTGCAGGACATCTCTGCCCATGAGCTGAGTGTACTATTCCTAAAATAATTTTCATTAGATTTAGGAATTAGAAATTGGAAAGGCTAAAGCTCAAAATTGGCTCTTCCAGCATATTTCTTGTTCAATCAGCTCAAAATCTAGGTGTCTTGTTCCAAAGTGACCTTTCTTTAGACGACCAAATCAGCTCCGCAATCAAGTCTGTCTACTTAAAGATACATAACATTGCTAAGATTCGGGCATGTTTAGATAAGGATACCACGCCTAAGTTGGTCCATGCATTTGTGACATCCCGTCTTCACTTCTGTAACTCACAGCTTGCTGGCCTACCGGCATGTGCAATCAGGCGCTTATAGCTAGTGCAAAACTCCGCAGCTAGGCTTCTCTGTCGTGAGCATCGAAGTTGCCACATCATACCACTTATCGCCGACCTGCACTGACTACCATTCAAACGACGGATCGACTTGAAGGTTTTGTCGCTCACTTTTAGGACACTTCATTATTTGGCTCCAGCCCATCTCTCAGATCTACTCCCCCACCAGATCAAGCATAGTATCGTATCGCCCATGTCACTGAATCGAATCGTTCAGCTACACCTAGTACAAGCCTAAAATCCATTGGAGATCGTGCCTTTAGTTCGTATGCTCTCAAAGCCTTGAACTCACTGCCGGCTGACGTTAAGACAAACCCTGATTTGACGACACATATAATAAGGGGTTAAAATCGCATCTGTTTCCCACTTTTATCCGCGACGTCTCTGGCTAATTTAAAACCTCACCTAGTTTAGCACTGTGGCAATTATAGTTACTTCTCTCTCTACCGCTCTTAATCTCGGTTCCTCTTTGTCTGCCTCTCTCTCTCTCTCTCTCTCTCTCTCTCTCTCTCTCTCTCTCTCTCTCTCTCTCTGCATCTCTCTTTCTCTCTCTCACTCTCTCTGCCTCTCTCTCTCTGCCTCTCTCTCGCTCTCTCTGCCTCTCTATCTCTCCTCCTCTTTCTTTCCTCTCCCCTCTCTCTCTCTCTCCTTTTCTCTCTCATCTTTCTCTTTCTCGCTCCATCTCTCTCTCCCTCTCCCTCTCTACTTCTAGCCCTCTCTCTCCATCTTTATCCCCTTGCTGCTCCCCTTTGCCGTTGGGTTTAAGCCCAGGGTTAAGGTGTGCTCACTCTTCACCACCCAGGTCGTGGCTTCGAGTCCTGCAGAGGGCAATCCTTTATTGCTCACTTCAAGCGATGGCGATAGTCGTTGACGCTCTCTATTCCGCTTTACAGATTAGGCTGTAGGATCAGCTAACCTTTTCCCTTCAATATCTCTATTGCAAGCTTTATTATGTCTTCGAATTTATCTTTACGCGTCACACAAAAACATCCAGTTATTGCTGGCCAGATGTAGAAATTGGCTGCTTCTTTGCTCACCGCATCTGCCCGACTCTTGCATTGAAACGCAGCATTCCGTAGCGCCAGGCTGACATGTTGTTCCTGGTAGATCTCAGGCACCTGCTCGACCTTTAGCAACGGAGTGCGGAGTGCAGACCTTGCGGCCGGCACTTCGCTTACGCAGTCGAAGAATTTCGAGCAGGAAGATAAATGGCAGCGAAGCGTGCTCGGTGGCTGGCTGACTGGCCGGAAAGCCCAGGGTTGCAGCAAGGGAATATGGATGCCAAATGGAATGTCTCATTTGCGGGTTGCGCTCGCTGACGCGTCGGAGCAGGTGCCTCGTATGCCGAGCCGCCGGAGCAAAGAACGTCGCGCGCGCGCGCGCGCGCGAGCTAGAGCTCGCGGCGACGGCGGGCTTCCTAGCGACCGACCGCCGAGCGGATGAGCTGTCACGCTGATGCCCAAAACTATCGCTGCTCACTCGCTGCAGGCGTGCGTGCGCTCGAAGCTCCCGGAAGCGGACGGATCGCCTGGGCATGCGTTGAATTTTGAGTGCAGGTTTAGCCGAGCGAAACCGCGATAAGGCTCCGCAGGTGCTCGAAGGAGGCGCTTTGCAGCGAACGGGGTGGGTTCGCGGCTGGCTTCCGCGTCCGGTCAAGAATAGGCTGCTAACGCAGCGCTCACAGGGGTGCCCGTCTCAGCCGACGCGCGACGACTGTCGGCGACGCCGCCGGAGCCTTGCAGCGCGGCCAGTTGCTTTTGCTAGGTGATGCATCAATGCACGCAGGCCGACCGCAGCAGCAGGAACGCGGCGGCGGCGACGACGAGCGCCCCCTACCTTAACATATCGAGTTCATATCCATAACGTAGGCCAGAGTCTATTTGACAGCAGCAGACAGTTACTGGCCTTCAGCACCGGCCATGACCTGCGCCAAAGGCTCTGTGGCCTAGAGCTTTAATCAGCTCCAATGCCAGCGCCTCGAGCTTCGAATCCAGACTGCCCGCGTACCTCAGGGCGCCGGCCCTTAACACGGTCTCGGCGATAAACCGTCACGTAATCCCGCGATCGCGAATGATAATTACCGCCATAATCCGGCTGATTTAGCTGGCGCCGCCGTTTCAGCATACGCAGGATTCCGCCAAATAGGTGGCCAAAGCTTAAGCTTAGCAGCCGGGGGTGGGGGCGTGGGGGAGGGTAAATCGCAGGATAGCTGAAGAGGCGTGACCTTCAGAGTCGGTCCTGGGGAGCCGGACAGGCACCCGCTGATGCACGTCAGCGGTTTGCATCGAGGCAAGCAGCATCTGTTCTGTACTGTGTCTTCTCTAATGCCGCAGAGCACGTGAGCTAAATCGACGCCAACATGTACAGCAGATAGCGCTCTAGTCCTAAACGATAGTGGGAAATGACTCCGACAGCAGGCTTTGAAGGCGGAGCCTCGGGCTCCAAAATCAAGCGACGCCGGCGTCAATTGCTAGCTGGAGTGCAGCCGCCGCAGCAAGCCAGGTCGACGCGGTTCCAAGTACTGCGTTGTGATTATTGTCGCCAACCCACTCCCAGCGGAATGAGCTCGTCACTCGCAGTTTGTTGCCGACTACATTGAAACGTCAGTAGTCCAGCTCATCGTCACCGCCTTCAAAGCTATGGCTCGCAGATATTTCTCCGCAGAAGCGTATAAGAATTCATACCAGAAGTAGACTTATTATGATCAAATTAGCTGTCCCATTCCTCCGCTTAAAGACAGTTGGCGACAGAAGCTTTAGCTCTGCAGGTCCTAGACTGTGGAACTCGCTTCCACAATTCTTACGAAACGACATCTACTCTCCAACTGCCGACTATGGCACATCTTTTTCAGCGGTCCTGAACTGCTACTTCTATGCTACTCACTACCTCAACTGCTCTCCTAACTCTGCTATGCTTCCCACTTTCTCTTTGTTGCGTGAGACGAAGTCTGTTGGCTACCGAATGCGTACCGAAAGCCGCTTAGGCTGTGAGTGCGCTATACAAAACTCTCCTGCGTAACGCCCACATGGTCTTTATGACTTTGTGGAGTTACTGACGGAGATACATATGGTCGAGCCGTAACGGCACACTAGGTAAGGTGGTTGCTTTTCACTACCTCGGCCCCGAGGTTGTGGGCTCGAATCCTGTGGTGGGCGATCCTTTATCGCCACTGCAAGCGGTGGTGATAGCCGTCAAGGCTCTTCTGTCGCTATACAAAAAAGAGGCTGTTAAATCAGCTGGTATTTATTTATTTATCTATCAAGATATTTTCAATGCGTAGTGTTTCACATTTTCACAGACATCCTAAGAGCGTGAAAGGGTGGTCGAGTTCTACGCTCTCTAGATGACGTTAGCTATTATTTTCCACTTCGCCTGGAAATTTTATGAGAGCTTCAAAGTGCGACGGCGCACGCGAAAAGTGCCTGATTAGAGATTAAGTTCTCATTGGGTGCTATGCAAACGAATTACAAATATAATTATATACAATAAATAGTCATAACGAAGTATATACATATATACACGTAAATATATATATATATATATATATATATATATATATATATATATATATATATATATATATATATATATATATATATATATATATATATATATATATACAGACATCAGCAAGCGCTGTGTTAGACTTGCTTGAAGACGTTCCTCTTCGAGTGTCCTTACGGCAATGCTTTTTTTGCATCGGCCGTGTTCTTAGTATTGCGGCTGTCTCGTGATAATCTTAATAATATATCTGTATAGCGCCCGCAGGGAACTTACTCTCTTTCTAGACACTTTGCATGTGCTGCAAATAAATCACGATCAAATGGTTAGTTGTAGTATGATTTACGAGATGACCGCACAGGTTGACTGAGAGCGTAATCCGGTGAGCCGTGATTGCACACTGGGTAAGGCGTTTGCTTTCACGACCTCGGTCCCAAGGTCGCGGATTTGCTTCCTGCTTTGGGCGATCCTTTATCGCTGCTGCAAGCGGTGGTGATAGCCGTGAAGGCCCTTCTGTCGCTATACAAAAAGAGGCTGTTTAATCGGCTAGGATTTATTCATTTAATCGACCTAAGAGAACGGAGCGCGAGCGCTGAATCTTGGCGATAGAATCTCGCCACCGAGTTGGATTGAGAGATCCGCAATCAAGCACTGGCAATCAGCAGCTCGCTTGTAATCGGCAGATGAGAGCAGAGGAACTTTTGAGTCTGAAAATGGCGGCCACTAATTTAGCTGACATCATTGGCACCATTCAATCGAGAGAGAGAGAGAGAGAGAGAGAGAGAGAGAGAGAGAGAGAGAGAGAGAGAGAGAGAGAGAGAGAGAGCAGACGTGGATCTCCCACGATCGCATGTTTTCACATGCCACGGGGCTTGAGCCCACTGCCTCAGTCATCGACAACTACATTCACTTTGACCTTGGTTCGAGGTTGTCAATTTCTGACACCGCACGATAAGTGACTGGCATATAATTCAGCCGTACCGTGACGTCGAGCGGTAGAAATGCGTACTCACGTTCGACCTTGCAGGCCCAAGAAATGTCCGCACCCGCACGACTTTTAAAAGCCCCTCGAGCCCGTTTCATGGAATCCGATAAGTGCAAGGAGATTTTAGTGTTGGAAATGGGACTAGGATCTTTCCGCAAAAGGCTCCATCGTTTAGACGTCCTGCGTAAATTTGCTAGCATTATAAACCCGCCGTAGCTGCTTATGCGCTATTGCTAGTGGGTAGTAAACGCAGCACTTGTACAGCCGCCAGCTGACCCATTACTGACTCGGTTTACAAATCCCGGTTTAGCCCGAGTCTAGAACTTCGGATAGCGACTTGTCGCCTGCTGCACTAATTCGCGCGCCGAAATAATCCCGACGGCCGACGGAGCGCTGCAGCGGCCTGAATAGCTAGCGGCCGTGCCTATATACGGCAGGTCACAATATCCATAGAGCAGAGCAGTTCGTTCGATATCCACAAACGGCTACAGGTATTGGACACCGGCTACGACACATTAAAACTCTCGCACAACGCCCAAATAAATATAAATATAGTTCATTTGTATAGCGCCCCAAGAGAACTAAATCTCTATTCAGGCGCTTCACATATGCCTTAGGGCTCGAGCCCACGACCTCAGCCAGATCTTAGTCAGGGCGAGCACCTTAACCGCTGGACCAACCCAGCTCGGCAGCATAACTCAACCAACTGACCCAAAGTCTGGAGCACAACTGACGAACTAGGACGCTCTGCATGCCGCCTAACTATAGGTTATAACATTAATGAAGCCTACCAAGTCTTAATAATTCAGGAACCGCGAATAATGTCTTTGCGTTCATAATCTGGCTGATGTGGCACGCGGACATTTCACAAAATAAACCGTCAGATTCGAAGAGAACTTTTTGAGTCATTTCCCATGCAAGCCGCCAAGAAGTTTATTTAGTTAGGACATAACCAGCCATGAGCAAATCGCTCACAACTAATTCAGTTCGTGAAGTGTGACAAAGGTTATTTTGCTCTCTGAGAGGATACACAAAAAAGTATAAGATTTTCTTGGCGAAGCATGAAGAAACATTTCTACGTATTGTAATGAATGAGCGCTCACCAGAACTAGAACAGAGAGTTAGTATGTGAAGGTGATCACAGTTGCTTTTGGGGAACTGTGATTTGAGAGTTACAAACTTTAAATGATTAAAGAAATGGCATAATAATAATAATAATAATAATGCACTTGATAAAGTGCCCTCAGAGAACTCAATCTCTCTCTAGGCGTTTTACTTGGCTGCAAAGGGGAAATGCAATTGAATGGTGAGTAATATCATGCTTGATAAACAAACAAAATGAATAACATGGTTAGGGGTGACATGCACAGGGTCAGCATGCAAATGTGGTTAGTGGCATCATGCACATGTGTCAGCACGCATAAGCACACGAAGGACAAATCATAGGGACCCACAAAATGCTGTCCTAAATAGGTGTGTTTTTAAGTTCTTTTTAAATGTGGTCAAGTCAGGGGACGTTCTGACGCAGGTCGGGAGGGAGTTCCAGACTTTGGGAGCATACGAACTAAATGCGTGGTCTCCAAAGGATTTGAGTTTTGTACGAGGTATTTGTAGACTGTTGGATTCCGAAAAGCGGGTGATACGATGCTTGGCCTGGCGGGGGAGTAAATCTGAGAGATAGGCTGGAGCCAAAGAATGAAGGAACCTAAAATTGAGCGACAAAAACTTGAAGTCAATCCGTTGCTTGACTGGTAGCCAGTGCAGGTCGGCGAGAAGTGGTGTAATGTGGCAACTGCGACGCTCACGACAGACAAGCCTAGCTGCGGAGTTTAGCATCAGCTGCAATCGCCTGATCGCACATGCTGGTAGGCCAGTAAGCAGTGAGTTGCAGAAGTCGAGACGGGATGTCACGAATGCATGGACCAACCTGGACGTGGTATCCTTATCTAAACAAGCCATAATTTTAGCAATGTTATGAAGCTGAAAATAGGCAGATTTGACTGTGGAACTGATGTGGTCGTCTAACGAGAGGTCGCTTTGGAATATGACACCTAGATTTCGAGCTGATTCAGCTGGAGATATGCTGGCAGAGCCAATTTTGGAAGTCAGCCTTTCCAATCTCTGAATCACACTGGGTTTGCCCATAACTAGTAAGTTAGTTTTATCATCATTTAGTTTTAGAAAATTGCCAAGCACTCTTGTGTCATTTCTTTTGCATTTAACGCGATTTTATAATTGTACAGCACATAAAACGGATGACACAAGAGTGCTGCCATAACCATGCCGGCGTCCGTTAGCTCGGTAGCAGTAACCTTGGCAGCAGGAATGCGGGAAGTCTCAAGTGGGTGCGAAAGCTTGTAGATGATTTAAATTTCTCAGTCACGCGGTAACGGAACCGCTCTGCGACAACTCCCTGGAGTAGTTTAGAAACAGCGCAAGAGAATGCATCGGTTTCTATTTAGAGGACAACCTTTTTACTACTGCAGGGCTTGAAATGGAATTGACGTCTGTTCTAAAGCGAGAGACGATGGCGAAGAGTCGACCGTGGATGAACGCTGGTTTGGCCTACTGGTTAAGGTGCTCGCCCCGACTAAGGTCTGGCTAAAGTCTTGGGCTTGAGCCCCGTGGCATATGTGAAGTGCCTGAATAGAGATTAGGTTCCCCTCTTAGGGCGCTATACAAATTAATTACACACACACACACACACACATATATATATGAATATTTCGAGAGACTGACATTAATTGTAACTCTCCTCAACCACAACGCTGCAAAACTCTTCAGTGGTTATGTTAATAATTGATTTTGTATCGCGGAATAATTCTAGGCAGAGAGAACTAGATTCTCGTAGTTTCGCAATAGTTTTTAATTAGAAAAGCCTGCACTCGAATTGTCTGTGTTATCCAAGTGATTGCTGGGATCATTCAACGACCGAGTAGATGAGGTCCAAATGCTATTGACGATCAATATTCACTTGTTATAACTTCGACGTTGCAACAAGGAATTACCGTCAAATCAAGGAAAACGCTTTGACTGGCGCAGTCTGGTGAATTGAATGAGCGAGCTGGTTGAATATTTCAGAATGAAATGAACCGTTTGACTTCTTCTGGATGATTTAGATCTTCTTCCCACGGGCCACTCGCATTCTCGTTGAGCCACCTATCTTCGAAGGTAAGAAAAGCTCGTTTGTAGGTAAACGAGCTTAAGGAGATGTCTGCAGTTATTTTTAAGGCTGCGTGACCAGTGCGTAAAAGATGCAGTGTATTTGAGGCGGTGCCACTCTGCAGACTTTGCGTATTTACACGATCGATACCGAGAGCTCTTTCACCTTTGCACCTTTACATTCACTTCTCTAGCCTGTCAACTTTTAGGCGCCAAGTGAGCACGTATCCATGTCCCAAACTAAACAGCACGTCCACTTTCACAATCGCCGACAGGTTACAAGGAATTATTGCGGACTACTGTCCTGATGCAGCCCACGGAGAATGTTGCATAATTAAGCCCGTGGTTTAGTAGCCGAGTTTGTTAGCATATTCTACGCCGATATAGCCTGGGGACATCCGCACATGGATGGCAGCAAATTTTCTTAAATTAAATGATGATAAAACCAACTTACTTAGTATGGCCAAACTAAGTTTAATTCAGAAATTGGAAAGGCTAACGCTCAAAATTGGCTCTGCCAGCATATCTCTTGAATCTGCACGAAATCTAGGTGCCATGTTCCAAAGTGACCTTTCTTTAGACCACCACATCAGCTCCACCATCAAGTCTGCCTACTTTCAGCTACATAACATTGTTCAAATTCGAGCTTATTTAGATAGTGATACCACATATAAGTTGGTCCATGCATTTGTGACATTCCGTCTTGAGTTCTGTAACTCACTGCTTACTGGCCTAACGGCATGTGCGATCAGGCGATTGCAGCTGATGCTAAACTCTGCAGCCAGGCTTGTCTGTCGTGGGCGTCGCAGTTGCCACATCACACCACTTCTCGCCGACCGGCACTGGCTCTGCCAGTCAAGCAATGGATCGACTTCAAGGTTTTGTCACTCACTTTTAGGTCACTTCATTTTTTGGCTCCAGCCTAACTATAAGATCTACTGCCCCACCAGGCCAAGTATCGTACTATCCGCTTTTTGGAATCTAACTGTTTACTTATACCTCATACAAACCTCAAATCATTTGGAGACCGTGCCTTTAGTTTGTATGCTCCCAAAGCCTGGAACTCACTCCCGACTTGCGTCACGACAGCCACTGACTTGACCATGTTTAAAAAGAAATTGAAAACGCACCTACTTATGAGTGCATTTAGTGGGTCCCTGTGATACGTCCTTCATGTGCTTATGCGTGCTGACACTGTGCATGCTGCCACTAACCACACTTGCATGCTGACCGTGTGCATGTCACCCCTAACCATGTTATCCATGTTGTTTTTCAAGCATGATACCACTCATCATTTGATCGTGTTTTCTTTGCAGAAAATTTAAAGCGCCTAGAAAGAGATTGAGTTCTCTGAGGGCAAGTCAAGTGTATTATTATTATTGCACGTTCAATGGAGCAATGCCACTAAATGTGAGCAGACATCCTTTTACAGCATAGCTACTTTCAGGGACAGAGCCAGAACATTCATGTGGGGACAAGAGTTGCGAGTAATGATGATAATAATAATAATAATAATACATTTGATATAGCGCCGTCTGAGAACTCAATCTCTTTCTAGGCGCTTTACATTTGCTGCACAGGAAGCACGATCGAATGGTTAGTCATAGCATGCTCAATAACTAACAAGAAAAAGAACGTGCACGGTTAGCGGTGACTTGCACGCGGTCAGCACGCAGGTAATGACGCGCTATGGCGCTCAATCGCCGCGTGTATTTGAATCGCTTCGAGCTCGTAGCTGGGTTTTTTAAGCGGATCCGCAACACTACCCATGGTGCATTAGACTCATATTAGACTACCGCGACGCCGCTCCTGCGCCCGCCCGACGTACGGGACTGGCTCAGGTTGCTGCCACCCCACACCCCTCGCTCTAGGGGAAGAGGGGTGGGGCAATTAAATGCTGCTAATAGAGTTTATTTAGACCTTACACACAATCCAAACTAGAAAAAAATAGAATAACACGGAAAAAGAGCAAATAGCGAAAATACAAATAGAAATTGAGAACGCTAAAACGAACCAAAATTCAGACTCTGTAACCGGTGTCCTCTTACAGACAATTGATACGGTTCTTTTGTTTAGTATTTGTAACCTTATTATTACTCTTATTATCATTATTATTATTAGGAGTAGTAGCAATATTGTCCATGTCACTTCGACCTTTTCACCCCTATGCTTACTGGCCTACCGGCATGTGCGATCAGGCGATTGCAGCTGATGCTAAACTCCGCAGCTAGGCTTGTCTGTCGTGAGCGTCGCAGTTGCCACATTACACCACTTCTCGCCGACCTGCACTGGCTACCAGTGAGGCAACGGATTGACTTCAAGGTTTTGTCGCTCACTTTTAGGTCTCTTCATTCTATGGCTCCAACCTATCTTTCAGATATACTACCCCATCAGGCCAAGCATCGTACCACCCGCTTTTCAGAATCCAACAGTCTGGAAATACCTCGTACAAACCTCAAATCCTTTGGAGACCGTGCATTCAGCTCGTATGCTCCCAAGGCCTGGAACTTCCTCCCGACCTGCGTCGGAACATCTCATGACCTGACCACATTTAAAAGAAACTTAAAAAACACACCTATTTAGGACAGCATTTAGTGGGTCCCTGTGATTCGTCCTTGATGTGCTTATGCGTGCTGACACTGTGCATGCTGCCACTAACCACATTTGCATGCTGACCCTATGCATGTCACCCCTAACCATATTATTCATTTTGTTTGTTTTTCAAGCATGATTTTACTTACTATTCAATTGCATATCACTTTGCAGCAAATTTAAAGCGCCTAGAATGAGATTAAGTTCTCTGAGGGCGCTTTATCAAGTGCAATATTATTATTATTATTATTGGCATTTAACGCGATCTCATAATTGTACAGCACATAAAACGGTCAACCAAGATAGCCAACTTCGCAACAGCAATATCGTCCACTACACACAACTGGGTGTTCGCAATCAAAGGCGGGAAGTATTTGAGTCCAGCTTTGCCGCGTTTACGGCCACATGTCACTGTCCTTTTTAGCAGGTCAATCAGTAAGTCATCCATTTCAGCAGGCCAGTTAGCCAGAAGAAATGGCTTCCTGAGGATCTATCAGAGCGGGGATATCGTTACGTCTGTTCCTTACGCCGTCACTCTTGATCCGGTCGAATTAAATGCATGACCAGAATCAAGCTCTGTATAGATATCACCTACCTCGACCTCAACCTACGCCGTGTCGTCCCTGAGATCGGCATCAGATTTTGTCCGGCTGTGCGCATGCCCATCTGTAATTCTTTCTTAGATATCTGCTGCATTTTCGAAAGCTAGTGATGAAAAGATAGAACTCTGCTCTTTAGAAACCAAACACTTAGTAATGAGGTTCTACACAATATATACTTACATCTCGACAGTGGTCCGACCCCGAATGTACGAAGAGACAATGGCATCTTGAATTTGTATTTGTTCTTACCTATACAAGGCCATGAATACTTCATTATGCAACAAGTCCTTCTCGAGGCTTCTAATCTCACTTGGGCCACCGGCATTGCACTGCAATAGTTTAGGCCCGTCTCAGTGGGAGACTCTAATATTAATATACACAGGCTGAGATTATCCGAGGAACCACTGAAGTATGGGCTATGTCATGGCTCTTTCAAAATGTATACTCTCTCTTTGTCGATGTGATTGCCATGCACAATCCAGGATTTCCCTTCGATGTAGATGACACTCAGCTGTACCCTAAAACCCGACTGCTCCTGGCAGCACTTGCTTCGTTCTTGGGTGCTTAGTGTGCTCTAGTTACTTAAGCTTTTGTCATCTATTATCTCACACGTTTCCTTTCCAGTCGATGAGAAGTCTCATATTGCCATTCTTTAAATGCATTCGTTGTTATGCGGCCATTCCCCCAATGAGGTCGAAACGGACCTGTCAGGGTGTGTTCGTGCATACGAAAGCTGCATTTTGTGGTTGAGGGCGGTGTTGCTCTGTGGTTTGTGGCCGAAGATACATCTGTCTCGTCACAACACACTATGTAATGTAATGTATCTCCGTCAGTAACTCCACAAAGTCATAAAGACCATGTGGGTGTTACGCAGGAGAGTTTTGTATAGCGCACTCACAGCCTAAGCGGCTTTCGGTACGCATTCGGTAGCCAACAGACTTCGTCTCACGCAGCAAAGAGAAAGTGGGAAGCATAGCAGAGTTAGGAGAGCAGTTGAGGTAGTGAGTAGCATAGAAGTAGCAGTTCAGGACCGCTGAAAAAGATGTGCCATAGTCGGCAGTTGGAGAGTAGATGTCGTTTCGTAAGAATTGTGGAAGCGAGTTCCATAGTCTAGGACCTGCAGAGCTAAAGCTTCTGTCGCCAACTGTCTTTAAGCGGAGGAATGGGACAGCTAATTTATTGTCCACACAGGACCTGAGGGCGCGAACAGGCTGAAACTGATGTAGCAGTTCAGCTAGGTATGAAGGAGCCAAGCCGTGGCGGGCCTTGTGGGTCAGCGTAAGAACTTTGCTCCGTATCCTTTGCTCAACCGGCAACCATCCTAGCTCTTCCAGCAAAGGTGACACGTGCTCAAACCGCTGGGACTTGAAGACCAGCCTTGCAGCCATATTCATAGTCCGCTGTAGTGGCATAATAGCTTTCTTTGGTAGCCCAGCCAAAAGGGAATTACAATAATCAAGCCGAGACAGAACTAAAGAGCTAGTTAAATTTTTTACAAGCCACTGTGGGAGACAGCTTCTAATCTTGGATAGGGATCGTATGTGATGGCTAACTGTAGAGGCAGTCTTCTGAATGAAGCTTTTGAAATTGAGGCAGCTGTCGAACACGACACCAAGATTACGAGCACGTGGTGAAGGTCGCACAATAGCATCGCCTATTAGAACAGCAAAGCCTTTTAATCCAGACACACGCTTAGGGTGTCCTATGAGAAGCAGTTCGGTTTTATCGTCATTTAATTTCAGGAAGTTTTCCGACATCCAGGATCGAATATCGGCAAGGCAAGCATTCAGTTTCTCAGTTGCTGCAGCAGATTCCGACGGTTTAAATGACAAATACAGCTGAGTATCGTCAGCATAGAAGTGATATCCTATTCCATGGGCCTTAATCATTTTTCCCAGAGGTTGCGTATAAACGGAGAACAGCAAGGGACCAAGTACAGACCCTTGAGGGACTCCACAGGTGACCCTTCTCATGTCTGAGACCTGACCGCCACATGACACGGATTGAACACGATCAGACAAGTATGGTTTAAACCACGCCAGTGCTTCGTCTGCCAGACCGATTTTTGTTCTCAATCGTTCAAGCAGAACTTCGTGATCAATGGTGTCGAAGGCAGCAGACAGATCTAGCAGAGCTAAGGCAGTGACATTCCCGTTGTCGTTGCCACGTAGAATGTCATTGTTAACACGGAGGAGAGCAGTTTCAGTAGAGTGCTGCCTCTTGAAACCTGATTGAAATGTTTCTGACATTCCATTATTTTCAATATGTTCAACTAGCTGCTTAGCAACAATTTTTTCAAAAATCTTTGATAAGAACACTGTATGTACATGTGCTGAGCATGCCACTGCTGAATTGCCTCATTTTAAGGCTGACATCTACTTGGCCGACAACATGACTTGAGTGTCCCTCGCCACATATTTTGAGAAATTGTGTGAGCTAATCGGGCACCATTAGCCTTTCCAGACGGCCGATCGTGGAGAGACAAGTCGGCAGCCACCGTTCCGGCAACTTCACCACCATTTCTTCTCGCTTGCAGAAAGGGCGTAGCAGAAATGGCAGTGAAGTGAGAGAGGACTGAATGCCCAGCCACCGAGCGCCAGCTCTCGATGGCAGCTCATGCTAGTGCTTATTCAGAAAAGTCGTTTGGTTAAGTAAAGGTCAAGCAAGCACGTGTCACCTTTCGCTAGGACGCTGCTTACTGTACCTGATTTGACACCACTGGCAGCCCGGAGGGTCGTAAGCCCATTGCACCAGTCTCTCTTCCGCAAACCGAGAGAGAAATTGAGACAGAGGGAGAGGGGAGAGGGGAGAGGGGAGAGAAAGAGACAGACAGAGAGAGAGAGAGAGAGAGAGAGAGAGAGAGAGAGAGAGAGAGAGAGAGAGAGAGAGAGAGAGAGAGAAGAGGGAGAGTTTTGCGATAAATGGGCATGCCACGAGCGAACGGTAGCGCTCTTCAATTGAGCAGCTGAGCTGCTGCACATGTTAGTGGCCATACACAATTCCAGGAGCTTCAGACGGAAATACGGCAACATAGAAAAGGGGGTACCACTTTTCAACAATTCGGAAAAGCTCAGCACAACGCCGATCTGCTATTTGATTTCGTTGGACTAAGCAACGTTCCTTAATTAGCTGAAATTCAGTAGGGTATTTTTCTGAATGTCTCATTTAGGTAGAGCAAGCATCTAGTTCAGCTTTTTGGCCTTCAAGTCTACGATGAGAACATGTCTACTACCCGTCCAGATTGAAAGCAAGTTTTTTGCATACTAATATACTTACAAGCAATGAGACTAACAAAAGATGACCCCTAAGGGACCTTAGTTATATAGTGCTGCTATAAGATCAAGCAAAACAAGCTGAGAGACTTTACCTTGGTCTGCATTCGTGAGAAGGTCATGATACACCCGAAGCAATGCTAACTCAGTGGAATGATTAGCTCTGAAACCAAAGTGGAACTTACTTGCTAGGTTTGAAGTTTCAGTGCACGATTTTAGCTATTTTGCCACTACTCGTTCTAGTGTCTTAGATGGGAACATCAGTAGGGGGACTGGGCGGAAGTTGCTCAAGTTTTCTCGGTCTAGTGTTGCTTTCTTAACAAGTGGCCTAACAACAGCCTTTTTGGCAGGTGCAGGGACAAGACCTGAGGATAAGAAATTTATTAAGTTAATAGTGCATAGCAGCAGCTGATCTACACACCATAGAAGTAGGACAGTGGAAATAGGATCTGTGGGGGCTAGTAGTCTTCATTGACTGAGTGAGAAATTTTAGAATGACGTTGAGGTCACTCGTGGCGGCCTTGAACACTGATTTTGAGGCGCTGAATGGGATTAAAGGAGAAGAATTAAGACGTTACTGAGGAACATGAGTCCAGTGGGAACGCTGATAACTTAGGGGTGGACTCTCTGATCTTGTCTATATTGCAGACAAAGAAGCTAGAGAAGCGATCAGCTAGATCACTACAAGGATCACTAGGTAAGGAGCTAGCATAGGAGCGGTTGAGAAGATGGTTGATGGTAGACAGTAGCATTTTTGTACTGTGCATCTTTGATTCAACAATATTTTTTTTATAGAAGCTAGGTTTGGTCTTCGCTAGGATATATTGTTAGGATCGACAGTAATCATCGCATGCTTGCCGATGGAAAGTCAGTCCTGATCTTGTGTATGCTTTCTCGAGCTTGTGTTTAATAGGCCTAGTTAGTTTAATTTCTGTGGTAAATCATAAGCCATCTGGGTGATGGTGAATAGTATGTATCTCTAGAGGTGCAAATCCTTCAAGAGTTTCTGCTAATGTCGTGTTGTAGCATCCTAACAATCATGGCAGTTCAGATGGAGGATTGAGCAGCATCGACTAAAAAGATACTTTGCCGCGAACACCATTAGTGTCGATAGTCTTAATTTTTCATGTATCGCAGATGATTGTGAATGCAAGCTAGGCAAACACTGCCGACTGAACGAGATCATCCGAATGTCCCCAGATAAGCACAATTTGGTAATAATCCGACACGAGAGCGTGCAACTATTGGAGAATATTTGATCAAGTGTTTGACTCTTGTTTTTAAAAGGGTCAGGCGCATGAGCCATAAGAGAAAATGAGTCTGTCATTGCTCAAAATCGGGAACGTAAGGTGTCAAATAAGTCTTCAAAATGAATCTTAAAATTTCCCGGAACGAGGCTCTGACAGGATGTCTGAAACGATACAACCACCTTAGCCGCGATGCAGCAGTCATGCAAGCTAGTATTACCACTATTCAGCCCATATTTTTTCTTTCCTGTTCCTGTGAAATGCCTAGAAAGATGTGTTAGCTTAAGGCGTTATATTAGTGTATCGTTATTTTATTAGCACAGTAAGCTGACCCATGAATACGCTGACAATGCATTCTAAGGACTGAAAGTCGTAGATCAGTCAGTCCTTTCACTGGTTTGCACGATTTTCGCATCTTGAGAATAAGAGGACCTATCTTCTGAGAGGTGAATCATGATGAAGGACATGCAGAAAGAAAGATATTAAATCATTGCGTAGATCCTCTTACCTTGCGAATGTCAGCAGAAAGCCAAAAAGAAGCCAATTAACTTGACATATGAAGTGGTGGTATACCTGAAAGTTCTGCACAGCCAAAATATAGTCGAGGTACGTTGAAGCCTCCGAAATGCGAATGTGGGGGCAAGAAACAACTTCATCGTTGTGCTAACAAGACAAATATAATGCACTGTTTCTGTTAAATTCTAGCACGACAAAGCACAGCTTTCGCTTAACTTGGCTTTGGAAAGGCTGACTCTCAAGATTGGCTCTGCCAGCATATCTCCAGTTGAATCAGCTCGAAATCTAGGTGTCATATTCCAAAGCGACCTCTCGTTAGACGACCATATCAGCTCCACAGTCAAATCCGCCTATTTTCAGCTTCATAACATTGCTAAAATTATGGCTTGTTTAGATAAGGATACCACGTCCAAGTTGGTCCATGCATTCGTGACATCTCGTCTCGACTTCTGCAACTCACTGCTTACTGGCCTACCAGCATGTGCGATCAGGCGATTGCAGCTGGTGCAAAACTCGGCAGCTAGGCTTGTCTGTCGTGAGCGTCGCAGTTGCCACATTACTCCACTTCTCGCCGACCTGCACTGGCTACCAATCAAGCAACGGATTGACTTCAAGGTTTTGTCCCTCACTTTTAGGTCCCTTCATTCAATGGCTCCAGCCTATCTGTCAGATATACTACCCCATCAGGCCAAGCATCGTACCACCCGCTTTTCGGAATCCAACAGTCTGGAAATACCTCATACAAACCTTAAATCCTTTGGAGACCGTGCATTTAGTTCATATGCTCCCAAAGCCTGGAACTCCCTCCCGACCTGCGTCGGAACATCCCCTGACCTGACCACATTTAAAAGGAACCTAAAAACACACCTATTTAGGACAGCATTTAGTGGGTCCCTGTGATTCGTCCTTGATGTGCTTATGCGTGCTGACACTGTGCATGCTGCCACTGACCACATTTGCATGCTGACCCTATGCATGTCACCCCTAACCATATTATTCATTTCGTTTGTTTTTTTCAAGCATGATTTTACTTACCATTCAATGGCATTTCACTTTACAGCAAATGTAAAGCGCCTAGAGAGAGAGAGAGATTAAGTTCTCTGAGGGCGCTTTATCAAGTGAATTATTATTATTATTATAATTATTAACGGATCAGCAGTGGCTTTTAAGACGAAGCTGTTTCAAGCACAGGCTTGAACGCCACATTAAGAATGGACCGAGGACAATCTAATCAATTTAAAAAAATGTCTTCGACTTTACACCCTTTGTTTTTATCTCTCCCAGCCATCCAGCACATAGTATTCTCTACACACCCTTGCTGCATGTATTGATGACATCCGCAAGTGGATGGCAACAAACTTTCTTAAATTAAATGACGATAACTTAATAGTTATGAGAAAAAAAAGTGTGATTCAGGAAGTGGCAAGCCTGACACTAAAAATCGGCACCACCAGCATATCTCCTGTTAAATTTGCATGTAATCTAGGCGTCCTATTCCAAAGTGATCTTTCATTAGACGTCACCACATCAGCTCCACAATCAAGTATGCTTGCTTGCAGTTACATAGCATTGCTAAAATTCAGGCTTGTTTAGATAGGGATAAATCTAAATTGGCCTATGCATTTGTGACATTCCTTCTTGACTTCTGTAACTCACTGCTTACCGTTCTACTGGCCGGTGCAATCAGGGGCTTACAGCTGATGCAAAACTCTGCAATCAGGCTTGTCTGTCGTGAGTTTCTCAGTTGCCACGTCACACCACTTTTCGCCGACCTGCACTGGCTTCCAATCAAGCAGCGAACCGACTTTTAGGTGTTGCCACTTACTTTTAGGTCTCTTCATTCTCTGGCTCAAGCCTAACTATCAGAACTACTTCCCCACCAGGCGAAGAATAGTTCGACTAGCTGTTATTACTTAAATCGTTCAGCCATACCTCGTCGAAACTCAAAACCGTTGGGGGTAAAAATAAGGCTCTGTGTAATGTGCTACAGTAGAAGAGACAATCCAGAAACCGGTGGCCTCTAAGCCTGGCTAGACAAGCGAGGTAATAAAGAATCGTGGTGGGACGAAGTCGCTATTACCACATTTATACCGGCAGCATATGTGCTTGTTTTTGGGCAGGCAATATATATGTTCACATGCTTTGCGTAACTTGATATGCCAAGAATTACGCTGCAGGCAAAGGAGCAGGCGAAGAGTGCGGAAAAAGCCAAGATAGTAGAACAAGTGGGCAAGAGAGAGAGCTGATATAATATTCTGCATTTCAGAAAATAGGTGGAAGGTCAGCAGCTAGCCGTGTGCAGCTGTAATGCAGTCTTCACGGCTTAACACAGCTGCAAAGGACAGATGCATGCATTAGCCCCATTTTTGATGCCGAAACTGCGAAGCACATAAATGCGATGGCCATTTGTGGACGGATATCGATGCTTACTCTCAATAAACAGCCCCAGCTGTTCGTATTTTGATGTGGAGGTAGCACCGAGAAAAGAAGCCCAGATGAGACCTCGCATTTAGTTCTTATGCTTCCAAAGCTTAGAACTCACGTCGCAACATCCCCTGACGTGACGACATTTAATAATAATAACAATAATAATAATAATGCACTTTATAAAGCGCCCTCAGAGAAATCAATCTCTTTCTAGGCGTTTTAAATTTGCTGCAAAGGAAAAACGCGATTGAATGGCGAGTAATTTCATGCTTGATGCGAGTAGTATAATGCAGTATAATAAGTAGTATAATGCATGCTTGATAAACACGAGTAACATAGTTAGGGGTGACATGCACAGTGTCAGCACGTGTAAGCGCATACAGGACGAATCGCAGGGACCCACTAAATGCTGTCCTAAATAGGTGCGTTCTTAAGTTCTTTTGAAATGTGGTCAAGTCAGGAGATGTCGTGACGCAAGACGGGAGTGAGTTCCAGGCTTTGGGAGCATACGAACTAAATGCAGTCTCCAAAGGATTTGAGGTTTGTACGAAGTATTGGTAAACAGTTAGCATCCAAAAAGTGGGCGGTACGATGCTTGGCCTGGTGGGGGAGTATATTTAATAGATATACTGGAGCCAAAGAATGAAGTGACCTAAAAGCGAGCGACAAAACCTTGAAGTCAATCCGTTGCTTGACTGGGAGCCAGTGCAGGTCGGGGAGAAGTGGTGTGATGTGGCAACTGCAACGCTCACACTTTGTCCTTTTAGTACTCGATGCTGTTGTGCGACCGTCACCGTGTGCTCGAAATTTAGGTGTCGCCCTCTAAAGCTGCCA
The DNA here is from genome assembly GCA_009760855.2 of Cristatella mucedo. Taxonomy (NCBI): domain Eukaryota; kingdom Metazoa; phylum Bryozoa; class Phylactolaemata; family Cristatellidae; genus Cristatella; species Cristatella mucedo. The sequence goes on from WPIO01000100.1 coordinate 328,844, forward strand.
AAATTTGAAAGCTTCGCTTAAGCCGACTGCTTCCGCAGTTAGCCATCACGTTCGGTCCTTAACTAAGACTATGAACTGTCTCCAACGGTGGCTTGCTAATAGTTTATCTAGCTCCCTGGTTCTGTCTGGCTAGATTATTTAAATTCCATTTGGCTGGGCTACCTAAAACGTCAGTACGCAGCAGCCGGGGATAAATATGGCTGCAATGCTAGTCTAAAAATCCAAAGGGTTTGATCATGTATCCTCTCGGTGGAAGGAGCTTCAATCACTCCCGGTTGATCAGCGAATAGAGTTCTTATGCTTACCCACAAGGCCCACCAAGGCTTGGCTCCTTCATACCTAGCTGCACTACTGCACCGTTTTCAGCCTCCTTGTGCCCGAGGTCTTCCCTGGACAATAAATTAGCTGTTACAGAAGCTTTTAGTCTGTGTTTCCGATACTGGGGAACTCATTTCTACAATTCTTACTCAACGACATCTACTCTCCTGCTGCCGACTATGGCACATGCTTTTCAGCCGTCCTGAGCTGAAATACCAATGCTACTCACTGCCTCAACTGCTATTCTGACTCCGCTCTGTTTCTCACTTTCTCTTTGTTGCGTGAGATGAAGTCTGTTGGTTACCGAATGTGTACCGAAAGCCGCTAAGCCTTTGAGTTAGCTTTACCTCTCCTACATTAAACCCACATAGTTTTTGTGGCGCTTTAGAGTTACAGACTGAGATAAATAACATGAAATCAGAAGGATAAGCTTAGTATCCAGTCACAATGCAGCGGATATGAACTGCGATCCTTTGTACTTGCAACAGGCAGCTTACAGCAACGTGTACCCACATTGAAGTACACGAGATTGTGTTCGACCGACAGTACTGACATTATTTACATTTATTGCGATTAGCTTTTGTTTCCCACTACTAACCTAAATATAGGACCTTATTCAGCTGGGAGAAACGGATCACTCGACGAGCTCTCGGCAATCTAGCTGAAAAATTACCAGCGCTACAGCTTACGCATTATGCCCGCCCATAAGTAATGATAACAAATTTTTTATGGCGCCCTCAGATCACTCAATCTCTTTCTAGGCACTTCACATTTGCTGCAAAGAAAGCAAGATCACACCGTTAGTGGTAGCATGCTCAATGAACAAGCATAACATGGTTAGAGACGACGTGCAGACGGTCAGCATGCAAATATGGTTAGTGGGTGCATGTACACTGTCAGCAGGCATAAGCTGTAAGAGAGTCAATCAATACCCGTGGGGTTAACGAGATGCGAGGTATCAAGCATGCAAAAGCAAGCAACTATAATGCTTAAGCCAGCATGCTAAAGCCTACATAAAGTCACTTATTACCAGCAGTTAATGAGATCTCTGACAGGTAACAAGCGCTGAATCATGCATACCAAGCACATCGAACAAAAAATGACAAGTTCACTTGTGCCCAGGGACGGCTGACCTATGTTTGTGTTTTGTATGCTTGTCTAAGCATGATATCGTGTATTTCTTTAACTTGCGGTTATTACGTCAGTCCCCTGTAGCAAGCTGTAAAGCGCCCGGAAAGAGATTTAGTTTTCATAAGGGCCCTGCACCAACGACCGATAATTAAAATTCCTATTCTAGATAGATTTCTAGTTCTCTAGTTTAGGGAGCTATATAAGTGCCTTATTATAATTATAATTATTATTAATCCGTACAGCTGCTCTCATAATTTATTGCGCGGCTCTCAAATCTTGTTCGAACGACGCGTTCTCTGCTGCCTACCGATCGCCCACCGATTGATCCTTCGATCGAGCCTCGGCTTCGGTGCAGAAAATCATCCAGCGCAGTAAACGCCGACGTACGGAGTAATGGCGACGTTGCGGAGCTAGCTACGGATGTACCAACGCATGCACGCTGGTGCGAGAGCACTCTCGCCCACCGGCTTTGCACAAACACGTCTGCACGCGAAAAATGTAAACACGACAGAATGGTTCGCCTGAATCGCGACAAGCTAAAAACGCGCCATGCGGACATCGTCGCTCTGCTCTGGCGGGTCGAGTCGTAAAGTACTTTTCGGGAAACTTCCGCACAACTATATTTTTATCTTGCGTAGCAAAATTTTTACATAGGGTAAAAGATCAGCAATATTTTCACGTATGCGGCTAGACCCGCAATTATAGCAAAATTATATTGCAAAATCATGAATTGGGGCGGCCCAGGATGCTGCCCAGCAATAGCATGGCGGCAGAGCTTAGCTCGGCCACTATACATACATACATACATATATATATATATATATATATATATATATATATATATATATATACATATAATTATTTTCTATATAATTATTATATTACATATATATATATTATATATATATACATATATATATATATATTATGTGAACTGGTTTATTGTGTAAACTGGCTTATTTGTATGACCTGTTTAAAGCTAATCTGTTGTTTGACCGTAGCTTCGTAAGAAATTACGTGCCCATGGACATCTAAACGCTTATTGCCGCGGGCTGCTGGGTCTCCCACGCCGGCGGTGGTGTTAGCTATCATTAATTTATATAGCGCCCCAAGAGAACTTAATCTCTATTCAGGCGCTACACATATGCCTAGGGGCTCGAGCCCACGACCTCAGTCGGACCTTGGTCGGAGCGAGCACCTTAACTGCTAGATCAAACCAGCTCGGCGTGCCGGCGGCTAGTCACCTGCATGTTGGTTATAATCGAGCGCACGTATTATCGCTTCGTCATTGTAGTTCAAATGAATTTCTATATGTTACTATTGCTAAGATTCTTAACTATGGATTAACAAAAGAAAGCACCCCGGAGCCACTGCGGAGACCGGGGCCGCCAGCTTAGACGTCGCTCTCAGAAGATAGACAAGATCAGGGAGTTCATCTCTAAGATGGCAGCATCCCCCCTAGAATAATGTCCCTCAATTCCTTGCAGCACCTCAATGTCTACATTCATAGGCTAGTGACCTCGTCCTGAAGTTCATATCCCAATCAAAGAAGACAGCTAGTCCTTTTGACCCTTTTCCCACTGTCCTGCTCCTACGCTGCATTGATCTGCTGCTGCCATGCATAACTAACATCATTAATGTTTTATTCGTCTCAGGTCATGTCCTAGCACCTTTCAAAAAAGCTGTAGTCAGGCAACTACTCAAGAAAGCGACACTAGACCAAGAAAACTTGAGCAACTACCGCCCAGTCTCCCTTCTACCATTCCTTTCAAAGACACTGGAGCGAGTCCTGACAGACAAGCTGAACTCATATATTGAAACTTCAAACCTTGCTAGTAAGTTCCAGTCTGGCTTATGAACAAATCACTCCACAGAGTCAGCATTGCTTCGGGTGTACAACGACCTACTTAGGAATGCAGACATACGTAGATTATCTCTGCTTGTTTTGCTCGATCTTTTGGCGGCTTTTGATACTATCGATCACCAAGTCCTTCTTGAGCGCCTCTCATCTCGTCTGGGCATTAGTTGCACTGCATGGAAATGGTTCAGGTCTATCTCAGCGGTAGACTCCAGAGTATTGATGCGAATGGACAAAGATCATCTGAGAAACCTCTGAAATATGGGGTACCTCAGGGCTCCGTGCTGGGTCCGGTTCTCTTCACGGTGGATGCTCTTCCTCTTTTATTTCGGCTATTTTGAGATTACGACACTGTAGTTGGCTTATGGCCTGTTGTGATTTATGACAGTTGTATATAAGTAAGGGGCTGCAAAGGCCCGGAAGTTAGATCGAAGATGCCGGGCGGGCAGTCACGTACTGGCCCCCTGCGGCGTCCGTGTGAAAAAACGTCTTTGAGCCCGCTTTGGTGTTCTGCGTCGTATCGCGTACTTGCCGCTGAGAGAATGTCAAGCTACACTCTTGCCGATGTGATCGCCAACCACAATCTAGGCTTTCACTTCTTTGCGGAGGACACTCAGTTGTACCTTTCTTTGCTTTTATCCCTTCCAGCCCTCCAGCACGTCGAACTCTCTACCCACCCTTTCTGCATGAATTGATGACATCTGCACATGGATGGCAGCAAAATTTCCTAAATTAAATGATGATAAAACTTACTTACTAGTTACGGGCAAACTAAGTGTGATTCAGAAATTCGAAAGGCTAACGATCAAAATCGGCTCTGCCAGCATATCTCTTGTTGAATCTTCGCGAAATCCAGGTGTCATGTTCCAAAGTGACCTCTCGTTAGACGACCACATCAGCTCCACAATCAAGTCTACCTACTTTCAGCTACCCAAAATTGCTAAAATTCGGGCTTTTTTGGACCGGAATACTCTATCAAAGTTGGTCGACGCATTTGTGACATCTCGTCTTGACTTCTGTAACTCACTGCTTGCTGGTCTACCTGCCTCCGAAGGCAGGCGTTTACAGCTGATGCAAAACTCAGCAGCTAACTTGTCTGTCGTGAGCGTTACAGTTGCTAAACCACACAACTTCTCGCCGACCTGCACTGGCTCCCAGTAAAGCAAAGCATCAACTTTTAAGGTCTTGTCCCTCACTTTTAGGTCCCTTCATTCTTTGGCTCCAGCCTACCTATTAGATCTATTTCCCACCAGGCTATGCAACGTACCACGTGCTTTCCGGAATCTAACTGTTTAACTATACCTCGTACAAACCTCAAATCCTTTGGAGACCATGCATTTAGTTCGTATGGTCCAAAAGCCTGGAACCCACTCCCGTCACGACATCCCCTGACTTGACCGCATTTAAAACGAAATTAAAAATGCACCTATTTATGACAGCATTTAGTGGGTCCCGGTGATTCACCCTTTATGTGCTTATGAGTGCTGACACTGTTGCATGCTGCCACTAACGACACTTGTATGCTAAACCTGTGCATGTCACTCCTAAAAATGTTATTCTTGCTTATTGAGCATGAGCTACTGCTAACCATTTGATCGTGTTTCCTTTGCAGCAAAAGTGCCTAGAGAGAGACTCAGTTCTCAGAGAGCGCTATATCAATTATTATTATTATATTATTTATTAAAAGATGGATATATGTATATGTGCATTAACTGATGGAGCTCTGCTCTGCCGGGGCTGCGAGTGCTATCGGCGACTCCTGGTTCAGGAACAGGGACCACACGGCACTGCGTCACCGACGCCAATACAGCATGGAAGCCGTGTGGTCTCTGTTCTAGAACCGGGAGGCCCAGGTAGCACGCTCGACCCCGGCAGGAAAGGACACCGCCGGCTAATGAATATATACTAGTTAAAAATCTTTTTCTCAATAATACACACACACACACACACACACAAACACACACACACACACACACACACACACACACACACACACACACACACACACACACACACACATATATATATATATATATATACATATATAGGGAAACTGGGAGAATATACCCAAGAGGGATTCTTCAAATCATCTACGGCCATGACAGAACAAATTTGTTCAATATTGCATAAACCAGATGATCGGGGGGGGCCGGACTAAAATAAGCTATTCTGATCTTAAGGTTTTTACATGTTTATTATTCAGATGGAAAATCCAACTTGATAGTTATAGGCGGCAAATATCATACCATGCAGAAACTGGAAAGACTAACCCTGAAAATGGGCTCAGCCAGCATATTTTTGGTTGCCTTTGGACATAATAAAGTATCGTGTTCCAAAATGTCATCTCACCAGATGACCACAGTTTCAAACTCAAGGCTGGGTACGTTCACCTTTTAGCATTTAAAACTCGAGCTACCTTACATGAGGATGCCACGGTAAAACTAATTCATTCATTTATGACGTCCTGCTTAGACCGAAGTTGCTTACTATTCTCATGCTCGACGTGGTAAAGCTGTGGAGCTAGGCTCGTCTGCTCTAAAAATCGAAACTGCCACATTACATTACACAACTTCTCACCGACCTGGCGCTGGCTCCCCATCATGCGGTATTCGCATTGCTCCCACAGCCTGGAACTCCCTCCCGACCTGCGTCAGAACATCCCCTGACTTGACCACATTTAAAAAGAACTTAAAAACACACATATTTAGAACAGCATTTAGTGGGTCCCTGTGATTCGTGCTTATGCGTGCTGACACTGTGCATACTGCCACTAACCACATTTGCATGCTGACCCTGTCCATGTCACCCCTAACCATGTTATTCATTTTGTTTGTTTATCAAGCATGATATTACTCACCATTCAATTGCATTTCCCCTTTGCAGCCAAGTAAAGCGCCTAGAGAGAGAGAGAGAGAGAGAGAGAGAGAGAGAGAGAGAGAGAGAGAGAGAGAGAGAGAGAATAAGTTCTCTGGGGGTGCTTTATCAAGTGCATTATTATTATTATATTATTATTTCAAGGCTGTGACACCTACTTTTTTTAGGGTAACTTCCATGCTCGTGCTCGGCCCTACCAAGATCTAAAATAGTTCCCAGTCTAGCTTTCCATCGCATTCTCACTTCCTGCTCTTCTTGCCTCGAGTCCTTAAGCTGCACTGCCAACCGAGTCAATGCCTTTGGAGATGGCGCCTTCAGTTCACATGAGCCTAAAGCCTGGAACTCACCTACGGACTGCGTTCGCGACATTTTCCGAATTGGAATTCCGCTTGTACACAAAATGGAGCATTTTCAAACCTTGACTGTTGCTGAAAAAGTGAATCAGCCAACCGTCACTGTGGCCTCTTTAGTACAATTATTTGCATTTCCAAAGAATCTTAGTGTGCAATGGAGAGAAGAAGGTACACAGCACCGTCTTCCAAAAGCCACTCCATCAAAAGCCTGCAGCCAATGGCTGTTTTCGGCTGACTCTACTGACGCCCCAAAAAAAGCGGTTATGCTAACGACTGTTAGCACAGCTGCTGCCATATTCGTCTCGGCTTTAGACTGCAAGCAAGCACAACGAGGAGCCAGCACAGCCTAGCACCATATTTTATTTGCGACCACATGAAACTAGAATTACAGCACACGCTGCTGCCAAAAGTAACATACAGCAATCAGCTAGTCGTCGGCTGCCGGCGATCCGGTACTCGGTTGTGGTTGCAGCACTTGCAACGGATGCAGCCCCTGCTTGCTGGATCCGTCAATTCCGGGCATCTACTACTTGGCCTTGAGCTCTGCTACCGTCTTGATGTAGGCGTCTTCGGCATCTTTCTTCGACAGGCCTGCATTTGAAAATTTGAGCCACATTAGTGTGAACAAACAAAACACCCCGTCTCTCCGACGCCTCTCGCTAGGAGGCACTACATCTGGCTTGGGAGAGTGAATGTGGACAAGAAGTCAGTAATCAATATGGCTAGCGGAGCCTAAAACTAACTCGCAATTACTTGCTTACCGATTGCACTGACTAAACTGGAGCAGTACATTACACAGTTGTAGCAACGCTGAATTGCCGCTTATGCTGCCATGTGAACGGTAAGCATAGCAACGGTGACCTGACATTGAAGCAAGACCAACTGAACCGTTAGCTAATGAGAGTGAGTGAGAGATTTACCTATGTCGATTTGCTCTGCATGACCTTCAGCAGTGGAAGTGGAAGCCCTCCAGACGAAGCAGTTCTGACTACTTCTAGCTTTCTCAGCAGATGCGCAAGCAGAGGGACATTCAGTCAGCAAATTCACGAGAGCCGAAAGGAAGTGCATCCAATCGGTAAAATCACGAATGACAAAGGCGACGAAGTCTACACTCTTGACGTAAAAGTATTTGGATTCATTAAAATGAATGCATTCTCGAATAGAAAAGATTTACTGCACGCGAAGGATTCCGTAAGGCATGCACAGAGGGCCCATGCCAGGATCCACAGGACAGCTGAAGATCAGGTAAGAGCTGTATGGATTGCCGAAAGCTACGGAAAGTCACCCTATTTTCGAACTGCAAGAAAAAGCGTTATGAGGGTCGGCGACCCGACGAAGCCTACACATCCAAATTCCTGTAGCCAGCACTCCACGTCAGGGGCAGGTGTAATGACATAGGGGTGGTCGGCAGAAGTGGCATCACAGTCCTAGATCAAATACAGGAATCATGACCTAGGACGTTTATTTAGACTAACACGTCGATAAAAAACTGCGATGGCACGTGAACTTCGTGGACTGGATTATATTCCGCAACATGAATAAAAAATAATTCATTTACATAGCGCCCCAAGAGAACTTAATATCTATTCAGGCGCTTCACATATGCCTCGGGGCTCGAGCCCACGACCTCAGTCAGACTTTAGTCGGGGCGAGCACCTTAACCGCTAGACAATGATCCACTAGTGAATGTTACGGACTGGGCCGAATCAGTCTCCGATCCTTGACCCAGTCAAGCAGTTGAGGGATGGGGTCAAACGACAGTTCAGAAACTGGCCTTCCATATCACTAGACGAGGCACTTTTCGAGCACTTGCAATGAGCCTGGGGTAGCACAAAGGCCGAGGTTTGAGAGAATTTTATCAGTTATATGCCTGGCCGGCCCGATAGGTGATTGCAAATACGGAATTTGCAACCTTAACATATTAGGGTACGATATGTGATAATTGCTCGAGCAAGTAGCTTTTTCTAACCGAAACCAGTACACATACATTTGGTGAGAGCAACGGTAGGTAATTACTCAAAATCCTGGCGAGTAGTAAACAGTCGGTGGGGGAGGGGCTGCCCCAACAATCCATTTATTTTTACGTTTGAGTGTAGATTTCCACTGATCTACATAATTTCAGCTACTTAACATTGCAAACATTAGAGCATGCTTAGACAAGAGATACCACATCCAAGTTGGCCCTTATAATCTAATGCAATGTATCTCTGTCTCTAACTCAACAAAGATTAAGTGGCATAACACATGAGAGCTTTCTATAGCCCATTAAGATGCCTAAGCGGTTATCTGTATACATTCGGTAGCCAACAGACTTCATCTCACGCACCAATGAGAAAGTGGAACGCATAGCTGAGTCAGGAGTGCCTTGAGGTAGTGATTAGCACTGAATGTTGCAGCTCAGGAAGGCTGGAACGGGTGTGACACAGTCGGCATCAGGATAGTAGATATGGTTGCGGAGACTTGTGGAAGTGAGTTCCAAAATCTGGAACCTGCAGAGTAAAATCTTTTGTCTACAAAGAGCCTTAAGTGTACTGGTAAAGCTAATTTATAGTCCATAGTGACTTGAGAGCAAGAGGAGACTGAAATTGGTGAAGCAGTTCAGCTAGGTATGAAGGAGCCAAGCCACGGCAGGCCTTGTAGGTCAGCATAAGAACTATACTTTGTATTCGTTAATTAACCGAAAGCCACCAAAGCTCCTTCAGCAGAGGAGACACATGGCTGAACCTCTGGGATTAGTTAACTAGCCTTGCAGCAATGTTTATCCCCAGCTGCTCTGGCCTAATGGCTTAGTCGGTAGTCGAGCCAAATAGGAGTTGCAATAATTTTGCCGAGACAGAACTAAGGAGATACTTAATTTTTTTTGAAAGCCACAGTGGTAGACAGACCTTCATCTTGGATCAGGATCAGACGTGATGGCTTGCTGTGGAGGCAGTCTTCCTGATGAAACAAATACAACTTAAGCAGCTGTCAAAGCCGACATAAAATCCGAGAACACTGACAGTCGCACAACAGAATCACCTATTAGAAGAAACAAATCGAGCTGGTTTGGTCTAGTGTTCAAGGTGCTCGCCCCGACCAAGGTCGTGGGCTCGACCCCAGAGGCATATGCGAAGCGCCTGCATATAGATTAAGCTCTCTTAGGGCGCTATACAAATACAAATGAATTATATTAAATCTTTTAGTCCAGCCGCAAGCTTGGGTTGTCCTATGAGAAGCATTTCAGTTTTATCGAGGTTCAGCTTAAAGTTTGCCGACATCCAGAATCAAATGTCTGACAGGCATTCAGGTTATCAGTCGCCATAGCAGATTCCGATGGTCTAAAGGACCAATACAGCTGAGCATTAGCAGCAAAGAAGTGATGAAGCCATGAGCCCCAATCACTTTCCCCAGAGGTTTAGTATAAATGGAGAACTGCAAAGGACTGAAAACGAACCCTTGAAGGACTCAGAAGGTGACCGGTCTGGTGGAAGATATTGCATTTGTGACATCCTGCCTCGACTTCGGTGACCAATTACAGGTCTTCCGACCAGTGCAATAATAATAATAATAACAATACATTTGCTACAGCGCTCTCAGAGAAAAAACTCTTTCTAGGGATTTTACGTTATGGGGGCTTACAGTTGGGGCAGCCAGGCTTTGCTAGTAGTGCTGCCGTCGCCACATTATGTCACTTCGCACCGATTTGCACTGGCTCCCCATCAAGCTGCATATCAAATTTAAGGTTTTGTCACTCAATTTTAGGTACTCTCTTGCTTTATTCACTCTCTTGCTCCAGCCTATCCATCCCAACTACTTCCGAAGTCAGGCTAGGCATCGTCTCACTTGGTCTTCTTTCTTAAATCGGTCAGCTGTGCTTTCAACAAACCTCACATCTTTTGAAGACAAGGAGTTTGGTTCGCATGCTCCCAATGCACAGGCCTCACTTCCGACTGACAACATGTCACGACCCATGACTTAATGCCATACAAAAATTAAAATTGACAACGTACCTTTTCCTCACCTAATTTGCTGGATCTAGCTGGACTGTCCTTGGCGTATTTCTAAGTGCTGACACTGCGTATTTTATTAGTAACCCTATTGACATGCCAGCTTTACAGCAAATGTTAAGTATCTGAAAAGATACTTAGTTCTCTGAGGATACTATACAAATGTCATAATTATAATAATTATTATTATAACCAAGCTAACGTGGCCACGGGGATCAACTGAAATTATGCTATGCATTTTAAATAGCATGTTTGGCAAATGAGGGTACTCAAGGGGTTGTAATTTCGGTCGGGGCCGCCCAGCCTGTTTAACCAGACCTGAATTGCTTTAGGGCCCTCCATTGTCCCTAAGTAACCTATTGGACATCGATTCATCAGATTCACGAGCTTACGGCCTGTTTTGCAAGCAGTCACCACGAAGGCAGCAATGCGCTAGCAACAGACGCAATGCTACCAACAGACACGAAGTAGTATCAATATCACGCAAGCTAGCAATAAGAACAAGGCGCCCCCTTTAGCACGGTTCCAAGCAATCCACTAATGCTACCAACAGATGCAATAATAATAATAATAATAATAATAATAATGCACTTGATAACGCACCATCAGAGAACTCAATCTCTTTCTAGTCGCTTTACATTTGCTGCAAAGGAAACACGGTCGAATGGTGAGTGGTATCATGCTTGATAAACAACATGAATAACATGGTTAGGGGTGACATGCACACGGTCAGCATGCAAGTGTGGTTAGTGGCAGCATGCAACAGTGTCAGTACGCATAATCACATGAAGGACGTAGCACAGGGACCCACTAAATGCTCTCATAAATAGGTGCGTTTTAAGGTCATTTTTAAATGTGGTCAAGTCAGGGGATGTCGTGATGCAAGTTGGAAGATGAGTTCCCGGCTTTGGGAGCACACAAACTAAATGCACGGTCTCCAAAAGATTTGAGGTTTGTACGAGGTATTGGTAGACTGTTGGATTCCGAAAAGCGGGTGGTACGATGCTTGGCCTGGTGGGAGAGTAGATCTGAGAGATAGGCTGAGGCCAAAGAATGAAGGAACATACAAGTGAGCGACAAAACCTTGAAGTCGATCTGTTGCTTGACTGGCAGCCAGTGCAGGTCGGTGAGAAGCGGTGTGATGCAGTAACTGTGACACTCACGACAAACAAGCCTAGCTGCAGTTTGTACCAGTTGTAATGTAATGGCAATGCTACCAACAGATGCAATGTTACTAACAGACTATCCATACATATACATACAGCATACATTCAGGACTGTTTAACCTTGGCTCCCCCAGAAAAAAACAGATTACTGCCGATTTGTTACAAAATCGATTATCAGTGAGTTTCAATATGCAGCCAAAGGTTTGCAAAGACTAGGCTGAGGTGCAAGACCGAACACGTACTAGTATCAACATCAATCACGCAGGCTCCAAATAAGAACAAGGCCCCACCTTTAGCACTGTTCCAGGCATTCCACTTAGCCTTGCCTTTGAAGTCAAAAAAGCCGGGCGCCTCTGCAAACACAGAGAGTCGCATCGGCTTAAGTGGCCGGCATCAACGCGGCCGAGCCCCACTGGCCCGGTAGCCGTGGATGGATCGGCCGGCCGGTCGGTGTGGCAGCTGCTGCAACGACTGGACTGGAATGCAAGCAAACGAAGGGCCGAACGGGGGGGGGGGAAGAGAGAGCCCACGTTGCCCCAGCATACGACTGCCTCGACAAACTGATCGGTGGGGGCGGCGGCGGCAAGGGGGGGGGGGGTGGGTGGGTGGGTGGCAGGAGCCAACGCTCGTGTGGCTAGCCGAGGCTTGCCTATGTTAATGTCTCCGACGGTGGCCTGCTTGTAGAACTTGTACAAGGTGAGCATCTCCTCGTCTGTCGGCCTGGTGGGCAGGTCCTTGGCATCATCGGCAGCCTTGAGAAACGCCTGCACACGCGCGACAGAAAAGGTAGCGATAGATGCAGTCCAAACAATGAGCAGCGGCAGCGGCCGACTGACCGGCGGAGAGCTGCCGGAAGGAAGTAACCCACTGAACACAGCCGAGCGCTAATAAACTTTGCCCACCAAGCGGAGCAGCCGAGGACGATACTGCTTCCGCGCTTGTTTCACAGACGGCATCGTACGAGTGAAGCGATCACAGAATCGGGAGCCTACTCACCGGGAGTAGGCGCCCGACTATCCAGCACGACGATCAAGCCAAGCCTAGGCAGCCAATCTCGTAGGGGAAGACGACAAGAGGGCACGTCGAACAGCTCGGCGCCTTCGTGGCAGTCCGAGGGACACAGAGAGGCAAGGGCGTGCTGGCTTTGCCCTGCCCCTCCATGCCCGCTCCGGGGAAGCCGAGGGACAAGATGCTGTACCAACTCGGGACGCCGACAATAAAGCTGGCGGTAAGGGTGACAGGCTGGCCACAAAAAGCAGGCACACGCCGAACGATCAAAACGTCTGGCAGATAAAATAATGCGACCAATACCCGAAGTCGAAGTGCGCCTTCCGATTTTTAATTCAAACTTTATCCCATCTGGCAGCTGACCAACTCACAGCACGAGACTGACTAGCATCCAAATTACTATGAATATAACGATAGAATATTATTGAATATTATTATGAATATTATGATTACAATATACATTACGATGAAAGCAGCAGTCAGTGCCCAATCGTGGGCACTGACTGCTCTCCCTCCTTGCACTGGCAGCAAAATGCTGAGTGTCAGCAAGTTCTTTCAGCCCTGCACGACAGGCATACAGAGATCAAGTTCTCTGAGGGATGCAAATATATATATGATATACAACTATATTCTTATCATTATTACTTATATTTATTATTTACCTTGGCCAAGGTCCCGGGTTCATGCATAATCGAATGTGCACCAGTGAGCCCAACAGATTCATGTTTGCACACGAACAGATAAGAATCAACTATCGACTTGACAGTTCTTATCGACAGCATACTGCCTACATGGCTTTGCTACTCACTTTTAGGTCCCTCCACTCCCTTTCTCCAGAATGCCTAGCCGAAATACTCTGTTGTCAGGATTGACATCCTACCGCCTGCTCTTCAGACTCATGTCGTTTGGCTGTGCCTCTGACTAACCACGAATCTTGTGGACACCCTGCACTAAGTTCATATAGTCTTAAAGACTGAAACTCATTCCCGACTAGCGTCACAACATCCCCTGATTTGACGATACTTCAAAAGAAGCTAAAACCTTAGCCGTTCCTCACACCTCTTTGCTTAGTCCCTAATTAACTGTTCTTGACATGCTTTGGCGTACCGTCACTGTGTATGTCATCCATCGCTAACCAATGTACATGCATCCTTTCAGTCACATGTAAAGTGCCAAGATAGTAAGCTAGTTCTCTTTGGATGCCATGTAAATGTCTTATAATTACTCTCAGTAATTGGCTGTTTTGCTGCCGGCCTGACGGCATTGCAACAGTGGCTGAGTTTTGGGGGACCGCCCAGCGGTCTTCTAGTCTTCTAGGCTCAGCACCACTGCACGGCCTGTGCTTGCAAGTGTAGCCAAACCAGCCGGTCTTGATGTTTGCACTGTGACTGTGGAAGGCGAGCAAAACACACAGGGTATTCGACGGGGAGCCAGTTAGCTGTACAGATTGTTCGGTGGGCCTGCATGTGGCACATTGGACCCGATAGTGTCTGTCTACTCTTTATCTCTCTCTCTATATATATATATATACGTATCTCTCTTCAGTGTGTATCCAGTGGCTGGACTGTTCAATCTGCAGCTGTGTCAAGTGTAGCTTAAACTCCTGGGACCGGCTAATCCCACCGTGTCTAACCTACCCAACAGACAGAGCGGCATTAGAAACTTCAGCCCTTCCTCCCCACTCATCCTAACCTTGACTATGCACGCGCTCCGAAACGGGGCATGTCTCTGCAGGTCTCCCCGACTTCACCTCGGGTCTAGTGTGGACTATGCCCCAACCTTGGAGGAGGAGGGGGGGGGGCGACACGTGGTCCACTGGCATACTTTCGGTTATTAGTCGTGCTTGGGCGATCCAGACGTATGAGTAAAAAAAAACGCTACAGTAACTAGGCCGAATCTCTGGTCCATGGCCCGAACTACCTTTCCGGCCAGTCTCCCACCGCATCTCAATTCAGTGCAGGCGACACCTCTGCTCCCGAGAAGCAATGGCCACGGGTCGCCGCGGCCTAAGCAGTCCAGTCCAGCAAGCGGCGTGACTGCTAAAATTGTAGATTCCATGTTGCAGCAGTTGCACTAGATCGCCGAAAAAACTCAGCGCGCCGAAACCGTATCCATATTGGAAGCCGGCGGTTTGCAGGAGAGGAGAGAGAGACGAATGGTAGTGAGGTCACGCCCAACGCGAGCTGCGTCTACGCTCAGAAAAATCAAAGCAAATAAATAGGCAGAGAAGACAATCGGCAAAAGCGGTGGTTGATAATCGGCGCAAACTATTTCAGCTAACGCCTACCTCCGATGACATTCTGGCGAGCGGCAGCGAAAGCACCGACCGACGACGAACGGAAAACGAACCGGCTGACGGCACACGGACGACCCGAGCACGCGCACCGGAAGCTCAGTGCGCAGAAGCGGACGTTTTTGATTCCCATTGGCCAGCCCCTCCCGATGTCGTAGGTTACGGTCTCTGGGGTTGGGCTACCTCGCCGCCGCGGTCCTGTCAGGGTCCCGCTTTCGCCTGCCGGCCGCTCACGCGCTGCGGCGGAAAAGGAGTGCGAAATCGCGCATGGAAAAGCAGGTGCGTTCGCCGCAGAGAGACGGCCGTGCGCGCTGACGGTCGCTTTGGTGAGGAGGCTCGAGTGAAGCAGCGAGAGCCCCGAGAGAGCTCTCCGTCGGCTCCCGTCCCGTCAACGGCGTCTTCTCGTCTGCGTCGCGAGGTCGGCCGCCGCCGCATGCGCGCGCGTCGTCCGTGCGGCGGCGGCCGACCTCCGTGGGCAGCTAATGGCGCCAGCGCCAGGCGCTAGTTTACCTCCTCGTGTCCAGGAAACGTCGCGGCCTGCTCGACTTTGCTCGGCGGCGGCGTTCGGGGGGGGGGGAGGCTCAGGCGCACGGCGAGCTCGCTACGCGTCGTCCTCGCGTCGACCCGCTCGCTGCTCGACGGCGACACTCGAAAGCGCGCGTGCAAAGTGCGTCCGCGATGAGCGCGCCCGCGCTGGCGTCGAGACCGCTCGTCCGCGGCGACCGGTCTCGCGCATGTCTTGTCAAATTCGTGTCCACTTTGCGTCCTCAGCGTGCGGCGGCGGCGACGCTGCTGCGGGCCCGCTAGCGATTCGCCGGCTGCGGCATGAAACTCACCGTCTGCTTCGGAGACGTGCGCGTCGTCGTACCGTGCGGGGACGGCGACTTCACCGTCGGCGAGCTGATACAGCGCGCCGTAGGGCGCTACAAGAAAGCTGCCGGAAAGGTGAGGCCGCGCTCCGGCCCGGCCGGCGCCGTCGCGCCGTCTCGCGCCTCGGCCGCAGCGGCCACGCCGCGCTTGTCCTGCCGCCGAGCCGAGCCGCTCACCTCGCGTCCCGGCGGCAGTCCCGGGGCGGCGGCTGCCGCCGCAAGCGCTGGGCAAACGGCGCCTGGCCGCATGCTTGCCCCAGGTCCCACTCGGCCCCTTGCAAGCCCTGCTCGTTAGTCGGGCCTAGGAGCCTCGGCGCCTAGGACAGCGACCGCCGGAGCGCTGCAGGTCCGGAAGCCGGCGACTCCGGAAGCGTGCTTTCTGCACACTTTCTTTTTTGGCAGATGCAGATCCAAAGCAATGCAATGCCCAGCGTGCCCTTGGATGTGAAAGTGGCTTACTATCATATCAGTGAGGAGGCCCGTGAATTGGTTGCTAATGCCAGCAGATAGCTGCGACCCTTCAGTCAGTCCTTCGGGTCATCGAGAGGGATCAATAAGAGTTAGATGGAGTACAAGCTGGTCAACGACGGAATACCGTTGCAGCTGTGGTGGGGATGTTGATAGCTGCAGTGGTTCACTGTAGTCAGCCCACTGGTCGGAATCACTGCAATTGCAGTCGTTTTACCGTATATCGGTTTTAACAGACGAATTAAGTCAGAATTGTAGAACCGAGCTCGACATGGTGGTTGACGTTCTTCAGCCGGGAAGCAGCTGCTGAGTCAGATAATGTCTCGAATGATTGCTGGTGGCTATTGAGAGGCACTTGCCAGACTGAGGAATGCCTGTACAGCTGGTGAAGACAGCTGAGTCTTCTGAGTCTGCTTGAATTCCCATGTGCTCGTTCCTCTGCAAAGCTGCCCTGGTTGACCTGCCATGGCAACTCTACTGGCTCAGTTCTTTTGTTCCATCGGGCATGCCGGAAACCTTTCGGATGATCTGAAATGCAGTGACACATCGCAATGCTTCCGGAAGGTTGCATCTACCTTTGCTCCTGGTCAGCTGCATGCAGGTGACGATTGTGACGTCAAATCCGACGACACTCTAACGATGCTGGTGGATCTAGCTTTCGGAGCTGTTATGGCAACGATCATCTGCAAAGTCTTTAAACGAGTGATGATTGGCAGGAGACAAGCTCTCGGACCGTGGTCAGTCACCGACTCATACCCTAAGTTCCTGCTCGAGATTGGCCGAATAGTTGATTCGGTCGCTGCTGAAGTGAGCAGCTTGTGCTGCCCGCCCGAGCTAAGTCGCCTCGTGCAGCTTCAATGGTGGCTTTTGTGGGGTGCAGGTGGTCTGTCGAGGACTGACTGGGCTATCTCGAGGGGCCACCCTGCAAACTCAAAGCTGAAGCGGCATGCTTCGTACCACTGTGATTGATTAGTAGATAGGCTTCTGCTCCCCTAAGAGTCTTCCTTAGTTAATTCCTGGCTTTACTGTTGAAGACGGCGATCTCCTTAAACCATGTACCTACACCTCAACGGATCAGTTGGATGATGATGAGAATCATCATCTGACGCTTTTGCAGATGCATCATCGCTCGCATGGAAGGCAGGATTTGGCGTCACTTGCACTGCAAGGCCTCCATCTGCCACGAAAGTATTCATGAGATATACAGCATGCACACACGTGTGAGCGCTCTCTTGCAAGCGCACAAATCCTTAGACACGCATCCTTAGATATACAAGTATATACTGTAAATACGCAGGAACATATACAGGTATATTTTTATAAGGAGTAAGGACAAACCACAACTTTGGCTTGTGTAGTCTATTATTTTCGTTTATTTGTATGCATAAATGCCACAAAACTCTAGGACTTGGTGATCGCAGTGTTCAAGAGTTTCTAAGCTGATTGAGCTTTTGGGATTAAATCGGTTTATCTCCATTAAAAAAGAAAGAAAACCTGTAGGTTGTTAAGTAACAGTAAAACATTTGAGTCAACAAGAAATATCCGAGAAAGACTGCTTGGACACTAGCTTAATCGAACGCTTGCAGGCTAGATTTCTGTGTAGCCTCCTTGTTTTGGCACGTTCCAAAAATGTTCAACTTTGGTTGAACCTGCACGTGTTCGACTGGTGTAGAACTGGGCGAGTTGCATTGGGCTGTAACCTTAGGTGGTGTTGGTCAGAGCTCATCTTGGTTCAGCTTCTAAAGATGACAAGACTTCTTATTGCGGTTTCCTTTTAGCTTCATGATGTTCAAGCTATGGCTTGAGAAATCCAGCTCAAGGTCTGCCAATTTGTGGATAAACGTGGCATGATTTCTTTCTTAATATATTAACTGCTCCGAAGTGAAACTGGCCAAGGGTATCTCCATATCAAGCAGCCATTGCAACTGCTTTGCGAATACGAAGGAACTATGACAGAGTGCTGCCTAAGCCACGGTCCATCAACCAGTTGACTTGTTGATCCTATATTTTCTCTCTCGTTTTGCAACTCTCCATATTACTCCACCTCTGTTTTTCTTTCTCCCTATTAACCTCTAATTCTCCACCCTCTCTCTCTCCCCCTCTCTCTCAGCGTTGGTCTGTTTTGCTGAATATATTTTGGTCTCTTTCTCTCTGTATCTCAATTTATATTTAAATACGGGTCTGTCTCTCGATATTTGTCATTCTCAATATCTATCTCTTTCTCTCCATCTTCCTTTATCTCTATCCGGCGTCTGTCTACCCTCTTTTCTTCTGGCACACTGTCTCTCAGTCCATAACTTCGTAGGATGTTGTCGTTGTACCTTTTTCTTAGCCATTGTTTCAGCTTTGACCAGTCATTTCGAATCCAGTCGGTTCCGTTTTGTTGCGAACATGTGCGAGTGATAACTTTGCCACACCCTCTGCCCTGTGAATATACTTTGCCAGTGCCCTAGAGTCGCAGAGCACAGCTTACTATTCAGCCGTCTGAAAATTGGCTGTTTTAATTGCTTTATGTTTGTGTTGCAAATTTCATCATTTCATGTTCAGGGGCCAGTCTTTTCATATTTCATTAGCCGTGCAGCTGCATTTTCTTTTCATACCTCTGACGAAAAGAGATGTGGTGTAATAAAGCTTTTCCCCCTTGACTTGGCTAAGTCACGAGGGCTCAAGTTGGGTGGCGGTCGATGAAGTAGGTTAGCAAAGTAGCAGTAGAGAATCGCTGGAACCAGATCAGCCATCATCTTAACCATGAGCACCATCATCTTAATCGGTGTCCAAGGGTATGAGATTGATTTCCACTCAGCAGAGCTGCTGAACAAAGGGCTCGTGACCCATGCTTCAGGCATAGCCAATTCAAGAGCAGCACGAACGGCTGTGAACGACCGTGCTAGCTAGGCTGTCGAGCTGTCGATGAATCGAGGCTTCTGGTAGCTGTGACTATGTAGTGCTTTGCTAGCTGCAAGCACATGTTACTGTGTGCGTCTGAGCACATCAGCCCACGCAGGGGCGTACACCCTCACGGATGCAAGCATGATGCATCCTGCAGCATCTGAGGCACATTTGCTTACACACAGGAAGGAATATGATGAGTCTTTTGCGCGGGAGGTTACATTAGAAGCACGGCTGGGGGAGCCAGAATAGTATGATACTATCAGATGATCATACATGACAAAAGGGAAGTGGTATGTAATCGACGGGCATTCAAAAATGAAAACAACTGTAATTCATTAAGTGCTGCATACGGATTCTGTGATGAGTGCGTGAGTGAAAGTGTGAATGACTAAGTGCATGCTTGTTCGGTATGAAACACTCACCAACTGAAAAGGACTGTTTACGTTGCAGTGAAAATGTGAATGCAAAGCTTTTAGTGGCGACCTTGCTGAAGAGACTCTTAGCTTTACCAGCCTTCACCAAAATATGAACGCAAGTTGGATGATGACAACGATGGTGGTGCAGAATAGTCACCGACCTAGCTGTCAGCTTTGCAATCATCATCCCGATTGTCTGAAAAACTTATCACGCATAATAAAAATAATAATACCTCCTCTCCAGGCACTTTACAGGTGCTGCATATAAACCGTTACCTGATTTTCCGTGGTAACATTCACAACAGCAGGCTTTGTGTAATAATAATAATATTGCACTTGATAAAGCGTAGGTAGGTACATGCACACGATGGACGAACCACAAAGACCCACCATGTATGAGTAGGACTGAGATTCAGCTGCCGGGTGATGCACCACACTCAAGCTCTTACTCATTTGGCCTATAAGTCATAGCTTTGGTTTGTCTCGTTTTAGCCCTGTGCTCCTGCTGTCGTCAGTGGTCTATCTGATTTTGTTGTAGCCTACTTTGTCTCCCACAGGAGCAAGCTGCCCCACAATTTGACGTAAATGTAATTTATTCTTGGTTACTGCTTTCAGTGCAGTTCCTTCAGTGTAAATCACCTGAATAGAGAGATTTAGTTCTCTTAGTATACTATACAAACGAATCGGTATTACTATTATTCTTAGCCGTTGTATTGTGCCTGGGCAGTGCAATGCCATGACTGAGTAGGACTATTCTCACCGTTCCAACAAGACATGCACCCAGCAGCAGCTGCACTTGCCTGCACGGACCATATAGCTCTCGTGGTTGCTTCTTGTACACTGCCCACAAGGCTGATGCTGCTGCAGATTTTCAAGTTCTTACTCCAGGTTCTGCTGCCAGAGTGTGACTACCATCCGCCCTCATAGCTCGAGACAGATTGCCTGTCGTCTGCCTGTCCAGTGAACCGAATTGATTGTTCAAAATCTAAAGTTGTCTGCTCTGTCACTTTAAGTCGTGTTTCTGTTGCATCAGAAGCCTAACTATTTTTATGTTGAATTAGAAGCCTAACTAATTTGGGAGTTAGGGAATAGTTAAGCAATTTTTACTATAGATATACTTGTCCCATGTACCCTGGACGACTAGTGACCTGGGGTGACAGCAAAGGATTAATTGATGAATAGTCGCAGTCTTGACCTGTGGGATTTCTCATTGGCAAGCTTCTCCTCCGGGTTTCAGACTGCTGTCCAAGTTGGGCTGCTTTTAGGTAGGCCTAGCTGTTGCCAAATCAATTCTGAACCGGTTTCTAGGTGGAACAAACACTCCAGATATCTTGCTGTGGAGTGCCAGATGTAAGGTCAGTGGACCTAGCTGCCCCCACCCACTCAATGGCCTGTTAATCTCTATTGATTACAGGGTCTGCCTGGCTATAATTACTCATTAGGCAAGCTTTTACCTGCTTGAACTATGCAACAGGCATCCGTGTAACTGCCTGCTAAGACTGGAACAACGAGCCTCGTGCTCTGCAGTGCTCTGCTTGCTGCTGTCAACTCCTTATTGGAGCAGTGTTTTGGTCCGTGCTTGGGCAGGAAACAGCGTTCGAAGCTGGCTCCCTTCTAAGCTACTGCGGAGCAGGCTTTCAAGAGAAACTTCTTGTCCTAGCCTGTTTGATCGTGCGACCATGCACACGTATAGCCTATGGTGACAGACAGTAAATGCTGGACATAAGTGGTTGCCTGATGTCTATGGCCATGGCCATTTGCAAAAGGTACTCAAGCTGCCACTTTTAAGATTTTTACACTTAAACACGTTAGCAACGTGTTTTTAGATTAACCTCTTAGAGGACACCATACAAAGCTTGAAAGCCCCGCTGAAACCGTCTTAAAAAGCATGTACTCGGTGGCACGACTTGTTAAGGCCAGTAGTCGTCGGCAGCAGTCGTAAGCCGCAGGACGAAGTGCTGGAGTGAGTGCAGCCCTTGTGTTTCGACGAGTTGGCAGATGAACGAGTTGTTGCTCGCTTGTCCGACCGACTGAACGAGGACCGAGGGCTGGCTGCCGTGCAGCCGGCCCGACACCTTAGCCATCAGCTTGGATCCGCGCGGCTCTCAGCAGTTTCAAAATGCAAAGCACAGTCAGCCGTAGGACTGAACGCCGAGACACTTCGAGTGTGTAGCCTGCAATCCTGCAACTTCTTACACATCGTGTGAGCTCTTGAGACGACCAGGTTGAGTGCCCCGATTTATCCACAGCATGGAGAGATGCAGAGCCAGCTATCGACGCTTAGCTTTCCTGGTAAAGCTGAGTGTGAGCCTAATTAATCCAGGTACGAATGTTCCGACGGTCTTTGCCAGTCTATGCCCGGGTTGAGAGCTGTGTGATGCTCCAGCTCTTTAGTCGATCGATCGATCTTGGAAAACTCTGCCAACCTGCTTCGCCGGCAACCTCCTGCCGATCTTATTCAGATCACAATCCCACCGGTCCGACGTGGTTTGCATCTAGAATCTTCTTCGCCCCGCTGTGACACGTCCTGAAGTCATACATGAAAGAGATCGATGCACCGGCATGAAAGAGATCGATGCACCGGCATGAAAGAGATCGATGCACTAGCTGCCGTCTCACGGCAGCCTCTCGTGAGGCCTGGCAGCCAGTCAGCCTAGCGGCCGGCCAACCAACCAGCAAGCTGTTTAGTAGGCAGCAGGCCTTGGTGGCAGGGGAGCATGCACGGCTGACCATTCTTTGAGACCATCAAGGTGAAAAGTGCAGGCCTAATTGATGGATTGGAGATGGAGATTTCTTTTGTTTGAACTCGGCTGACACTGATTCTATTGTCTGCCACACATCGGGCAAACCAGCCGACCTGTGGCTCTGGCTTCCCTGGCCAGGAAGTTAGAGGGAACTAACTAGTGAGTTCCCTCTAGCTTCCTGCCGCCTCCCTATGCTTTCCATGCTTTCGCCCGGTGAAGTCTCGATGGAGCTGCCCAGTAGCGGTTACAGGAGGCAGCAGCAGCCCGCAGACAGGGTAACTCTCAGCCTCACTCTCAGCTCTCTGCCTCTCTTTCAGCTCTCTGCCTCACGCTCAGCTCAGCCTCTCCAGATCACTTGGACTGGCTAGCTTGCTGCCTACCGGCATGGGTGCAGGTCAGCATTGCAATGTACACACGTGCATGTGTGGTTGTGGGTGCAGGTGTGTGTGAGTAAGTGTGCCTATGTTTGCACGTGTGTGCGGCCCCGCAAGCACGCGCATTTGTGTATTTGTATCCGCGTTAACAATAATAACAGTAATCATTTGGATAGCAGCCAAAGAGAAGCAAATCTTTCTGCTCGAATTTTAGATAGACTAAAAAGAGAGCATGTCAATTATCAAGTTATAATATGCACAAGGAATCAAAGGACAATTCAAGTTGACGGAGCAAAGAGCTGGAGGCATGCTGGATGAGTGGATGAGAGGTTCTGCTTCTTTTTGAATAATGTCATCATGTAAAGAGATACCGTCAGTAAGTAATGAGTTCCAGGCCGTGTGAGCGTAGGAAACTGAAGGTACGGTCTCCAAGGGATGGGAAGTTCGTTAGAGGAGCAGAAGTGAGGGTGGATAAACTAGAGGCATCGATTTGGAAGCATTTCAAATAGGTAGCTTAGCCGCGAGCGTAGGCACTGACGAGACCTCGGTACAAGTGACAGAACCTTGAAGTCGACAACCTGCTTGCTGCCAGCCACCATTGGTTCTTATGTGCTCGGTCTTTGTATTAGTTCTGTTTCTCCCAGGCTTCTCTCCTCCCACCCACCACCACCCCCTGCCTGCCAGCTTTATATTTTATTAGTTGTCCCATCACATTCGCACGAGACTGCCTCTGTGAGGGGGCACGGGCCCTCACCAAAGTAGGTGAGTGCACTACCGGCACCAGTCCCTGGACGTCGATCTCGAGGCCGAGGTCTGGTAATTGGAGTCCTGGAGGAGCATTAGCTCTCTGTTTCTTTCCATCAGGATATATTATGGTAGCATTTAAATCTTTCGGCTTAGATTGCTTAGTGGAAACAAAAAAAGCAAGAAAGACTTGGATTTGGTGTAGGATTTGTATTCTTGGGTAGAAGCGCAGCGTAGGAAAGGCATGTTGTCTGCAGAGGCAGTAACCAACTCCGCACTTGGCCTCGAGTAGTCATTTTTGGACCTGGTGCTGCTGAGCTTCCCCCAACCTGATGTCCGAGGCTTCTACTGCTAGGTCCGGCCCTGCCTGCCATGTTCTGATTGTTTTCGTCGGCCGTGCACGAATGGGCTATGCAGCACTAGTGCCTGGCTGCTGCATCTCGCTCAAACAGTGCCGTGTAGCTTCCGTGCTAGATGTGCGTCAGTGGATGCCTTTAGGTCACTCATCGCTTTACGCACTGCTTCGACTAGGCCGTGCCCTAAACCAGACAAGATTACCGAAATAATTAAAGTGGTAGCCACGAGAGCTAATGAAGCTGTGCTATTTAGCCAAAGGCTCATTTTCGATATCGAACTAGCTTAAGCCCCTAGTATGCTTTGCACGATGCCTATCAGATCTGACAAGTAATTAGTTTAATGCACTTACTAGATAGAGTAAGAGGTAGCTAGCTGTTTGCTGCTTGTGCCGGATTATTACCTTCCCCCAAGAATTTGGTCTAAACCAAGTTCTAAGCATATAGTGTAAGGTTCATTACTGTTTCATATCTGGAAGTAAGTGCAAGTTAAAAACTTAAATTACACTATCAAAGTCGGTGCCTTTTATCAGTCACCGAGTGCCAAACCAAGAGGTCCTTTATTAGCACCGCCAAATTCTGCCTACCTGACCGCACGTGGATCCAGTTCAATCTGACGTTTGTGTCCTCTCTGGTATTCAGAAGAATAATTGGCGAATCGTAAAGCCTTAAGAGCCTTGAAATTGATGCTGTCGGTTCGAAAATATCATCGTGGCCCCTTCAGGTCAATCATCCTTTGACTTGTCTTCACTGGGAGCAGAATGCTGCAATACGAAGCTCGCCGACGTTCTGGATGAGTTTGCCACTCTGACTAATTACACTGTACCCCCCTTGCCCATATGGCATTTGCTTTACTGAAGAGATTGAACAAGCCGTGACTACAAGGGGCAAGCTAGAGAAAGCATGTAGAAGATCAGGCCTCACTGCCCATCAATTGGTGTACAAGGACTATTGTACAGTCGACTCCCCTCATAAGAATACGCTTGGGCCACCAAATAGGTATTCTTATATGCAGAGTATTCCAATATGCAGAGTGAGACAATGGGCAAATACTGTTGGACAAAGAACTGCTATTCTTATAAGTGAGTATTCATTTCTATATCCGATATTCTTATACTCGTAGTCGGCTTTTGACCTACAAAATCCACCTTAGCTAAGGCCGAGTCCAGCTTCTAAAAAAACATACGACCCAATCAGGCTTGGCATCGTGCCACTTGCTCTTCTACTCAAGTTGTTTAGCTATGCCCCGAACCGACCTCGAATCCTCGAGACCACGCCAGTAATTCGTATGCTTCCAAAGCCTGGAACTCACTTGCGACTTGCGTACTTGCAAGGACTGACGTCACGACATTCCCTGACTTGACAGCACTTAAACAGAATCTAAAAACATACCTTTTTCTCATACTATTTGCTGGGTCCCTGAGAGCAGTTCTTTGTGTGTTTTTGCATGCTGAAAATGCACATTATCACTAACCTATTGACATGCTTGTTTGCAGCATATGTAAAGTGCAGAGAAAGATATCAAGTTCTCATAGGGTGCGATAGAGAATTATCATTATTATGGAATTGCATTATCAACTCATTAAGACAAGGCCATGTCACTCTTCCACAATCCACGTGCTATGACAAGCGAAGCTGGCATAGAATAATCTTAGGCAGCTATCGGTCTTAGTTTAGCTGTCGATATTTAGAGAGATAGCCATGGATTGCAGTTATGATTGCTTGATTAGTAACGTATGCACAAGAGCCCACCAGCATACCAATACAGCAATTACATTTGGATCAAGTTCGAATCGTACCAGTGTCATGTGACGACGTCTTGGGTAGTGTTTAAACAAAGTTATTTGTGGTGGATCTCAGCTGCTGCTAAGCCTAATCAGACTCCACAAGTAGGTTGCAAGCTCAGGAAGTTAATGATGAGCTATTGGTTGCTCTATAGAGAGGCAACAGAGAGTTGCAGAGAGAGAGAGAGAGAGAGAGAGAGAGAGAGAGAGAGAGACAGACAGACAGACAGACAGACAGACAGACAGAGACAGAGAGAGACAGACAGACAGACAGAGACAGAGAGAGACAGACAGACAGAGACAGAGACACATGCACACACACATGCATCGTCCTCGTTTTTCAGAAGTGTTGTTTGACCTGTGGTTCTTCTCGTTGCTGCTACCGAGCTCCTTGAAAAAGGTAAAGGGGCGTTAGAATGATGGTGTGTGGTAAAATCGCATGCTTGCTCGTTTACTGTTCGTTCATTCCCGATCTGCACTTGTAAAAAGTAAATCCATAAATCATTGGCTATATTAAACATCAGACCTGCAGCTTAGACTCCAATCCAACGAGGCTCCTACTGATATTGATGTCTTGGTGCCTTACCAAGGCTTTCAGCATCTGCCCGATCTGTGCAATGTGTGCACCAGACGTGCTCCATTGCACGCTTGTACTCATATCGTACCTGTTAGACCTTTGTGGCCCTCAAAGTATGCGATATATAGGTCGTTTTTATGCACACTAAAGATGCAAATCGTATCTGCTTTAATTAATCTCTTCGGCTAGTCATGTCCCTATTGATTCAGCTGTGCCCTCTCTTCTCTAAAGTGGATGGAGCAGTTGGCAGTTAGCCAGACTCATGTCATGTAATTCGTGTCATGTAATTCGTGCAGCTCTCGCATAGACCCGAATCACCCAAGCGGCTTGCATGGAGTTCACCAGCAAAGTAGGACTAGCTTGCTTCTTGCCATATCGTTCCCTTCTACTCGGTACACGGTTGCTAGACCGTTAAAGCAGAGGCAAGCGTGACCGTGGTTTCATAAGTACTGGCCTATCCTCCGGCATGCAACAGTCATGCTTAACGATGCTTATCCATGCATGGCCTGGCAGCCGACTGACTTGCCTGCTATTTGCATGTTGCCGTTTGTGAGCAGAGCTGGCGTTGACGTTTCCTCGGATAGATGGACAAGGCGTAAGCTTTCTTCTTTTGCTAAAGCAATCTACCGTTTGTGCATTGCAGCAGAAGGACACTGACGTCAGGGTTATTGTGCTGAAGAGCCTGCGTGATGGTGGCATACTCGATATTGACGATCTTCTTTCCGACGTTGTGGACGACAGAGATCAGGTACCGAAAACAGGGCAGCAGCAGTCTCAGCAGAAGTCTGGCTGAGAAGCTTGGCAGTTGTGTGGTGCTTGTGGTGATTACTTTAAGGGTTGAGCAGCGGCCTTCTTTGAGGATGGAAGGTTTATGAGAGCACCCATTTTCGGTGGAAGGTGGCAGATTTTAATGTATATTACTTCTTTGCAGTCAGTTTCACCGAGTGTAGTGGATGTTAACTTATCTACTCTACCAGTGTAACTTTGGGCACGGACCACAGGACACTGATCTATATCGAGAATGAAAATTACGAGAGAATGAAAAACCATGTGGTGCTCGATCACCGTGTGGTTCTAGAATGACTAAATTCCTTCACTATTTGCATTCCCTTAGTAAAACAGAGGCCATTTTCACAGAGCCCGCGCAGAGCAGCATTTAATTTGCAATCGATGGTTCTCATGAAACAAGGCACAACGTGAACAAAATGCTTGGGTTTAAGGAAATAGGGCAACATTGAGACAATCAGAAAGCAAAGAGACTCTAGATCGGCAGCTGTAGCAAAGCCGGCTTTCGGTGCTTAAGAAGCCTATACATTAGTACTATTGTCTGTGGCTGCGACACAGGATCGCATTCTTTTAAAAATAAAGGCACATGGTTTATTTTCTTGACTCTTTAGAGATCGTTGGGACTGTGACCTCCACCGTAAGCTTTATTGTCAACGAAACACTTGCTAGTTGGGTTCATGCTTCGATCTCAAAATTACAAACTGGCCCTTCTCTTTGTTTGGACAAGTGAAATTGTTCTGCTGCATATCTGGGAATCAGAACTGATTTTTAACGCCGACCACTACCATCTGTTTCTGAGATCTTCGCTACCATTGAGCTGAGACCCCTTCGGTCTCACTACAGACAGAATGGCCTCATACTGCACAAGGATGTGATCAGAATGTCGGTCACGGTCAGCAGCAGCCAATGCCACTTTAGCACACTAGCAGTTGCCCCTTTATCATGCTCGAACTTGATGGCTTGCTCTCTTTCACTCTCTGCTATTCACTGAAGTGTCGCTGAACGACTCTGCCGCTGCTCAGACTCAGCTGCTGCTGCTGCAGCCTCTAAGCATGCATTCTACCTAACTAAACTCACGACTCTCTCTTTCTCTCTCTCCCCTAGTCTTGCCTGCAGAGTCATGTCCAATCTGAACGATTGGTTCTAAGCTAATGGGAAATCAAAAGCAGTCTCGTTTTTTTTAGTCTCTTGGTGGCTGTCTGCAGTTACAGTGAAGTACCCCATGCCTTAGCCACAATTGCACAGGTGCAGAAGAAGCCTCGCTCGAATCAGTTGCCAGTTGCCTCTGCATGTGTACGTAGCTTCTGAATGTGGACGTAACTCCGGCATGTAGACGCTGCAAGTAAATGTAGCTGCTGCAAGTAGACATTGCTTCTGCATGCGGACATCGCTTCTGCATGTGGAAGCAGCTTCTGCATGTGACATTGCTTCTGCATGCGGACACAGCTGCCTGTGGATGAGGGACCGCATGCAGAGCAATTCATCTATTGGTCTGCATGCACAAGCTTGGCTCGTATGCAGATGCTTTCGAGCTGCATTCCTAGCCCGGGAGGGAGGGGGTGAGGCAAACGAGGCAGAGGCAGATGCAGGCCTTGAACATCTGCTGCCTTTCCTTGCCTAGTCTTGGCAACTCATTTACTGCACAGCTTGCCACGACATTTAATGAAAGACAACAGCACTTGGATTGTGCACCATGCGCATGGGCTGGGTGCCACTGCCCTGAGCAGTTTGTTTTGCTAGTGTAGTTTTTGCTACGTTTTTTGTTCATTTGTCAACGTCCACAAGCTGCGTCATCACCATCGATGTTTATTTTACTTGATTGATGATAGTGCCGACCGGTGACTAGAGCGCTCACAATTTCATCGTCGACCCCCGGTAAGTGCTGTCTAGCAGAGTCCAGGCGATTCCCACATGC
This sequence comes from Cristatella mucedo, assembly GCA_009760855.2. Taxonomy (NCBI): domain Eukaryota; kingdom Metazoa; phylum Bryozoa; class Phylactolaemata; family Cristatellidae; genus Cristatella; species Cristatella mucedo. Next base: position 357,753 of record WPIO01000100.1, read on the forward strand.
TGAACCGCATATCGATCTACCGAGAAAGTGCAAGCTGCAAATCGCAGCAGCAGCAGCAGCAGCTCATCAGGCTTGGCCGGCCTTTTGTCTTGTGCAGCTCGAAGCAGAGACCCCTCGTGACTTCCAGGAAGTCGTGATTCCCCAATTTTTTTCGATGCCGGAAGGGCAGGCGTTGGTGTTGGGCAGTTAGCATGCACTCCTCTGGCGCGAAGGTGAGCGATTTGACAATTGCCCCATTTCAGTGGTCAACCTAAGCTGAGCCCAATATGCCCCAGGCCCAGATCTTTGGCAAGGTTGCTGCCTGCCATTCCAGTGAGTAATGAATGCTGGACAATTGCCGTATGTGACATTCCATGCACAGCCAGTCAGTGACGCTATAACAATGCTGCCTCCAATGCTACCTCGTTACCTTTGTCACTTTTGTTCAGCTGCCTTCTGATGTCCCCCGAGCTGAGTCGAGCCAGAAGTGTGAACTGGTGTGTCACGGCTTTGCCAGCCGTACACCCTTGTTTTGTCGAGATTCGGTTTGCCGGGTCGTTAAATTTTGTCATTGCAGACCAATTGGCGCTGCTCCAAAACACTGCCTGGAAGCGCTGCCCCACAGTGCTGCCTCTGCTACAGCTGCTTCGGCTGCTGGCTGCACTGTGCAGCCGAACTGCTCTGAAGTACTCTCGCGAAATGGCAACGTACACAGCGCAAAATTCATCCTTACAATTTCCTTTGGCGATTCTCCGGTCACAAATTGGGCTTCCTAATCCTATTAGCGAGTGATTATTAATCAACAATTCTCGGCTAGTGCTCAGCAGGAGTAGCTGCAGAATATGTATATGTATATATACATATGTATGTATGTATGTATGTATATATATACATATGTATGTATGTATGTATGTATGTATGTATGTATACAGATATATATATATATATATATATATGTGTGTGTGTGTGTATATGTATACACATACATACATATATGTAATTCATTTGTATAGCTCCCTAAGAAAACATAATCTCTATTCAGGCACGGCACCTATGCCTCGGGGCTCGAACTCACGGCCTCGGCCAGACCTTGGTCGGGGCCAGCACCTTAACCGGTGGACCAGACCGAGGCTCCACCAGCCAGTGACCCAGTGCACTTCGGCAGGGTCAAAAGAAAGGAGGGGTCAACTCAGACCTACTATGCCTCCATTGCCCAAAGCAGGCAGCGTCCTAGCTACTGCCCCATTGACGAACTGACAGAACTCGAGCATCCTCGAGGAGCATTCATATCATAACACATCACTGTCACTGCACTGTAGTGTTGCTGATCTCTCTCGTGCCGCCCCCTCGGCTAGCTGTTGCGCCAGTGACCCCTGCCTGCACCTTAATGCTTACGACGCCGATGAGTGCTTTTGTGTTTTCCAGTTTACTCTCGGCTAGCTGCTCCACACGTGGACTCGCTGCGTCTATTCTAGCAGTAGCGACTGCCAGTCTTCTCGTGTGCCGCTCCAGGCCGGCCGCCATATGCAGCTGTGCCGCTTTGGCACGTCGAGCAATGCCCGGTGCAGTGGGCACGCTGGCTGGCATGCTGCCATGACTGCCACCGCTGTCATGACACTGCCGCCCATGCTCTCGGCGGCGGGCACGCCCATGCCTGCTTGCCCACGCACGCCCACCTTCAAACTGTCGAGCCTTCGCTGCTCGCTCCACCCGCCGAGTGTTTGCCACTCGCCCAGGGCTCTGTGTCACCGAAGCGGCCGCGCGGCACGTCGGCGTGGGTCCTCGGCTTCTCACTGGACTCCTCGGCTTGCCAGGAGGACCGGCTCTGCAGAGCCGCCAGGGCAAGGCTGAATCTGCTAGCACAGCAGCGGCTATTGTTTGACATACACGCCGGCATGCATGCTTATCAAGTGCTACTCCGGTGGCCGCGGTGAGATCTGCTGTGGAGATCCCTGCAGCAGCAGGCAGTCGGGGGGGGGGGGGCCTGGCTGGTATTGGCAGCTCGAGGTGATGACCGAAGCTTTAAGCCCACAGGTCAGTCAGGCAGCTTGGCTGCTGTCTAGCCCAGCCTGTAGACAGATAAAGGCTCCACTATGGCCTGGCCAAGCGCTCCGGCCAATGATAAGATGTGCTGCCTCTGGTTGTTTTGATGGTGGCCGGTAGTGGTGGTTGGGGGGGGGGTTGGATGGGCTGGTATCTGCCGACTTCTTCCTCTCGCCTGCGAAGCAAAGCAGCAGCAGCAGCAGCAGCAGCAGCAGCGGTGGCAGCA